>JARPMR010000023.1:22249348-22697992 GCA_029955525.1 Oeneis ivallda
CCGCCACTGACAGCCATTATTGTACAACAGTCACTGACAGTGATTATTGTACAACAGCCATTGACAGCTATTATTATACAACAGCCATTGACAGCCATTTTTGTACAACAGCCATTGACAGCCATTATTGTACAACAGCCATTGACGGCCATTATTGTACAACAGACATTGACAGCCATTATTGTACAACAGCCATTGACAGCCATTATTGTACAACAGCCATTGACAGACATTATTGTACAACAACCATTAGAGGCCTCAGATAATAATACATACCGGTGTTAATCAGTGGGCTGGTGGCTCGAGGGGGTGCGTCGGGCGGAGCTAAAGCGCTTACAGCGCTCGCAGCGCTGGCGCTCACCGCCGCGGTGGTCTTCACGCTGGCTGTTGCAGCGCTGGATACGCTCTGAAAGTACAAACGATTTGCTGTATCACATGTTCGCCTTTGGTATAGTTCTTGCAATTCAATAGGGCGAATGACTTATGGTTGTGTGTGTCGTATCTGTATAAGTGTGAGCGAGCGCAATGCTCGCGCCTGCCCGCTCCCACCTAGGCTTTGACAGGCACGCACACTTATGCAATGTGCATGTACACGAAGTAACCACAAGTAAAGCTCACTCGCCTTCGTGAATTGCAAAAACTGTACACAGGAGAGCGCAGTGTTGTCAGAGCCCCCAACTAGGTGGACCAACCACATTGGACGAGTCGCAGGGAACCGTTTGGATGTTGGCGGCGCATGACCGCAGCCTTTCTGTCTGTCCATGCAAGAGACCTTTGTCCAGCTGTGGACGTCTATCGGTTGATAAAGAAGATTTCTCCATCTCAATCTCTTTGTACCAGCCGTCTCTACACCTCTCCGTTACTGTGTGACCCTTGTACCAGCCGCCTCTACACCTCTCCGTTACTGTGTGACCGAGCCAGCGATACCTTCTCGTGCTTCATCCTGGGCTGCAGAGGCTGCAGGGGGGTGAGCGGCGCCACGTAGTTGCCGGGGAACACGCCGCACCTCTGCACGCGCTCGCAGCAACCCTTGTACCAGCCGTCTCTACACCTCTCCGTTACTGTGTGACCGAAGCCAGCGATACCTTCTCGTGCTTCATCCTGGGCTGCAGAGGCTGCAGGGGGGTGAGCGGCGCCACGTAGTTGCCGGGGAACACGCCGCACCTCTGCACGCGCTCGCAGCAACCCTTGTACCAGCCGTCTCTACACCTCTCCGTTACTGTGTGACCGAGCCAGCGATACCTTCTCGTGCTTCATCCTGGGCTGCAGAGGCTGCAGGGGGGTGAGCGGCGCCACGTAGTTGCCGGGGAACACGCCGCACCCCTGCACGCGCTCCCAGCAACCCTTGTACCAGCCGTCTCTACACCTCTCCGTTACTGTGTGACCGAAGCCAGCGATACCTTCTCGTGCTTCATCCTGGGCTGCAGAGGCTGCAGGGGGGTGAGCGGCGCCACGTAGTTGCCGGGGAACACGCCGCACCTCTGCACGCGCTCGCAGCAACCCTTGTACCAGCCGTCTCTACACCTCTCCGTTACTGTGTGACCGAAGCCAGCGATACCTTCTCGTGCTTCATTCTGGGCTGCAGAGGCTGCAGGGGGGTGAGCGGCGCCACGTAGTTGCCGGGGAACACGCCGCACCTCTGCACGCGCTCGCAGCAACCCTTGTACCAGCCGTCTCTACACCTCTCTGTTACTGTGTGACCGAAGCCAGCGATACCTTCTCGTGCTTCATTCTGGGCTGCAGAGGCTGCAGGGGGGTGAGCGGCGCCACGTAGTTGCCGGGGAACACGCCGCACCTCTGCACGCGCTCGCAGCAACCCTTGTACCAGCCGTCTCTACACCTCTCTGTTACTGTGTGACCGAAGCCAGCGATACCTTCTCGTGCTTCATTCTGGGCTGCAGAGGCTGCAGGGGGGTGAGCGGCGCCACGTAGTTGCCGGGGAACACGCCGCACCTCTGCACGCGCTCGCAGCAACCCTTGTACCAGCCGTCTCTACACCTCTCCGTTACTGTGTGACCGAAGCCAGCGATACCTTCTCGTGCTTCATCCTGGGCTGCAGAGGCTGCAGGGGGGTGAGCGGCGCCACGTAGTTGCCGGGGAACACGCCGCACCTCTGCACGCGCTCGCAGCAACCCTTGTACCAGCCGTCTCTACACCTCTCCGTTACTGTGTGACCGAAGCCAGCGATACCTTCTCGTGCTTCATCCTGGGCTGCAGAGGCTGCAGGGGGGTGAGCGGCGCCACGTAGTTGCCGGGGAACACGCCGCACCTCTGCACGCGCTCGCAGCAACCCTTGTACCAGCCGTCTCTACACCTCTCCGTTACTGTGTACACACCTGCAATCATAGACGAATGATATTTACTAGCAATATATTGCAATGTCACAGTCACAATAAAAAAACTATTATTACTACTATACATATATAGTTTACTATAAGTACAGTGACTGTGACGTAATGTAATGAAAAGATCATCACAATTTAGAATTACTATAATTAATTAAGTTAGAAGAACAAAAAAATGTTGGGCTGTTTCAGTTTTCAGTTCCATAGTACAATATGCTGTCAGCAGAGCTTGACTGAAGCGTCTATCAGAACCACCATGCACGGGACTGGGAAGCGCGAATCTTAGCTTATGACTCGCTTGAGATCATCCATCTAGTGGAGATCTTACAAATACTGCACCTCCCGATGCAGGGTCACAATTTCAGAAATTTGAGACTCCAACACCCATAGTTTCTTCGAGAAATGAGAAACTCTCGGTAAAGTTGAGCTGAAAGACAAAAAGGGGTTGTTTCAAATATATATGGAGCCTGGGCCAGGTATTAGTACGGTCTTTCGAAATGTTCGGGGTCATTAAATAGTGATTATTTTTTCTTTATTTCTCAAGAAAAGGTCATTTTTACGAGGTACCATGCGAAATTATTTTTTGCAAAATAAAGGCGCAACAACATGGCGTTCTTTTTGACAAGTCATTGTCATCATGACTCCTGTAGGTACGTGTCAAAGGTCATTTTTACGAGGTACCATGCGAAATTATTTTTTGCAAAATAAAGGCGCAACAACATGGCGTTCTTTTTGACAAGTCATTGTCATCATGACTCCTGTAGGTACGTTGACACGTACCTACAGGAGTCATGATGACATTTGACATAAAAATAACCACAATTGACAGCAATTGACATTTGACACACCAGCGGGGCAACCGGCTAAGAAATATATCAATCATTAAAGGACAGCATCAATGTCAAAACATGGTTTTGGCTCCACGTATCATTGATACAGTCCTTAAAGGATCGTTGAGGACAAAAAATTATTTGACATTGATGCAGTACACTATCGATACAATTTTTGTATGAACATTGCTGAAAATTGGTTCCACGTAAGACTTTTGAAGGAAGATGTCGTTAAGGACTACGACAAAAGTTACGTCAAACTAGGCTTTCATTGATACAAGCCGTGAGGTGTTCTTATCGGTGACATAAGGTGTCCACTAATCGTTTTACTACTCATATTTTCTGTTAAAATGTTTTAAAAAGCTTTATTAAATAATTTGTCAAATTAGCAAAGCAATGAGTAGTATTTTAAGAAGTATGTTTAATGTTAAAATCATTGAAGAATAATTTTTAGATTTAAAGGTTACTTTTTGACACTTTCGTATGTTGGATAGTAGAGCATGGAACTAGGAATCACGACTACGTCTAATTAAAGAGTAATCTCTGGTTTGCCGTCTGAAAGTTTGTTATGAAGTACAAAGATAGAAAATAAAAAGTATAAAGATAGAAAATCTGAAATCAAATAGTTTGGTGTTTGGGTGGCATCAAACTCGCAGTTGTTATCATTGTTGGATTAATTAACGTAGTCGTAATTCCTAGTTCCATGAACTAGCCGCATATTACGTATGATTTACATATGTATAAACCTACATAATATTCAATAATAATTTGCGCCTGGGTAAATTCTGTCTGTGATGCGGGAATAAGTTTTAGTTTTCGGAATAGAAATGATTTTTATTCAAATAAACTTTTTTACAAGTGCTTTTGAATTGTCAATGAGTCTACCAAGTTTTATATGTGTTTATGTGTAAGAAGTACCATCCTATTTAAATACTTAAATATTGCATAAATTATTTGCAGATATTAAATATTTAATTCAAAAGCAATTATTATTAACTATGGCAGTTATTAATTATTTCAATTGGGATAACGCAGTAAAATTTGGAAGACTGCTGTGGCCGTATAGATTGTTAGATTATCATAGATGTTCAAATTAGTCGGATTATACGTATAACCCACCACTAAAATATCGATAGTCACGTGATAGTCACCTGATTGCGACCTATTGCTACACTCCTGAAAAAGCTTACGCGGTACCGGTTATAAGGACTGTAACGATAACGATCCTTATGGATATTTTTGGATGTGAGATGTGATACAATAGTTACGTGGTCGACCTGCAGAAATTGACGTTTGACAATTGACGATGACGTAATGTCATTACAAACATAGACAACAAAAGCAGATGGATGCACTCCGAGAGTTACTATTCTACAAATGTACCCAATTATAAATTTTATATCTTTACCTTCTTTGTGAATAAGATTCTCTTATTCACTGTAAAACTGCAAAAAAGCATATTTCATTTTAATTTCTATGATTTTATACTATTTTTTGTTATAGCGTACAAGTACCTGGCCCAAGATGAAACAACCCCTTTAATAAACAAACTGACACTTTAAGTATTACCTCCTTTCTTCAGTTCTAGTTCATCTGGTTTCTGCGGCTTGTACGGGTAGAGAGCGATATAAGCCGCCGGTAAAGGTCTTTCGTTGCTTCGAGATCTTCTCCTACGCCTTTCTCTTTCCCTCTCGGGTCTCTCCCGCTCCCTCTCCATTGCGTGGTCTAGCAGACTTGTTGCTAGGATCTCTGCAGAGTGCCTGAAATGATTTTACGTTTTTTGAAGTGAAAACTTCTTTAGGCGCGTTGAGCACTTTTTTGAGTGAGCAAAAAACATGGATTTCGCATCATCGTCACCTGAAGATTTCAGTAAGCGTTCAACATTTTAGAAGTCCCCAAGCCACCTTGAACAGCGCAGCGGGTAAGCAGCCGCCTTCCCTTACCTTTTAATGTATGATGTCGCAGGTTCTAATCTCACTCACGAAATCATGACAGTGCGCTTTTCTTATTTGTTTTTAATTATTAGCAAATCTGGTTTTCACTTCTACCGGCAGTCCCTGACTGTCAATTTTTTTTTTATACATTAAAGGCTTGACCACTATCACACCTGATGTAAAGTGATGATGTGGCCTAAGGTGGAACGCGTTTGCCTTAGTACATGCATATTCACTCTTGTTTTAATGATTGCACATAATATTTAGAAACACAGTTACTTACACCAACAAATATTATCTTTTCCATTTAGCAATGTTTGATTTTTCTCTCTCTAGCTAGTTTAATAATAGTTTATTAAAATTAATAATCTTTGACTCACCTATTTTGTGTATGATTTCCTTGCAAATGCGTAGAGGGGGTTAAACTATGCCTTTTCTCCCTTTCTCTATGGTGGTGGTCTCTATGGCCTCTGACCATATAATTCCCTTCTTTACCATGAGAAGGAGACAACGCAGCTTGCAACCCCAAACCAAACGTCAATATGGAATCCGGACCACTAGATCTTAATACATTTTTACTAGATGTCGGTACTTCAAGTCTAGAAGGCTCATTATTGGTTGAATTTTCTTGACTTTCCGCTTGGTTTTGTGATGAGTTGCTCCCACCGGATGCATTCAATTTTGGACTCTCAGACGGTGGCAAGCTTACATTTAAAGAAGTATTAGTTGCTGTCGAACTTTCGTTTAGATTTAGGACTCCCAATGAAACGTTAAGAGACGTATCCTGAGCTTCTTGAGTGTCTGATTCCGTTGGCTGAGCATTTTCAGAATTCTGAGCATTATTCGTTGGTAACATATTGGTTCTTTCAACATTATCTGGAGAGCTTGGTAAGCTAGGCTCAGCACTTTCACAAGTACTAGTATCGGAACTAGTATTAGGAGTTGTCGTAGAACTAATAACCCCAGCTGAGGGTGTGTTCACGCTAGAACTCGAGTCTGAACTGTTGTTTGTAAAACTAACCGATGTTACAGGGAAGTGTTCGTGCGATCGTACGTTCTGATATGTCGTTTCCACTTTATGTACAGGCGTTGAATTGTAGTTATCGAATTTGGCTGTACGGAGTCTATCGTAGCTCTCACCAATACGCGAGGCACTTTGAACACCCATAGTACTTATCTGATGTGACTTATTGTGCATATTAGTGAAATGTATTAGGTCTAATGAATGTTTTGCTGACGGTTCCATTATGTTTCTGGGTATTGCCGTGGTTGTGACCAAGCTGCCGTGGGTGATGGTTGAGATATGTTGGTTGACGGGTTGTGGGATGAGTATTTGGGTTGGTTGCGTGGTTGTGGGGTGGGTTGGGTGATAGTTGGGGTTGGGGTGGGATTGGCTCATGGTCGCTATGTTCTGGTAATTGCCTTGGCCCGCGTTTGGTGTTGAGATCGACATCGGCTGGTATCTGTGTGGATGCTGAAAAATACAATTGTTTATAAGACAAAAAACATCTTTTCCAAAGACTTCTGAACGCCAAGTACAAATTATAAAAATAATTTTAGTTTGTACACGTTTGCTGAAGTCGGGCGGGCCTAAATAGAAACGATGAAACCGATGCGCGACGCTCGCCTTATGATTTGTGACACGATATGAGATTCGATTTGCCGAGTTTCTTGCTGGTTCTTTTCGGCAGGAAGTTCATTCTGAACCAGTGGTAGAAAAAAGAATGAGAAAAAAGAATAGTAAAGAAAAAAATACCAAAAAAAGGAGAAAAACAATATATACATAAAAAAAATATTTTTACATGTCATGTATATAAAAAGAAAAAAAAACTTATATATTATATGTACGCATCTTACTAGCCTTAGAATATAATAATAGTATAATAGTATAGTTCTTGAAGATACGAACTGCACTAATGTGTAGCAAGTATCAACCAAATTAAAGCAAAAAGGATATATGACAAAAAATGCCATATTTAGTACCGACCTAGAACAGTCTCCGATCACTATGTCGGAGGAAACAAGGGAGGAACACATTAAACAAAAAAAACCAGTGGTAGACTCATCGACGATTCAAAAGCACTTGTAAAATGTTTATTTGAATAAAAAATATTTCTATTCTATTCTATTGTTGAAGTCGAGCGAGCATTACGACGAACGGTTTTCAATCTGCACTAACCGTTGGGCTACTGAGACTTCAAATTACAAAAATGTACGTGTTGGCATAAATTATTATAAGTACGCCTCGAAATTGCAACTTATTTGTGCGGCAACAGAGCTCGACGTGTTTTTGCATGGATATAGTTAAGACGTAGTGGAGACCTTTTATCCCAGAAAATCAAGTTCCCAGGGGATTATTAAAAACTAAATCCACGCGAAAATCGCGGACATCAGCTATTTTGATTTTATTTAATATCATATTATATTTAAAATAACCTGAGCATGATGTCTATGGTCGGAGTGGCCAGCCCTTGTGTGATCTGGTAACGATGGGACCGGTCGGTTTAAGGGTGCCCTGAAAAAAAAAACCCAATTAATGCAGCTCTTACAGAATCGGCCCACTGTTCATATCATACACACGTGTTCGTAAGTTCGAGACGACCTTCCGCCCAGTTTTCGTCCACTCAACAATGCACTATGATTATTGCTATGATATTCTGGTTATGACCGTTTACATCATACATACGTGTTCATAAGTTGTCTAGCCGCCTGGTTGAGCTCGACAAGTGCGATAGGGAATATCCCCACTCGCTGGTCGAGACGACCTTCCGCCCAGTTTTCGTCCACTCAACAATGCACTGTGATTATATTGCTATGATATATTGGTTACGACAGTTTGCATCATACATACGTGTTTATTAGTTGTCTAGCCGCCTGGTTGAGCTCGACAAATGCGATAGGGAATGTCTTCACTCGCTGGTCGAGACGACCCTCCGCCCAGTTTTCGTCTACTAGCAGATGCACTATGATTATATTGCTATGATATACTGGTTTTGACAGATTACATCATACATACGTGTTCATAAGTTGTCTAGCCGCCTGGTTGAGCTCGACAAACGCGATGGGAAATATCCCCACTCGCTGGTCGAGACGACCTTCCGCCCAGTTTTCGTCCACTCGCCGATGCACTGTGATTATATTGCTATGATATACTGGTTATAACAGTTTACATCATACATACGTGTTCATAAGTTGTCTAGCCGCCTGGTTGAGCTCGACAAACGCGATGGGGAATATCCCCACTCGCTGGTCGAGACGACCCTCCGCCCAGTTTTCGTCCACTTTACAATGCACTGTGATTATATTGCAAGGATATTCTGGTTATGACCGTTTGCATCATACATACGTGTTCATAAGTTGTATAGCCGCCTGGTTGAGCTCGACAAACGCGATGGGGAATATCCCCACTCGCTGGTCGAGACGACCTTCCGCCCAGTTTTCGTCCACTCGCCGATGCACTGTGATTATATTGCTATGATATACTGGTTATGACAGTTTACATCATACATACGTGTTCATAAGTTGTCTAGCCGCCTGGTTGAGCTCGACAAACGCGATGGGGAATATCCCCACTCGCTGGTCGAGACGACCTTCCGCCCAGTTTTCGTCCACCCGCCGATGCACTGTGATTATTGCACCTGCAATTTTAAATACAGTATTTCATACAGAGATTTTATTAATTTTCAGAATGAAACTAGTAATAGCCACAAACTATTGGTTGACTGAGTGTCAAAACCATAATTAATACTATGTTTAAGGTCAAAACTTGCGTAAGATAGGATTCAATATGATGCAAACTGATGTAAGCTATGTTTTGTAAAATCTGAAAGTTCTAGCATAATATTATTTCCAAAATTATTACGACTAAGACCATTTTTTATAATCAACTTAGACAACATGTCTCTATCAAACACAAATACCTAAAAATACAGTGTTTGATAGAGATAACAATACAAAAAGATATAATTTGACAGCTTTTAATTCATGGTTTTTACTAGCATGGCTATGTATGACTATGCATGACTATGTATGACTATGTATGACTATGCATAATAACCGTACTTTAAAGTTGTTCTGAAACGCAATTGACCACTTGTTCCAAGTAGACGCTGAAGAAAATTCATATTATCTTGATTTCAACATACCTTTATCAAAAGCTAAGCATCCCTCTTCATCCGGTGCCGACATCCGAAAGTCGTACAGCGCTTTACATAGCGCTGTGGACACTGGTAAAGGTACTACCACCTGAAATTGTGAAACGTTAAAATAAACATCATCATCATCACTCACGTGTCACTCACACACTTGTGGCGGTTGATACAAGCTACAGAGGTTGCTGTTTTTGCCTGGCTAGCAACTTATAAGAAAGCATACACGAAATTGAGTTCTAATTCAATACTGTTATGGTTTATTTTACTTTGACGCTAATGCCATGAAATGAATAAGTTTTGATCGGCAACTTATAGATAAGCGGGGGGCAGATGCGCGAAAGATTCTGCGCGTATTTCATTAGCATGTTAGCTAGCTCGCGAGACGGTTCTGTGTAAGATTGTCTTTTCAACCTCCGACCGAACATTAACTAACGTCAACCTACTTTTTATAATACGAAGTTTGTGATATCGATATAATTTGTAAAATATTGAATAGAAGACATAAATTGTTATGGAGTTTTATTTATCATCAAACAGTGAACTTGACGTGTCATAAGAGCCACAGGTTGGCCTACATGAAATAAATAATTTTGAATTTTGAATTTTGAATTTTGAATTTTGAAGTGAAGGTGTAATCTATGAATGAATGAATGATTAAGCCTTTTACTAACTGAAAATAAATGACAGGTTTTATAACTAACTAAAATACATATTCCAGTGCCATCAGCTTAACAATTTAGTATTAACTAGTAAGTAGTGGAATGAATAAATCATTTAACATACTACTTATTCATTAGTTACCCACTAATGTTACTTATGTACATAAAAAAATGACAATTATTCCATTTTGAAGACATGTCATATTAATCTATTTTGGCTTTTTTTTTGTCCGTTTATTTTATGTTGCACAATGATTTCTTGGGGGTGTAATGTATACCTCACACTTTATCATCACCTTGACTAGGCTATCATGCATACACACAACTGACCTCTATAATTTATCTATGATTATCATATTTTTTGGACAAACTTGATTGTCCCCATTCTGGCGCTGTAAACAGTTACGAGTGTCCAAGGAACTAAAATTAGTGAGGGAATTCTTCTTTATCAACCGATAGACGTCCACTGCTGGACATCTCTTGCATGGACTTCCACAGGCTTCTGTCTTGCGTCGCCTGAATCCAGCGGATCCCTGCTACTCGTTTGATGTCGTCGGTCCACCTAGTGGGGGGTCTGCCAACACTGCGCTTCCCGGTGCGGGGTCGCCACTCCAGCACCTTGGGACCCCAACGACCAACAGATCTTCGAACTATGTGTCAGCCCATTTCCACTTCAGTATCGTGACTCGCTGAGCTATGTCGGTGACTCTGGTTCTCCTACGGATCGCCTCATTGTGTGTGAGGGCACTAGTGGACAACTAATAGTTGAAACTTTTTGGCACTTCCTGCATCCCTATATTATTATTAGTTCCAGAGACACTCGCATGTCAATTGTGGCGCTTCAAATTGATCTATAATTAATTTAAGGGACTTAAGGGTCAGCCAGTCCAGTGTTAATCATAGATTAATTGGGTATTTGACTGAACTGTCAAAATGTCGATATTCATTATTTATAATCGAAAATGTAACATCTATGTAAATCTCATGTAAACATTTGTAAAATCAGAAAAAAATCACTCAAAGAACAAAAACAAATAAGTTGTAAGCTGTTTTACTGTGATTGTATCTGTCTCTTGCTTAAATGTTTCTATGGAGTGTGTATGGAGCTGCTGTCTTGTGACATCACACTTCAGTAACGCTCTCTCTATCTAATAGGAAACTTTGGAACTCTATATTTCCGAGATTAGTTAAGATATTTAAAAAAGGAAAATGTCATTGTGCTAAAATTTAAAAAGGTTATCATACTAATATTATAAATGCGAAAGTGTATTTGTTTGTTGGTTTGTCCTTCAATCACGCCGCAACAGAGCTACGGATCGACTTGATTTTTTGCATGCGTATAGTTGAGGACCTGAAGAGTGACATAGGCTACTTTTTATCCCAGAAAATCAAAGAGTTCTCGAGGGATTTTAAAAACTAAATAAACGCGGACGAAGTTGCGGGCATCAGCTAGTTTTTAATAAATAAAAAAATATCAGTCAAATACACACAGATTTTGCGTACACACCTGGACATAGGTGATGGGGAACATGCCGGTCCGGCCGGAACACTCTCCGTGGTACCAGAACGGGTCCAACTTCTTCTGCAGGATGATCGTCTCACCTTTTTTGAAGGAGAGGTCACTGGAACCCAAATATTCATCATCATCATCATGAGCAACCCATTAACGTTTCACTACTGAGCGCAGTTCTCCTCTCAGAGAAGGGTTTGTGGCGTATACAACTTCTTCAATGGGATTACAAAATAGCCAGCTATCAACGAGAACTATTTGTGTTTCGAACATTAGAAACAAATAAATAGCTGCCCAAATAGTGTGCGCGTAAGATTATTTTGTAACCTATCATCCAAGCCGACCGTAGTCTAAAATTGTGTATCTATTTTCCATCTGTGTTGTTGTATATTATTTTATAAGTTCCTGTTCATTTAGTTATAGCTATATCCAAATACGGCAGCAAGTCTTTCATTCATTTATCCAATATATAAACATTTAAATAGAGCTGAACAGCTCTATAGGTTATAGGCCATAGTCTACCACGCTGGCCCAATGGGAATGGTAGACTTTGTGTTTACACAAGTTAAAGAATTCTATTAAAAGTATGATCATAAAGAAGCATAACAATTGAAAATAATATCCTTACTAAATATATGGATATGAACAACATGTTTGTTTGTTGATTTGTCCATCAATCATGCAGTAACGTGACGTGATTTTGGCATGGGTATATACTCTGTGGTATATACTCTGTGATGCGGTGTAACATTGGGCGGGAGACAAACAATAGAACGTAAATTAATTTTGTCAATCATAAGGTTCATATTCACACCTTCTTTTTCAGAAAACCAGTTTTCGTAATTTAAACTCTAAGATTGCAACAATATGGTACAAAACGAGTTACTTTCTAACGCCTGTCTCGCGCACCAAGCTACACCGCACAGAGTATATACGGTGAAAATTTAGTGGTTTTAAGGCCGCAGGGAAGTGATTCGAAATTAACAGTATAATCCATTTCGACAATTTATTCTGATCCTTGTATTAAAATAAAAAATCGAGAAATTAATATTTCGAAAACTTCGTGAACAGTTGTTAGGAGCCGTGCCGCCCTTGCCGCTGTCTGCGCGGGCGGTCGCGTGACGCTTGAGGCGAGCGGCACGACGGGTCGTTGACCTCTGTACGGCTACCAGCTGATGTAAACTAGCGGCACGCTATGATGGCCGGTTTGACGTTTGTCCGCTCATGAAGTTCCGTATTAATTGATAACGACTTTGAAGGAAATAATTGTATTACTTTATTGACGATAGTGATGTGCAGAGATTCATAAATTTTATCGAATGTAGTTTTAGGTTTAGGACTCAAAATTTATTTATTAAATTGATTTCTAAAATGTATACAAGTGTAGAAAAATCAGTTTGCACCATTTAAGGGGTGAATGTACTTGTGAATATGAACAATTTTCACTATGTGGACAAACCTCTGAAATCGCAAAAAAATATCAGCTGTTTCATACAAAAGGTAAAATTTTTATTTTTATATGATATATACCACAACTCGGCATTTGGTTTTCTAAATTGAAAATTTTTAAAAATGGAATCTAATACGATCGTCACATAGGATCGCTGGCTAGCACAACTACTACCTCCGGCAAACTCGCGTCAATGCTCAATGCAAAACAAAGCAGTTTCGAATTGACGTTGCTTCGAAAAGTATAAACTGTCAGTGCAATGCGATTGTGATATAGTTTTGACCTGGCTTTGGATTTCAAATATTGATACTGCATTACTGTTGACCCTTGCTCGTTAATTTGGACTCTGTTCAAGCCCTTTGTTGTGGATTTCGTCGATATGACCGAACGTACGCAGAGAACTGTTCTAAATAGTCAGACACGTGAGTTCGTAATACGCCTTCGTAACTATTTCGATCGTGAAGCTCAAAATGGAGGGCCAATTTTACCTATAACGTCAGTGGTTGAACGCGTAGCTGATGCGCTTAATATTGGACAACGAACTGTTAGACGGATAACTAAAAAAAAATATGGCGAGACTGGCACAGAAGAAAATAAACTTCACACACCAAAAAAGAGAAAACGAGCAAAACCAGTCGTAGGCATCGATAGCTTTGATGCCGATGCTATCCGAAGACATGTTTACGGCTACTATTTACAGAAGGAGTATCCAACAAGAAAAAAGTTGGTGCATTCACTGAAGGAAGCTGGATTATTCTTCGGTGGGGAAAGTTCTTTAACGAAGATTTTGAAGACCATTGGATTTCGATACAAAAAATGTAACAAACGCAAAATATTGATGGGAAGATTTGATATAGCGATGGCAAGGTATACTTTTTTACGGCAAGTGAAAGAAATCAAAAATTGGCAAAATGTTGTGTTCTTGGATGAAACATGGCTTAATGCTAACCATACTGTAGGCCGTTCTTGGAACGATGACACAGCAGCATCTACTTCCAAAGTTCCTGTAGGAAAAGGATCGCGACTTATAATTTGTCACGCCGGAACCATCAACGGGTTTGTCGAAGGTTCTCTCATGGCTTTTGCGTCAAAAACCACTGGAGACTATCATGAAGACATGAATGGAGAAAAGTTTACTGAATGGTTTACCTCAATGTTGTGTAGCCTCCCTGAACCATCTATTATAATTATGGACAACGCCCCATACCACTCGATGCAAATTGACAAGCCACCTGCCCAATCCCAAAAGAAAGCTGATATCGTCGCATGGCTTCGTAAAAATGGCGTAGATGCAAACATGAATATGTTAAAAGCGGAATTAGTACGTCTTTTAAAAGAAAACAAACCAACCAAGATCCGATACGTCATTGACGAAATAGCATTAGAACATGGGCACAGAGTTATACGGTTACCGCCTTACCATTGTGAGTATAATGCGATTGAGTTGGTGTGGGCTCAAATTAAGGGATATGCTGCAAGACACAATACAGAACCCCCATTTACCACAAAAAAAATGCTAAAATTATTAGAAGAAGCTTGTGAACATGTGACTAAAGGAGACTGGGAAAAGGTTGTGAATAGAACTGTTAAATTAATAAGGGAAGATTATGAAAGAGATGTGAAAATAGATAATATTATAGAAAACGAACATATAATTATTAATGTAGGTGATGATAGCAGTGACGACAGTGAAAATAGTAGTATGGACGAATCTGATTAATTATGGCCTTTTGTGGCACCTTTTTTGGTATCTTTTGTATTCATATGTTTCTTGTGTGCATATAAAGTATGTATATTCATTTTCATTCAAATATTCAGTTCGTTCAAATAAATTAAATAAACATATACATTTTTGTTTTATTAAACCTATTTAATCAGGTACAAAAACAAAACTTAATTGTTTTTTGTTCGAGAATAAATTGACATTCCACATCACTATTGTAATGTGTCAAACCGGCCATCATAGCGTGCCGCTAGTGTAGTTACATTAAACTAGCGGCACGCTATGATGGCCGGTTTGACGTTTGTCCGCTCATGAAGTTCCGTATTAATTGATAACGACTTTGAAGGAAATAATTGTATTACTTTATTGACGATAGTGATGTGCAGAGATTCATAAATTTTATCGAATGTAGTTTTAGGTTTAGGACTCAAAATTTATTTATTAAATTGATTTCTAAAATGTATACAAGTGTAGAAAAATCAGTTTGCACCATTTAAGGGGTGAATGTACTTGTGAATATGAACAATTTTCACTATGTGGACAAACCTCTGAAATCGCAAAAAAATATCAGCTGTTTCATACAAAAGGTAAAATTTTTATTTTTATATGATATATACCACAACTCGGCATTTGGTTTTCTAAATTGAAAATTTTTAAAAATGGAATCTAATACGATCGTCACATAGGATCGCTGGCTAGCACAACTACTACCTCCGGCAAACTCGCGTCAATGCTCAATGCAAAACAAAGCAGTTTCGAATTGACGTTGCTTCGAAAAGTATAAACTGTCAGTGCAATGCGATTGTGATATAGTTTTGACCTGGCTTTGGATTTCAAATATTGATACTGCATTACTGTTGACCCTTGCTCGTGATAGCAGTGACGACAGTGAAAATAGTAGTATGGACGAATCTGATTAATTATGGCCTTTTGTGGCACCTTTTTTGGTATCTTTTGTATTCATATGTTTCTTGTGTGCATATAAAGTATGTATATTCATTTTCATTCAAATATTCAGTTCGTTCAAATAAATTAAATAAACATATACATTTTTGTTTTATTAAACCTATTTAATCAGGTACAAAAACAAAACTTAATTGTTTTTTGTTCGAGAATAAATTGACATTCCACATCACTATTGTAATGTGTCAAACCGGCCATCATAGCGTGCCGCTAGTGTAGGTAGAAAAGTTTCAATGATTTTTAAAAGCGGCAGTACTTCGTGCGGCGCCGCGTAGTAAACAAACCGCTACTACTGTTTCTCACAATTTCGAGTTTATTTCGATTGTTTTTTCAAATTCATAAAAGTACCTAGTTCAAAAAACAAGTGGACTCGATAGCAATGCTTAAGGCGATTCTACTCGCGATGGCTTTAAAAACCACTAATTTTTCACTGTGTATAGGTGGAGGATTTGGACAGTGATAGAAGCTATCTTTTCCCGGAAAAACAGAGGGGTTGCGCGGGATTTTTAATAACCTAACTCCGCGGATTAGTAAGGAAAGGATACGTACCCTAACTCCTTGGATATGTAGTCGTACATGGCTCGTGCGTGCGGCGGCGGCTGTTTCCCCTCCGAACGCATACACTGCAGCTGCGCCTGCGTCTGTAATCATACGTAATCATACCTTTTTTATTTTATTTTATTATTCGATGACAAGCTAGTCCTTGACTGCGATCTCACCTGATGGTAAGTCACAATGCAGTCTAAGATGGTAGCGGGCTAACTTGGAAGGGTTATGGCAGTGAACATTCAACCGAATGGCAATATGGCAGTGAACGCTCAATCGCATGGCGATTGGCGGCACGTCTACACGTCTGACGGTAGGGTCGTAACTATAGCCACGGCCAAAGCCTCCCACCAAATTCAAATGTTTCCGACTATCCATGTTACACACACTTTTGTGTATTTTAAAACATAAATTATTAATGAATGGTCTTAATTTTACTAATCATTGAACGCTATCCCTTTCTAACGTTCATTGATAAAATCTATGCTTAGCAGTGTTTTTACGGTCAGCAAAAACATTAAGTTTGGCAGCATCGCAAAAACAAGGATGCGGCACATGAGAAACGATTTTGGATCTATTTACAAAAGAAAAATTTTATTAGCTCCGAAAATATCCATTTTAGAACACATGTTCCTTAGCCATTTTTGATTACTTTTCGTCAAGGAATCTTACCCTACACTAGCGGCACGCTATGATGGCCGGTTTGACGTTTGTCCGCTCATGAAGTTCCGTATTAATTGATAACGACTTTGAAGGAAATAATTGTATTACTTTATTGACGATAGTGATGTGCAGAGATTCATAAATTTTATCGAATGTAGTTTTAGGTTTAGGACTCAAAATTTATTTATGAAATTGATTTCTAAAATGTATACAAGTGTAGAAAAATCAGTTTGCACCATTTAAGGGGTGAATGTACTTGTGAATATGAACAATTTTCACTATGTGGACAAACCTCTGAAATCGCAAAAAAATATCAGCTGTTTCATACAAAAGGTAAAATTTTTATTTTTATATGATATATACCACAACTCGGCATTTGGTTTTCTAAATTGAAAATTCTTAAAAATGGAATCTAATACGATCGTCACATAGGATCGCTAGCTAGCACAACTACTACCTCCGGCAAACTCGCGTCAATGCTCAATGCAAAACAAAGCAGTTTCGAATTGACGTTGCTTCGAAAAGTATAAACTGTCAGTGCAATGCGATTGTGATATAGTTTTGACCTGGCTTTGGATTTCAAATATTGATACTGCATTACTGTTGACCCTTGCTCGTTAATTTGGACTCTGTTCAAGCCCTTTGTTGTGGATTTCGTCGATATGACCGAACGTACGCAGAGAACTGTAAACCTATTTAATCAGGTACAAAAACAAAACTTAATTGTTTTTTGTTCGAGAATAAATTGACATTCCACATCACTATTGTAATGTGTCAAACCGGCCATCATAGCGTGCCGCTAGTGTAGAGTTATGGGAATTCGTCATAAACAGGTTGTACCTATACATAGATGGCAATGAGTGTACCTGCGAGTGGCCGCTCCTATTCCTGGGCGCGCTGATCTTCCGGGGCGCGGAGTTCTTCATGCCCTCGAGGATCCGCATGAGCAGCACGTTCGGAGGCAGCTCCTCCACCTTCGCCTCCACCAGCACCCGGCACTCCGGGCATCGTAGCTCCTTGTGGGACTCTACTATCACCTGAAAAGTCAAAAAACATCGAATGAATCCACTTGCCGAAATTTAGCGGTGGTAGATTCATGAGTCATGACGTGTCATAACGTGCTGGTTTAATACTCAAAGGTCATAAGAGCCACAGGTTGGCCTACGTGAAATAAATGATTTTGAATTTGATTATATTATGAATGTTTTTAACAGACTTCAAAAAAAGAGGTTTTCAATTCGTCGGCATCTTTTATTTTTTAATGTATGTTGACCGATTACTCGAAGACACCTGAACCGATTTGGGGAATTCTTTTTTTTTTGTTTGAAAGGATAAGCTTCCCATATCAATTTTATCGAAATCGGTCGAGCGATTTTAAAAACCAACAATATAATATATACAATGTATACGTGTGTTTGAAGTCGGTTTTTTAAAAATATTTTTTTATATTTAACTAGCTGACCCAGCGAACTTCGTACCGCCAACAAAAATATTTAGGGGTGGGTCACCCTTATCATTTGGGGGTATGAAAAATAGATGTTGGCCGATTCTCAGACCTACCCTATATGCACACAAAATTTCATAAAAATCGGCCCAGCCGTTTCTGAGGAGTTTGGTAAAAAACACCGCGACACATGAGAATTTTATATATTAGACTAGCTGATACCCGCGACTTCGTTCGCGTGGATTAAGGTTTTGTACTCCCGCGGGAACTCTCTTATTTCCCGGGATAAAAAGTAGCCTATGTGCTATTCCAGACTACAATCTATCTGTAACAAATGTCAGCCAAATCGGTTCAATCGTTGCGACATGATTGAGTAACAAACATACAAACTTTCACCTTTGTAATATTCTAGCTTCTGCCCGCGACTTCGTCTGCGTGGACTTCAGAATTGGATCCAAAAAAAAAATGATAAATGTGAAAGTAATAAAAAATGGAATAAAATTTACACCCATGCTATCGCTTGCGCTGTAATAGAAAAAATAGCTGTAATAGAAGAAATAGCGCAGATAGCTTTGAAATTATAGCGGAATATAGGGATAGTTTGTAGTCAGAAAAGTGGCATAGGTTACTGTTTATCCCGGAAAAACATCTTATTCCTACGGGAAAACACGTTTAGAGCGTGTTAACAGAATTACACGCGGACGAAGTTGCGGGCGAAAAGCTAGAATGATATAAAAATGAATTACTGGTTCGCTTCGCTCGTTAACAATTTTTAATCTTACCACAGGAACTATTTGAGAGATCGGTATAGAAAGTATAGCCTTTTCAATAGCATAGGTGACATGCATACCAAATTTCAAAACTGTCTGCCCGCGGCTTAGCTCGTAAAAAAAATTCAATTTTCCCTCGGGAACTCCTTAAGGAATCGGGATAAAAGGTAGCCTATGTTCTTTTCCATGTCAACGGCTACATGCATGCCAAATTTCATCCAAATCCGTTCAGCCGTTATTGCGTGATTGAGTAACAAACATCCAAACATCCAAACATCCACACTTTCACATTTATAATATTAGTAGGATTAGAAATGCAGCACATAACATAGAAATAGAAGATAACAGAAAAACAAGGCAGGCACCTAAAATTTTGCACCTACTATTGATTTTTTTTGTTTGCAACGCAATGGGGACGAGTATTATTTATATTGCCTATGGTACAAAGAGTAATAAGTCTAAGCTAATAGATTATATACATTATTATTATTTATGGAGGAACGGCATTCCGAACTAGTGGTAGATTCATTGTTCTTCGACTGTTCAAAAGCACTTGTAAAAGTTAATTTGAATAAAAATAAATAAATAAAAATATTTCTATTCTATTCTATGGCGTAAGAAGTTGTGTGTTTTTACACGGTTTTTAGGGTTCCGTAGTAAACAAGGAACCCTTATAGTTTCGCCACGGCCGTCCGTCTGTCTGTCTGTCCGTCCGCGGTTTAGCTCAGAGACTATTGGTACAAGAAATCTGTAATTTGATAAAGGTATAAATATTAATCACGCCGACAAAGTGGTGAAATAAAATTGTGAAAAATATTTTTTTTAGGGTACCTACGAGAAAAAAAAATTCATCCCCACTTTACATGTAGGGGACATGTAAAGTGGGGATGAATTTTTTTTCTCGTCTATCCCATAGTGTGGGGTGTCGTTGAATAGGTCTTTCAAAAATATTGTGGGTTTGGGAACACCATTTTTCAATTCAGGGATCTGTTTGTGAAATATGATACTTATATTAAAGTGCTAAATTTTATTAGAGTCAAGTGTCCCCCCCCTCTGCCAGCTAAATGGTTGTATATAGGATACAAAAAAAATTCACAGCAGTAGTATATATAATTAATTTTAAAGGAAAACTATCACGGCTAAGTAGGGTTCATTAGTTAAGGAGTATATACTTATATCTGTTTTTTCTAAGTCAGGTATTACACGTAGTGTAAGTTGCATATTTTGTAGTATATTATAGTATTTAAAACATGGAACTCATACCATAGCTCAACCATAGGTCAGCAATAATATTTGAGACTTTCAACTACGGAACCCTACACTGCGCGTGGCCCGACACGCACTTGGCCGGTTTTTTTATTCATGTAATGCCTGTTTTCGCCAACTATACCTAAATCACCCCCTCAATAGGAGTCTTTTCATGTAAGTAGCCCCTGAATACAATCCCTTACCCAATGCCATTTTTCACCTTCAGGTATTCCCTAAAAGTTCGTGAAAACAAAATTGACGAAAAGCGTCACCTAACTTAGCTTAAGGAGCCCGTAAAAGATAGGGAAAGTTGGTGGAAACAGGAATAAGTAGATTTTTGCATTACACAGTTTGACAGACCGCATCACCTTAAATAAGGTTTTTAGATGTTTGAAGGTGGATTTTCTAAAATTTTTATTTAATGTCTTGGTTTAATACTCAAAGCTTGTGACCGCATTACTAATTACTAATAATTAATAAAAGAGCAATAAAAGAGTTAGTTTTCCTTTAGCGTTCAACATCTCACAGATACAATCCTACTAATACTGTAAAGTGTAAATGCGAAAGTTTGTGAGAATGGATGTATGGATTTTATTATAGTCTATAATAATAATAATAATAGTCTATAATGTTTATAAGTTTCCTCGATCTTAGCTTGCACTATCCCATTTTCTTTGGCGTTTTCCTCTCCAGACAAGGGTTGCCTGGAAGAGATTGCTTTTGCAATAAGGCCGCCTTTGCACCTTGTACTTATTTTCTTTTGTTGTTTTTCAACCATTATTTCTTGTTGTGCAATAAAGTATTTTCTATTCTATTCTATTCTAAAAACCTGAATACACACGGACCAAGTTGCGGGCATCATCTAGTATCTAAATAAAACCGCAAATGCTAGCTGCATTTCGTTGAACAGTTGGAAACCGTGAATTGTAAAATAAATATAACCGAGTAAGCAGTGATTAATACTCAAATAATGCATATTCATGGTAAATCATCAATCATCAGAGACCATCAAAATTACGTCAACCGTCAAAGAATAACAAACAAATTGTTAGTAAAACGTAGTGATTTATATATAATTTTATTTTACTGACGTGATAACGTCTTATAAATCAATAAACACCGGCTGTACGCACGAAAGTGACACGTTCCGTCTGAGCCTGCGCGTGCAAGCGAGAGCGCGGAACAAGCGATAGAGAGGCACAATTGGCCCAAGCGTTATTGGCTAATACCGGGATCCCGGACTTTTGCAATACCGGTATTGAGGGCTTCCAATACCGGGATACCGGTATTGGCTAATAGCAGGATCCTAGGCCTTTTTCACATTTTTAAAAACATCTGCAGACATGCCTGCAGCCCAATAATGAGTTGATTTGAACTGAAAAACAATTGGAAGCAGAAATGGAGGCTAAAACTAAAAAAAAGTATCTAATCCCCAAGCTTCCTCTAGCATTGATGATGAATATATTGTGCGAGATGAAAAGGGAATTAATTATAAGAGGCGGAAATAGCGTTTTCTTCGGTCAACATATTTATGGAACTGAATAATTCAATTCAATTCAATTCTTTATTTGCATAATGTGTGTCGACAAGATGGTAAATATAATTATTTTGCAGTCCAGCACATTAGCCGTGGCGGCGTACAAATATTATAGTAGTCTATAAATTACATATAATGATATAAAACTTTATATCAATATTTTTACAAAATAACACAATTTAAACGATTTCAAATTAAAAAAATAATAATAATAACAAAATAAAAAATACAAGCGGAATAATAATAATAATGTCAATCTTATTAATTAAATATCAAAATGTCTAATGGCTTTTAAAATTACAAAATCATGTCAAAAGTTAATAGATTGTTACAGCAATTAAAATGTCTTAAAAATCTTTTTTTGTCGTATGGAAAGAATTCTTCTAAGGAGTCAAAATTTTTCCCTTGCAACCATTTCTTTAATTTATGTGCAAAGTATTGTTTTTTAGTGTTTTGATATCATTTGGCAATTTATTAAATATTTAATTTTTTATTAAAATGTGCTGTTTGTGTTGCTATGGTAAAAATAAGTTTATCGGGATCTCTCAGAGATCGCGTATTTAAATTTGTGTCACACTTGGCCTTGAAGTTATGCATATTCATTTTCACAAATTTCGATATTTCCAAAATGTACATAGATAGAAGTGGCAAGACCTTGAGCTTTGTGAAAGCCGGCCTACACGAATCACATGGTGCCATGAAAAAGATAGCTCTAAGGCATTTTTTTAAACTATAAAAGCCTTATTAGCCCTTGTTGAATTACCCCACGGTTTCTCACGACTTCATCCGCGTGTAGTAAGTTTTTAAAAAATCCTGCGGCACC
The DNA here is from genome assembly GCA_029955525.1 of Oeneis ivallda. Lineage (NCBI taxonomy): Eukaryota > Metazoa > Arthropoda > Insecta > Lepidoptera > Nymphalidae > Oeneis > Oeneis ivallda. Next base: position 22,271,945 of record JARPMR010000023.1, read on the forward strand.
CATTTTTTTCGGAATGAAAGTAGCCTTTGTCACTGTTCAGGTCCACAACTATCAGATGTTTAGTATTCATAAGACTTTCATCCAACATTTCAACCCTCATTTTACCCCTTTTGATGGGGATTTTCGTAAAATCTTTTCTGAGCTGATCCCTAGAAATAACCTACCGCCCAAACAAGTAAATAATATCTATAAAATCAAAATATTCCCATACAGATTTTCACCCCTATTGTACATACTCTGAAAGGGTGATTTTCTGAAATAGCTTATATAGGTTTTTAATACTTAAAATTAATAACTTAAATGCCGATTTTTCATGTCTCTTACTTCAAAAGATAGGACTTTCATATAACCCCAAATAAATCCCATTTCAATACCGGGATCCCGGGATCCCGGTATTGAAAAAAATATTTCCGGTATTAATACCGGTATTGAAAAAGTCCGGTATTCGAAAGCCCTAGTCACAACGAATGAACCGATTTGGCTGAAATTTGGAATGGAGATAGCTCATACCGAATATGAAATATCGCTCATATGAAAAAAGCTACTCCGTTTGAAAAGTTAATAGACGCCAGGAAAATCAAGCTGGACATAGGTCTGTCGTAGACTTCCACGCGTCGTGGTCTTACGCCGCTTATATCCAACGGCTCCTTCCGACTCATCTGTCTCCTGGGCCACCTAGTAAGGTCTACAATTCTTCATCGAAACAAGACCCTCATTTGCTACTTAAAGTTTTATCTCGAAAAAGTATAGTGTTTTAGTCAGTAATAGAAAAATTTCGCCCATCATACTAATATTATAAATGCGAAAGTGTGTTTGTTGGTTTGTCCTTCAGTCACGCCGCAACAGAGCTGCGAATCGACGTGATTTTTTGCATGGGGTATAGTTGAGGACCTGGAGAGTGACGACGAAAAGTAGCCTATCTTTTTATCCCGGAAAATCAAATATTTCCCGAGGGAATTTAAAAACTAAATCCACGCGGCCGAAGTCGCGGACATTAGCTAGTACTGTATGAAAATTACATTAGTTGAAAACTCATAAAAGAGCTTACTATAAAATTAACAGAAACTAAGATTTCATTTCATCAAATTTTTTTTTTTTTTTTGAAAATCAGGATTGTTGAACATACCTGCATGTTTCAAAAAAAATTATGAATACATACAAAATAGTTACAGCCTATTGTTAAAATAATAATATAATTCATGCAAAATATCTAATCTTTTATCTATTATCTTTTATCTGTCGTTATCTAGGATGTGAGTCAAGGTGCTCCAACGTTTATACTACCGGTAAATTAGAAAGGATTGGTAAACAAGATTCACTATCAATCGAACGTAACTTGTCGAGTATTTTGGAAAGTCCTTACATGTGTCACCTTGAAACGAATTGTACAGAACGCATTAGCACGTTCTTACTTGGCTGGTTCTTCAAGGAAATTATACTCATATTATAAATGCGAAAGTGTGTTTGTTGGTATGTCTTTCAATCGCGCCGCAACAAAGGGACCTGATTTTTTGCATGGGTGTAGGTGAGGACCTGGAGAGTGACATAGGCTTCCTTTTATCCCGGAAAATCAAACAGTGAAGTCGCGGGCATCAGCTAGTAGAAACTATGTTATTACTATAGCTGATGCCCGCCACTTACTCCGCGTGGATTTAGTTTTTAAAATCGATCCCGGGTACGCACCTCTGACTTTTCGGAGTTAAGTGCGTTTAAGCAATTAAATATCATTTGCTTCAACGGTGAAGGAAAACATCGTGAGGAAACCTGCACATCTGAGAGTTCTTCATAATGTTCTCAAAGATGTGTGAGGTCTGCCAATTCGCATTGGGCCAGCGTGGTGAACTATGGCCTATAACCCTTCTCTGAGAGGAGACCTGCGCTCAGTAGTGAGCTGTTGATGGGTTGCTAATGATTCGGTACAAACAAACAAACAAAAAATCTTTCCTCTTTATAATATTAGTATAGGATTCATTACAACATTGTAGCCCCACGCTCATAAAAGCGTGGTTTATGAGTCAAAGTCATGTGAGTGATAACAAATGAGCGGGGAGTGTATTGGGGGTGCTATTTGCGTATCGTCTAAAAATACTCAAAGCAACTGTTTGTTACTGGGACATTTTAAAATCGATACAGTATCGAGATCGACGACAGACGCCGAACGCTTACGTACAGTTTGGGAAACGGCGAACTGTAAACAAACTGTAAGTATACATCCGGCCTAAGACAGTACTGTTGTCAACATCATCGTTTAATAACTTGGGGTCGCGACCCCTAGGGGGTCGTGTTTGTATTTAGTTACAAACTTATCGCGCGATGCGAAAGGGGGCGACGGAAAAAATTAAGACTAAATTGAACCGACACTTTTTTGAATGTGAATTTGGCATCGTGTTCAATATTTTCACACTACAATATTAGATCTCCGTAGCCTTGTGGTTTCTGCAGTCGCATAAAGGTCGATGGTTCGAATCCCAGCTCGTCAGACTGAATTTTCTATTTTCAATTTTATCTATTAATATAATAAAACTGTAACAGGTCCAATTCTGTACATTGAAGATATTTTGAAAATTTTTATTTGAGGGCACTCTATAATCGATACTGAAGCCAAAACAATTTTTTTTTAATTTTTTGTCTGTCTGTCTGTCTGTCTGTCTGTCTGTCTGTATCTTGGCCGCGCATCACGCCGAAACTACTGGACGGATTTAAATGAAACTTGGCACGATTTAAGTTAATACTACAAGGTATAATATAGGATACTTTTTATCCCGAAATTCAGCACCGTTCCCTTGGGAGAGGGGATGAAAGTCAAAATGTGTATTTCGCTGTAATTCATTAAGGCGTATTCCGATTTAATCCATTCTTTTTTTCTTAGAAAGCAGGTTCTTTAGAGATTGTCCTGTAATTATTTCAAGGTCGTCAATTTCGTAGTTCAGAAATTATAGATATCACAATCTTCAGTATAAGTCCAAATAACTTGAACCCCGGAATCTACAGGATACTTTGAATGAACGGCTCATCTTAAGCTGGCATGCGTAATTTATCGTATATAGCCATCGTGGATACTATTTTGTCAAAGTCAAACTACTCCAAAGGCGTCAGATTTTGCCAAACGATCATTATACCTACATACTACATAGTAGGTATGGATGTAATACATCGTATGGACGTAATATTACAGTGTTTTCCTATGTAATTTAATATCCTAATCATAATTACTAATATTATAAATGCGAAAGTGTGTTTGTTTGTTGGTTTGTCCTTCAATCACGCCGCAACAGAGCCACGGATCTACGTGATTTTTTTACATGGGTATAATTGAGGACCTGGAGAGTGACATAGGCTACTTTTATCCCGGAAAATCAAAGTGTTCCCGAGGGATTTTAAAAACTAAATTCACGCGGACGAAGTCGCGGGCATCAGCTAGTTTTAAATAAATTCTACATGTGGAATTTTTCCCTAATTTTTTTATTTTTATTATTAATTTATTATTAAAAGGAACTTCGTTCCAACCGAGTGTTCCACGATACTAACGCATTTTTTTAATTAAAGGGGGTCGTAAATCGTAATCTGTTCAAAGAATAAGATCAAAAGATTAGTTTCTAATAAGAATTAATTTTGTCATATTGTTACATAGAGTCACAAATAGACACATAGCTTTACATTAATTAATTAATGCTGTTGGCTTTGTATTTCATTGGCATTTAGAAGTATTTCATCTTTGCAAACAACATTAGTCCTAGTAAGTTATTTTCGAGTGATTACGATTGGACGATTTATATTTTCAAAGCCACCATACACAAGAAACCTTTTTCGCATATAATTAGGAGGAAGTAGCAAAGGTTATCAATGTTTTCAAAGCTTCCTACTAGGCCTTGTGAAAGGGTCGCAAAACCCGTCTATCATCATCATCATTAGCAACCCATCAACGGCTCACTATTGAACGAGGTCTCCTCTCAGAGAAGGGTTATAGGCCATAGTCCACCACGCTCGCCCAATGCGAATTGGTGGACTTCACACAAATTCGAGAACATTATGGAGAATTCTCAGATGTGCAAATTCCTCACGATGTTTTCCTTCACCGTTGAAGCAAGTGATATTTAATTGCTTAAACGCACTTAACTCCGAAAAGTCAGGGGTGCGTACCCGGGATCGAACCTGCGACCCCCCGAATAGGAGACCACAGTCCTAACCACGAGGGTATCGCTGCTTAAAACCCGTCTACGTATGTTCCACCGTAGCACCTAAACTACTGCACCGATTTTGATGAATGAGGTATCAATCGATTCGTTATTATGGCCCGGCTGATATAGGCTACATTTAATAGGATATAAATCAATATAACGCATGTCACTCGTACATCCAATTTCCCGTAGGCGGGTTTATTTTTAAACCTTATAATGTCTATATGATTAAGGGAGAGGGCACACTGGCTACTTTTAGCGGCATCGATCGCAAGCTTTCATTGCCTTTAGCGTTTTTATGGCCATTTGCGTTCGATCGCGGAATCGCGCAACAGACGCAAGAGGCCATAAAACGCTAAAGGCAGCCAGATCGCGGCGTTTTATGGCCTTTAGCGTTTTTAAAGCCATTTACGTTCGCCGACGCAAGAGACGCCGAGCAGACGCAAGAGGCCATAAAAACGCTAAAGGCGGCGATATCGCAGCGTTTTATGGCCTTTAGCGTTTTTATGGCCATTTACGTTCGATCGCGGAATCGCGCAGCAGACGCAAGAGGCCATAAAAACGCTAAAGGCGGCGATATCGCAGCGTTTTATGGCCTTTAGCGTTTTTATGGCCATTTACGTTCGATCGCGGAATCGCGCAGCAGACGCAAGAGGCCATAAAAACGCTAAAGGCGGCGATATCGCAGCGTTTTATGGCCTTTAGCGTTATTATGGCCATTTACGTTCGATCGCGGAATCGCGCAGCAGACGCAAGAGGCCATAAAAACGCTAAAGGCGGCGATATCGCAGCGTTTTATGGCCTTTAGCGTTTTTATGGTCATTTACGTTCGATCGCGGAATCGCGCAGCAGACGCAAGAGGCCATAAAAACGCTAAAGGTATAAGGCCATAAAAACGCACGAATCGTGCAGCAGAGGCAAGAGGCCATAAACACGCTAAAGGCAATAAAAGCGCGCAATCGCTGCAGCTAAAAGTTGCCAGTTTGCCCTCTCCCTAAATAGATTTTTAAGATGGTAAAATACTTGTTATCGATCGTCGATTTCAACCAATACCACTGGATTCCGTGGTTCGTCCATTTTTTGCGGCCACTAGAACCTGTCTCTCCCTACACAGGTAGATCTGCGTTCACTCACAACACAATTGGCGTAAAAAAACAAAGGCCAACCGTTTTTACAGGGAGATGTTGTACACTAGAACGTGAAATGTCGTGCAAATTGGCCTCAGACACACCATCAGCTTCAGTCGGGTTATTATCGGATATATAATAGATAGGTACAATAATTAAGATACAATGTATAACTCCGAACAATCAGAGGTGCGTGCAAGTGCTCGAACCTAGCCTGCCCCCCCCCCCCCCTACCAGCAAAAATGGATTATAGTTTCTGATCATTCAATATTGATTTAAATGATGATGATCAGAAATCGAAATTTTTTTTAAAGTTATTTTGACTTCCTATCTCTATTTTGTTCTTTTTACCAAAACCCAGAGTTGTAGGTTAAGTAGACAAAAAAAATGCGTGAGTGTCGTGGAACATTCGGTTGGAACGAAGTTCCTTTTAATAATAAATTAATAATAAAAATAAAAAAATTAGGGAAAAATTCCACATGTAGAAATTATTTAAAATAAAATTGAAAATAGAAAATTCAGTCTGTCGAGCTGGGATTCGAACCATCGACCTTTACGCGAATGCTGAAACCACAAGGCTACGGAGATCTAATATTGTAGTATGAAAATATTGAACACAATGCCAAATTCACATTAAAAAAAGTGTCGGTTCAATTTAGTCTTAATTTTTTCCGTCTAGCCCCCTTTCGCATCGCGCGTTAAGGAACTACGTTCCAATAGAAATATTTTTTATGAAATATTTTTTGATTGAATTGTTATTTTTTTGTGACTGGTTAAGTGCTTGACGACAATCATGCCCAGTGGAAAGTAAAGATGAACAACTTAATAACAAAATAAAAATCAAACTTTGTATCAAGGCCTAATAAAGTAGGTATTCTCTTCGAGTTTTAGTAGTCATAAGGTGGAGAAGCATTGTTGTCGCATGTTGCTTGAGGTTTGCTCCTCCACACTTTCTATCTCACTGGTTTTTTTGCTAGACGCGCTTGGCCGAAGCGTACCGACCTAGGCCCAGTGGACGAACGACCGAGGCCTTTGCCAAAAGGCGAGGCCTTCAAATACTTTACCCGTTTATAAAGATAGACATTGGTCGCACTACATCTCTGAAACAAATTGACCGGTATTGTAATAGTATAGCTCTTGCAATTCACGAGGGCGACTGACTTATGGTTGTGTGTGTGTCGTATCTGTATAAGTGTGAGCGAGCGCAATGCTCGCGCCTGCCCGCTCCCACCTAGGCTTTGACAGGCACGCACACTTATGCAATGTGCATGTACACGAAGTAACCACAAGTAAAGCTCACTCGCCTTCGTGAATTGCAAAAACTGTACTATCTCTTTTAAAATGTCCCCTGCGAAGAAGGATAGCATTACATTTAGAGCTATTGGTTTTGTCTAAAATGGCTTATTAAAATTTTATTTATTGGAATACTAGCTACGCCCCGCGGTTTTGACCCGCGTAAGTTTCGATTCCGTAGGAATATCGGGATAAAAAGTAACAGCTATAGGTGACAGCTACGTACCTATCAAGTTCATCGCAATCGGTTCATTAGTTTTTGCGTGAAGAAGTAACAAACATACATACATACATATAATATTACTAGCTAATGCCCGCGACTTCGTCCGCGTGGATTTAGTTTTTAAAATCCCGCGGGAACTCTTTGACTTTCCGTTGTACTATTGTTGGTCCTACTGGTAGTATAGATACCAAGGGAGATTTTGGGCTACCACCATAAAGATTCATAAAAAAATGTTATCATTTCAATAATGATAAATCATCATCATCTTCAACGGCTTACTACTGAGCGGAGGTCTCCTCTCAGAGAAGGGTTTGAGGTCATAGTCAACCACGCTGGCCCAATGCGAATTGGCGGACTTCACTCACCTTCGAGAACATTGCGGAGAACTCTCAGGTGTGCAGGTTTCCTCAAGACGTTTTCCTTCACCGTTAAAGCATGTGATATTAAATTTCTTAAGCGCACATAACTTCGAAAAGTCAGAGGTGCATACACGGGATCGAACCTGCGACCCCCCGAATAGGAGACCAGCCCTATAATCACTAGGCGATCGCTGCTTCATAATAATTTAATATAAAAACTCTTTTTAAAGCGGTTTTTAAAAAATTCCAATAAATTATATTATTATTGTTGATTTTTAAAAACCGCTCGACCGATTTCGATTTCATTTAAATGGGACCACCTGGGAAGCATACCCTTTCAAACAAAAAAGAATTTTCCAAATCAGTTCGGGTCGTTGCACATCTCGACCGCAATAAACTCGTCCAAATGGTCGAGTTGTGATAATTCATTTTTATTAATTTTTTTCATGCACAACTCGACCAACAGCAAAATACTGAGTTGTTTATGTACAGTCAAATACAAAAAGTGATTCACGTATCTAATATTTTGTTTAACACATAAATTAAATTACTAACAAAAATGAAATCAGCGTTTCATACATATTATCAGGACTTCAATATTATGTATGAATGGTATTTTTTGAAAGAGCTAAATTTTTTTGAATTTAAAAGTTCTAGTCTTTGGGGGTGGAATTTTCAAATTTTGCGAAACACGTTTTTCTTATTTTTTTATCGAAAGCCCAAAAATTAAAGTTTCATGGATATTACATGAAAAACAATTTTATAAATGACGGACTTTTATACAAACTTTCAACCCCCATTTAAGCCTCTAGGGGTTGGAATTTTCAAAAATCCTTTCTTAGCGGACGTCTACGTCATAATAACTATCTGTGTGCAAAATTTCAGCCCGATCCGTCCAGTGGTTAGAGCTGTGCGTTGATAGACCAGTCAGTCAGTCAGTCATTCAGTCAGTCAGTCAGTCAGTCAGTCACTTTTGCCTTTTATATATTTAGATGAAAGCTAAAGTACCAAGTTTGATGGATATTACTTGAAAGTTAGCTTAAAAATCTGGACTTATATACAAATTTTCATCCCCTATTTGAAGTCTTTGGGGGTGGAATTTTCAACTTTTGCGAAACACATTTTTCTTATTGTTTTATCGAAAGCCCAAAAATTAAAGTTTCATGGATATTACATGAAAAATAATTTGATAAATGACGGACTTTTATACAAACTTTCAACCCCCATTTAACCCTCTTGGGGTTGGAATTTTCAAAAATCCTTTCTTAGCGGACGTCTAAGTCATAATAACTATCTGTGTGCAAAATTTCAGCCCGATCCGTCCAGTGGTTAGAGCTGTGCGTTGATAGACCAGCCAGTCAGTCAGTCAGCCAGTCAGTCAGTCAGTCAGTTAGTCAGTCAGTCAGTCACCTTTGCCTTTTATATATTTAGATGAGACCTAAAGTACCAAGTTTGATGGATATTACTTGAAAATTAACTTAAAAATCTGGACTTATATACAAATTTTCATCCCCTATTTGAAGTCTTTGGGGGTGAAATTTTCAACTTTTGCGAAACACATTTTTCTTATTTTTTTATCGAAAGCCCAAAAATTAAAGTTTCATGGATATTATATGAAAAATAATTTAATAAATGACGGACTTTTATACAAACTTTCAACCCCCATTTAACCCTCTTGGGGTTGGAATTTTCAAAAATCCTTTCTTAGCGGACGTCTACGTCATAATAACTATCTGTGTGCATAATTTCAGCCCGATCCGTCCAGTGGTTAGAGCTGTGCGTTGATAGACCAGTCAGTCAGTCAGTCAGTCAGTCAGTCAGTCAGTCACCTTTGCCTTTTATATATTTAGATGAAAGCTAAAGTACCAAGAGAGAGATTTGCTATCTCTTTCTTTTTATACCTGTACTGTACTTTTTATACCTCAACCCAACCTCTCTGTAACTGTAAACGACTGTACTTTGTGCGTGCGGTCGAGTTGTGCATGAAAAAAATTAATAAAAATGAATTATCACAACTCGACCATTTGGACGAGTTAATTGCGGTCGAGATGTGCAACGTCCCATCAGTTCATGCGCCTTCGAGTAATCGGTGAACATACATAAAAAATAAAAGATTCCGACGAATTGAGAACCTCCTCCTTTTTTGAAGTCGGTTAATAAATAGAAACACATGAAATGTTTCCACGGAAGTATTAATGAAGAGGATAAAAACAGACCATTATTAGTACAAAAAATAACGTGTCGACATAATATCAATATATTATAATTTATAATATTTCCAGCACGATATGGCACGCGAAATCAAAAGTGCCCTATCAGAATTGTTAATTAAATTCAAAACTTAATTAACTCATGCTATTATTACGTTGTATACTCAAGTAATGATAGCCCAGTGGTAGTGGCACACTTCGGCTTCCTTTTCGAGGGATCCGGGGTTCAATGCCAGACACGCATCTCTTTTCTTTTCTTGACTTTTCGGAGTCATATATGTGCGTTTTAAGCAATTTTACTAGAAAATTTCGAATAATTGCGAAAAAACACTTTTGAGAATTTTTTTTCAAACCTTGCCGGGGGCTGCAGACACGAAAACCTATGGAATGGAAATGTAATGGAACCCTTAATGGTGCAACTTCCTCCGTCCGTCCGTCCGTACATGAAATTTGGAATAATAGTGGCCCAACAAATTGGAATAAAAAAAAAATCGAAAATTATTTTTAGTTTAATTAAAAAAGAGGGAAAATCGGAGTTTTGAAAATTTAAAGTATAAGATACTTATACCAAGTGGGGTATCTGAATATGAAAGGGTTTTACCTGTACATTCTAAAACAGATTTTTATTTAGTTTTACACATAATTCGTTTTTGATTAATCGGGCCGAAAAAAATACCGGTAGCTAGCTACTGGAGACAGTGTTGGCGCTGGGTTGAGTCGACGATTGTTATGATAACGTAATTTTTTTTTATTCGATGACAAGATAGTCCTTGACTGCGATCTTACCTGATGGTAAGTGACGATGCAGTCTAAGATGGTAGCGGGCTAACTTGGAAGGGGTATGGCAGTGAACATTCAACCCATACCCCTAATCGGTTTCTACACGCCATCGTGGCGGAACGCTAAATTTATTGGCGGCACGTTTTTGACGGTAGGGTGGTAACTAGCCACGGCCAAAGCCTCCCACCAGACAAAACTTTTAGAAACTATAGTAACTACAGCGAAGCGAACGCGTTTAATGAATACTCAGTCTAATGGAAAAGTGGGTAAATCGCGATTAACTTTGTCCCCGTCACGCGAGACTGGGCATGCATTGAGCTAACTCACTTTAATCTATAACAAACGTAAGTATGACATGAGCTGATGATCTTCAAACGCCTGAGCAGATCGATTACGTTAGATTTGAAACAGAAAAAACCGCATCAAAATCGGTTCATTAGGTAGGCTGCTACGAGGGAACAGACAAACACACCGATACACGCGTCAAACTTATAAAACCCCTCTTTTTTGTTGGGGGTTAAAATACATAGCTAACAGCATAAGTTAAAATACAGCTTAATTTAAGATACATAGGGAACTAACAAACTACGCTACCATGACTGATCGTCACTTCGCCTAAGTTGTTATTTTATGTATGTTTGTTTGTTCGTTCCACCGTAGCGGCCAAACGTAGTGTCAGTACACATAGTTCGAAGAGCAGATGGTCGTTGGGGTCCCAAGGTGCTGGAGTGACGACCCCGCTATGGGAAGCGCAGTTTTGGCAGACCCCCACTAGGTGGATGACCGACGACATCAAACGAGTCGCAGGGAGCCGCTGGATTCAGGCGGCGTAAGACCGAGGCCTGTGGAAGTCCATGTAAGAGACCTTTGTCCAGCAGTGGACGTCTATCGGTTGACACAGAAGAAGAAGTGTCAATTTTGCTATGGTCCGGGTTAAACAGGCTACATGTTATTCTAAAACAAAATCAATACAACGGAACGGTACCAATCAATTTTCTATTTTTTTTTGTGAATAATAAAATATGAAAACTGACAAAATTGTAAGCTTCTTTTGATAGCATCTTAAACAATCAAAAAGGATTAATATCGAGTAGCTTTAGCCGGCGACTTCGTCCGCGTCGTGGTTTCTAAAATAATTCGGGAATCTTTTTTTCTTCGGACTAAAAAGCTATGTTATTCTTCAGTACGACTAACATTCATTCTCTCAATTCACGAGTAGTTGCCGTGTGATTGAAGGACAAACAAACAAACACAATTTCAGCACAAAACAGTAATTTTAAATGTTATCCGCCTGTCCAAACTCTAAGTTATCTTACAAAAGTAAATATTTTCGCGTAGGCGCCACTACAATTGCCACAACTAAAGGTCATTAGGTTAATCTATCCTCAAAGATGACTAATGAATTTATAGATACCTACTTATAAACAATGATCATACTTGTATGAGTTTGGGAGCAGGGAACCTTTATCATTTATCAGTTTCTGACCCATAAATTAATATAATTATTACTAAGTTTATGGTACGCCGCCCTTTTCCTCGTATCTTTAGTTTATGTAGGAGCCATTGTAGTATTTGATCGGATACATTTATAATTTTTTCTTAACCCCCGACAAAAAAAGAGGGGTGTTATAAAATTTACGTGTGTATCTGTGACACAGAATCCTACTTCCTACTAATATTATAAATGCGAAAGTTTGTTAGGATGGATGGATGTATGGATGGATGTATGGATGGACGGATGGATAGATGGATTAAAAAAAAGGATGGATGTTAGTTACGCTTTAACGCCACAACGAATGAACCGATTTGACTGAAATTTGGAATGGAGATAGCTCATACCCAGGATTAGCACATAGACTACATTTTATCCCGGAAAATTAAAGAGTTCCCGCGGGAATTAAAAACCTTAATCCACGCGGACGAAGTCGCGGGCATCATCTAGTGTACCTACTAGATGATGCCTGATGATAATTTTATATCAGCATAAGCGCTGTTTTATTGTGAACACGTTGATATAGGGTTTTCTGCGAAAAATTTGGTCCTAATAGAGGTTTGCGTATTTTAAAAATTTAAATTTCAACGCGTGGGGAAATGAGTGACAGAGAGATCCGAGGTAAGTATACCGTGTAATAAAAAAGGACCGAGCATAAGGATTTTTTAATAAAATTAATTAAAAATATCCTGTCCAGGATTTTTCCAGCAAACCAATTTTTAATACATTTTTTAATAGACTAAATTTATCGACCGAGCGAAGCGAAGGTCTCTGAGTTTACTAGAGCGATTTGCACTTGTCCGTCCGTCCGTCTGTCAGAGCCTTATAACTTCTGAATTACTGAACGTAATTACTTCAATTTTAGATTAAAAAGTTATAAAAATCTTTATTTCAGGGGGGCTCCCATACGAAATGGGGGGCTTTCAAAGTGGAGATTGTATTCGAGGCTAGATCTCTAAAACCACTTTGTTTTAAAACTTGAAACTTACACATAATTTGAGTTATATTCTGTACTTGAACAACAAATACTAAGATTAGATAAATATTATAAAGAAACGAAATTATTTGAGTTTTAATGGGCATCAATGTTTTTAACAAAACTTCACTATACTGTTACTAGATGGCGCTGTCTTTAATATTGTAAATACGCAACCCATCCACGAAAGCAGATGACGATTGACGTCATCAGATTCGGCGCGTTTTAATTACAATATAATATAGTTAAAACTACCTTATGGGAATTATGGGATACTGCGAGGTCTCAGTTCGGGGCGAACCACTAGTTATAAAATAGGTCTCATTCTATTATCACCCCGGTGAAGGTCGACTTAGGTTCGGATCTTAGACCATATGCAATAGCTTAAAATATTCCGACGAATTAGAACCTCATCCTTTTTTGAAGTCGGTTAAAAATACTAAAAGCCCGTATTTGAAAGCGCATCCTTTAACCGCGCGGAAGCGGTATCGTACAATTAATGTGCTACGACCTTTACACCGTCGAGCTTCTGCTGATACAGCGCGAACAGCTGTGAAATTAAACACACCTACCGTTCGACCTACTTGCAACTCAAATGCGGGCGAAGTGGATTGGTATAGTCGCTTTTAAACGCTTTAACTTTCGCCTTGTGAAGGTTGAATTAACACGTACGCATTAAACGATTTTTTTTAATCTGTACACTGAGCTTTTCACGATAAAATTTTCGGTCACAGTTTATTATTTTCTAGTCCAGGGATTCCCAAACTATTTTGGGCAAGAGACCCCTTTTCCAAAATGAACCTCAGACCCCCATAGCATTTTACCAATTTAAAAACTTTGGGGCTAGTTAAGTTGGTTACTTGACATCATTTTCTCATCAAAAAACAAAATAAATATAGGTACATAAAATTCAGTAAATCCGAGTTTTTTATCTTGTACGAGCTTGTACGCTAATCAACTTTTGGTGAGTTTTTAAAAGTACATACTTACAACTAAAATATTAGTCATTCTTATAACAAGTTGGTACACGTAACACAACTTATAGTCCGGTCAATCTAGACCAAAAAATGAGAGTGAAGTTACATAAAGTCCCAACAAGCTGAAAATCAGTAAAATTATTCAAAACATAATTATAAATAATATTTAAAAGTTCCCCATCATTCCCGTGTATGGAAAAAAATTTATTCAAGGTCAAAAAAATGAGTTTTTCGCGATTTTCAGCAAAACGGTAAGTTTTATCATAAAAGTACCTTAGAAAAATTGTAGATCATAAAATTATCTATAAAAAATGTATCAATACTTTTTTCCCTACGAGCCACTGTTTCTGAGATATAACGATTCAAAAAGTTATAAAAGTTGTTATCGTCATAATATGCACGAGTACGCCACGTATATACATCTCTAGAGTTGTAAATTATTAGTTGTTGTTTGAAAACCAAGATTTAATTCAATGTGCTGAAGTTTTTAAAAAGAGTAATTCAACTCAACAAGAAGTTATCACCAACGGCTTCCGCTTTCTTCTTTCTATGTACGGAGCTCCTAAAAAAACTATCTGTTTAGATAAGCATCGATATGCATGTTTCGTTAAAAATACTAAAAATAAAAAACAAGTTCAATTAGCTTGTCTTCCTCCAACCTCAGTTGCTGCTCATCAACATCTTTTTCGGGTGTACTACCAAGTTCAAGTGTGGCTTGGTTATCAGCTAGACCCTACAGGCTGGGGTTGGAAGTTGGTCAACAATATATTAGAACCAGTTCAAACTTTACTCCCACCTGCGCCGGAAAAACTGCTGAACACAATTTTTTGCAACTGCAAAAAGGGATGCAGTGCTAAATGTGGTTGCAAAAAAGTCGGACTGTTTTGTTCTCTGGCATGCACAAATTGTCAAGGCCGGTCGTGCTCTAATGTTGAATCACAAACAATCGAGGATTCGTTTGATTCCGACGAAGTGTCATGCGATACATCGCTATTGACGCAATTTACTTGCATCCAAAATGAAGATGAAGAAGAAGCAGGAGAAGAAGAAGAACATGAAGAACAAGAAGAATTTGAAACTTACGAATCAGGCGAAGAATCAGGCAAATGAACTTCACCACTTTTTTTTTAATTTACATCGCTTTTATCTTTTCCAATCTTTGAAAATTTCCGTTATTTTTCAATAGTTTCACATTAAACAGGATCACAACTGACCCGTGGAATAGGCCTACTGGGGAAACCACGTTAAAAAAAACGCGCTAAGTACACTCATAGGTGGCGTGGAAACGTGTGCATATTATGACGATAACAACTTTTATAAGTTTTTGAATCGTTATATCTCAGAAACGGTGGCTCGTAAGAAAAAAAGTATTAATACATTTTTTATAGATAATTTTATGATCTACAATTTTGTCTAAGGTACTTTTATGATAAAACTTACCGTTTTGCTGAAAATCGCGAAAAACTCATTTTTTTGACCTTTGACCTTGAATAAATTTTTTTCCATACACGGGAATGATAGGGAACTTTTAAATATTATTTATAATTATGTTTTGAACAATTTTACTGATTTTCAGCTTGTTGGGACTTTATGTAACTTCAAATGTCTAAATTGACCGGACTATTACACAGTATCTTGAAAGTTTGAAATAAGAACTTAATGTTAATTAATAGGGGTCGATTCTTAGACGTCGTCGACTCTCAAAATCAGTTTTCGTTTACGTCGACCCCTGGGACACCAATTTCGACCCCAAGGGGTCGATATCGACCACTTTGGGAATCAATGTTCTAGCCGATGCCTGCATAACGCGGTATAATAATCGACCGAGCGAAGCGAAGGTCTCTGAGTTTACTTGAGTGACTTTGCACTTGTCCGTCCGTCCGTCTGTCAGAGCCTTATAACTTCTGAATTACTGAACGTAATTACTTCAATTTTAGATATGATATGTAAACCGATGGCCTCCAGCCGAAAATGGCTTAAAAAGTTATAAAAATCTTTATTTCAGGGGGGCTCTCATAGAAGCGAATGCGAAGTAAAATAAATTTTTTTGCATTTCATAGGGTTGCAGTACCTCATTTTAAAGATAATTTGGAACAGAGTTCAAAAGTATTTTTTTTTATTTTTTTTTCCTAAAATTGATGAAATGGGGGGGCTTTCAAAGTGGAGATTTTATTCGAGGCTAGATCTCTAAAACCACTTTTTTTTTAAACTTGAAACTTACACATAATTTCAGTTATATTCTGTACTTGAACAACAAATACTAAGATTAGATAAATATTATAAAGAAACGAAATTATTTAAGTTTTAATGGGCATCAATGTTTTTAACAAAACTTCACTATACTGTTAATAGATGGCGCTGTCTTTAATATTGTAAATACGCATCCCATCCACGAAAGCAGATGACGATTGACGTCATCAGATTCGGCGCGTTTTAATTACAATATAATATAGTTAAAACTACCTTATGGGAATTATGGGATAACGCGAGGTCTCAGTTCGGGGCGAACCACTAGTTTTAAAGTAGCCTATGTCAATCTCCTCACCCAGGTCCTAAAATATACTTATGCAAAAATCACGTCGATCCATAGCTTTGTAGCAGGATAAACCTACAAACAAATACTCTCGCATTTATAATAATATTAGTAAGGATTCCATAAATAGGCCGAAATCTATGGAGGGCACTTGTACTCTTTATTCAGATTCAACATAGAGTTAAAACGAGAGATTTATAATGGGGCGTATTATTTTGTGGCTTGTTTTAACTCTGTCTCGAGTCTGAGCCAAGTCAAAGTTCGCTCTATAAATAGCCAAAGAACTTCACCGCATGGAGTCAGATTTCATAATATAGGAGCCCTTTGTTTTAACAGGATAAAAATAACTTTGTCACTCTCTAGATCTTTTATTAGCAACATCCATGTAAAAATCAAGTCGACCTGTTGCTCCATTGTTGCTTCAATAAGCACAGATTTTTTTAGAAAAAAGAATATCAGCCAAGCTGAAGTTGACTAATATCCTATCCCCTCCAAATAAGCGAAAAGCTTGTTCTAGGAATGGGTACGACAATAGTGCAAGGGATTGGGTTCGAACCTGCGACCGAGTTATCAGTCCGCATTTTTAACCGTTGGGCTATTGGCTACCTTTGGCTTTAATTTTTTTGTTTTTTATTTTGACAGGTTTGATGGAACAACGTCTGTCCTTAATTTAAAGCTCTTGGAAATCCCTATACTTAAGTAGTTATTTGTTAGTCTCCCTGCGAGATCAAATCAGAAATGAGGAGATCCATAGGAGACCGAGGCCTGTGGAAGTCCATGCAAGAGACCTTTGTCCAGCAGTTGACGTCTATCGGTTGACACAGAAGAAGTTTGTTTGTTGACCTGCTAGACTGGAACTTGAAACATTGCCAAAAATAAAATCCAGTCAATTAACTCCGCTTTACTCGCGAAGTGAAGTAATTTAAAACTGATGCATTATTCATCTACTATGGTTTTATTAATAAAGAAGTGTAAGCTTCGCGTTTATTTTGTAACGGGCGGCTAAAAGCGTAGTTAAATTGTTACCGAAAACCAGAACAACCTATCTCCTAAAGGAGATGCTGTAATCTGTATGCAATTTTCTCATAAGCCAAAATATGAGACCACTGGGGCAAAAGATCATTAGCATCAACAACCCATTAACGGATCAGCGCAGGTCTCATCTCAGAGACGGTTTATAGGCCATAGTCCAGCACGCTGGCCCAATGCAAATTGGCAGACTTCACACACCCCCGAGAACATTATGAAGAACTCTCAAGCGTGCAGGTTTCCTCACGATGTTTTCCTTCACCGTTGAAGTTCGTGATATTTAATTTAATTCGGGATCGAACCTGCGACCCCTCGAATAGGAGACCGCAGTACTAACCACCAGGCTTTCACTGCTTTCAAAAAGATCGGTATCATAATAATATCGCAAGATTTTGTTTTGAACAGAGCAACTGCTGAGTTTCTTCCCGGCTCTTCTCAGCAGAATCTGCTTTCCGAACCGGTGGTAGAGTCTTGACCTGTGATAAGAGCCACAAGTTACCTACATGAAATAAATAAGCATGAATATTTTGATCTTATTATAAGCATTATGGTTTCAGCCATGCGTTTCAGTCAGCCAGCCATTTCAGCGATGTTGAGCTACTGATGCATACCAAACTAGGTAACCCTGCGATTTTCTAAAGTTATTCCATTGATCGGTATCGTATTCGATAACATTAGCGTCAAAGTAAAATAAACCATAACAGCATTGAATTAGACCTCTATTTCGTGTATGCATTCTTATACGTTTACGTATGTACGATACGCTCCATAACCCTCCATATTAAAATCGGTTGTACTGAATTTGTGACTAAAACAATACAATCAAGGATTATTTTACTTTGATGCTTATGTCGAATACGATCAATAGAATAACTTTTAGACGATCGGGGGACTGATCTTGTAACACAGTGCTTTTAAATTTACAAATATGGTTAAAAGCAATTTGAAAGTAATAGAGAATCAACTAAAATGATATTACCTAAAATCGCTACAGTTTAGTCGCTACATTTCCTCAGTCAATCGCCGCAATAGGGTATTTGACTATATTAAAAATATCGTTTCATCTGGTGTCATCCTAAAAGATTATTATCTAAAAACATTATTCCATACGGCAAAACTAAAAAATTAAATCTTTATTTAATTAGAAAACATTAATTAAAATTGCTATAATTCTGGCTATGTTCACGAGATCGAAAACGTTCTTGAATCTCGAATGACGTCACAGTTCACGCCACCTTTGGACTTTGGAATTGTCATTGAACTGTGTGAACTGTGACGTCATGTAAACAAATGGAACGTTTCAGCAGCAATTTATTTTTTTGAATTTATTTCTCGATTTTTATGAAAAATACTGAAAATTATGCCGAAATATACGTTTTGTTAGCTTCAGCATATTATTAACAATTTAATATGATTTTCTAAAAGTAGTCCAATACCCTATTGAGGGTGCAACCATGATTGTGGGTTCTCCTCGACTAGCAGGAATCTCTTTTTGGGCACACTGTCATGTCCTCTCCCAAACGTGTTGCTTAACCTATCTACGGAATATTAAAACAGCAGGCTGTCGTCTCCCTCAAATTGGGGCGGATAGTATAAACAACTACTGTGCTACCACGTAGTAGATAGTACAGTCGGGAGCAAATATATAAAGATACATACACATAATTTTTAATTAAGTAATCAAAGGGCAAGCATTGATATCATTATCATTAATGCGAAAGTATGTTTGTTAGTTGGTTTGTCCTTCAATCACGCAGCAACGGAACAACGGATCGACGTGTTTTTTTGCATGCGTTAGTTGAGGACTTGGAGAGCGAAATATTCTACATTTTATCCCGGAAACACAGAGGGTTACCGCGAGATTTAAAAAAAAACTTGAGGGGTGTCAATGGACACCCGGATGGTACGTAGTTCCTTTCGATTAATTAATTTGGCATTGTGTGACCCAATATTGTACCGCGAAAATACCGAACACAATGCCTTCAAAAAAGTGTATGTTTCAAAAAAGTGTCGATCCGTCTAGCCCCCCCGTGAGTGGCCCCCCTTCCACGTTCCAAAAAACAGAGGGTTATCGCGGGATTATTAAAAAACAGAGGGTTATCGCGGGATTATTAAAAAACAGAGGGTTATCGCGGGATTATTAAAAATTTAACTCGCGTCGCGGACTATAGCTAGTTTTATTATAATGCTGGCCTATTGTGTGGTTCCAACATCAATTTTCCTCATCAACATCTCAACTCATCTAGGTACATTCTAAGCTAAACTACTGGGTACAGATCTTCTCTCGTATCTTACCTAAATAATTTAGGTACGTTTATCATTTTAAAGGTTTCGGCCATAAGGGCGCCTTCAGATTAGAGGCGTAAGGGAGGAGGGTAGGCTGGCTACTTTTAGTGGCAGCGATCGGAGTTTCTGAGACTGCATCGCATTTTCGCGACTCAAAAGCGTTCGATACAATGCTAAGGGCCTGTTTCACCAATCTGATAAGTTTCGGATAGCTTATTCGCATATTTTGTCTTTGTCACTTGACATAAAGTAAGAAAATGACAAAAATTACGGTTAGGCTATCCGACACTTAACAGAAGGTGATAAAACAGGCCCTAAAAGTAGCGAAAGTCAGCGTTTAAAAATCGCGAAACGCCGATGCTTAAACGCAACTCGATCGCTGCGACTGGCGTTTGTTGTGTGCCTACGTTAAGGTGGATTACACGGGACAGCAATCGAAATTCATAAATTTGGTTTTTTCGCCATTTGTAAACTTATACGACAAAGTCGACTAAGTAACTCACGTCCAACTCGATATTCTGACTAATTTCTTAAACTGGACACTTTCAAGTATAGATTTTTATATATAAACCAGTGCAGATGATACTGCCATTGGAGCAATTAGAATGCCATAAGCCTACTTTGTAGTATTAGTTTACAAATTGCGAAAACCCAAATTAAATTTGAATTTCGCGGGCAGACCCGTGTAATCAACCTTAACGCGGACACGGTATTGAGCTTCCGAACAGCGACTAACCTGCTGCCACAGACTACTCAAGCACTCGTCAATGATAATGATAACACTCGAGAGCCTCCTCAAGTGTACATATTGAGAAAAAATTCCTGGACCGCCATACTTTTTTACGTAGCAAAACAGGATACTATTGCGTTTGTAGCCGGTACCATGTTGATTACGTAACATGGTGTTGCTCCTAAACGTCACAGTAAGGTGCAACATTACTAAGTATGCGGCGCCTATGTTAAGTATGCTGCACCAGTGGTAATAGTAAATCGCATGCTCCTTACGTAAGTAGCTTTTTTTTCTCAGTGTATCAACATTTGAGAGCTTCCTCAAGTGTCATCACTTTCGTTGACGAGTGTACCTTAAGTTCCGCAGTTAACAGGCCCATCCTCCTATTGTAAATAAACGCTAGTTTATTGCTCGGTCTAATCTAAACGGCATTCGCTTTGAGTCATCTAGATTGACTTGTGACTCATATTCATATGTATCCTCGTAAGTAATTGAGGTAGCATTATTTGTATGACAGTCTTTCATTTAACGGTGCTTCTGTTATCATTACAGTTAAACATCTTTTACGGCGAATATAAAAAAATCTTAACATAAAAAACTCATCAACGGCTTACTACTGAGTGCAAGTCCCCTCTCGGAGAAGGGTTATAGGCCATAGTTGGCCCAATGCGAATTGGCAGTCATCACACACCTTCGAGAACATTATGGCGAACTCTCAAGTGTGAATGTTTCCCCACGATATTTTCGTTCACCGTTGAAGCTTGTGATATTTAATTTTAAGCCTTTAATTGATTATACAGGTCTGCCCACGAAATTCAAATTTATTTTGGTTTTTCGCAACTTGTAAACTAGGCCTAGCGCAAACATACAACTTTTAGTTGAACCACTATTTAGTTGTGTTTCATAAGTTTATAGGAATGTACTGCGATCATAGAATGTGCGCAAACTATCAACACGATAGTTGCTCGATTACGACAAAGTAAGTTTAAGGCATTCTAATTGCGACAATGGCAGTATCATCTTCATAGGTTTTTATAAAAATCTTTACTTGAAAGCGTCCAGTTTAAGAAATTAGTCAGAATATCGACTAATTTGTGAGTAACTCACGTCCAACTTGATATTCTGACTAATTTCTTAAACTGGACACTATCAAGTAAAGATTTTTATATAAACCTGTGAAGATGATACTGCCATCGTCGCAAATAGAATGCCATAAGCGTACTTTGTAAGCAGCAGGTAACTCTGAGTTAAAAGGATAATCCGGCGTTTTTGCAAGGGGGCCTTATTGCTAAAATAATAACCCACCCCTTTGCTTTGCTCTAGTGGGGTAAAAATAAGTCGATGGTTGGATTAGGTTTCGACAACCTCCCTGGCTCAGTGGTGAGGGCTGTTGCCTTATAACTGGGAGGTCTCGGGTTCGATTTCCGGCGGGGTCAATTTGGGAATTTATAATTTCTGAATTGTCTCTGGTCTGGTCTGGTGGGAGGCTTTTGGCCGTGGCTAGTTACCACCCTACCGTCAAAGACGTGCCGCCAAGCGATTTAGCGTTCCGGCACGATGACGTGTAGAAACCAATTAGGGGTATTGGGTAGGGGGTTGAATGTTCACTGCCATACCCCTTCCAAGTTAGCCCGCTACCATCTTAGACTGCATCGTCACTTACCATCAGGTGAGTTCGCAGTCAAGGACTATCTTGTCATCGAATAAAAAAAAAAAGGTCGCCTTACCTTGAGGCATTTCAAACAGAAGGTATGCTGGCACGGCAGCACCCGCGACGAAGTGTCGAGCCGCTCCAGGCACACTGAGCACTCCAGTAGGTCATTGAGTAGACCCTCATCCATTCCGGTCGGCCCCTGGGAAACAACACACTGTATCACCAGTCAGCTCATGTCTGCGTGGATTTAGTTTTTAACTCTTGACTAAAGTAAAAACTCCGAAAATAGTAAATTTGTAGTTGCATCACAAAAAATTTTTTTTTTGCGATTACATACTTATTTGAAGTTGGTAAACTAACGCTAACTGCAACCTAAAAGTTTGTACGGAACCCTAGTTGGGTGAGTCTGACTCGCACTTGGCCGGTATTTTTTTACAATTAGCTCGATTACAGGAGGTTTCGGCTGCTACAGAATACCAATTTTTACAACCGTTGTAAGTCAAGTCGATGTGAACGATGTAACATCGCAACCCACATCGACGCTAGATGTTTTTAAGAGAATCGCACTCCAGGTCTTGAGATAACGTGCTCGTTCAACATGACTTTCATTTTGTCTATGTTCATCTTAAGACCCACTTGTCTGGAAGAACGTCGACAATGTCAGCATCGAAGTTGTTCAGGATTACAACTACCTTGGCCAGATTATACAACTCGGTAGGAACAACTTCGACAAGGAGGCTGACAGAAGAATTCAGCTGGGCTGGGCAGCATTTCCAAAGCTGCGTCAGGTCTTCGATTCGTCGATACCGCAAAGCCTGAAGACAAAGGTTTTCAATGAGTGTGTCGTACCGGTAATGACGTATGGAGCGGAAACGTGGACATTGACGGTGGGCCTCATTCACAAATTAAAAGTCGCTCAGCGCGCTATGGAGCGAGCTATGTTGGGAATCTCTATCAGGGATAAAATCCGGAACGAGGAGATTCATAGAAGAACAAAAGTGACCGACATAGCTCTGAGGATTAGCAAGCTGAAGTGGCAGTGGGCAGGTCATATCTGTCGCAGAACCGATGGCCGATGGGGCAGACGTGTTCTGGAGTGGAGACCGCGTACCGGCAAGCGCAGTGTAGGACGCCCTCCAGCTCGCTGGACCGTTGAAGCAACCTTAAGAAGGTGGCGGGAAGCGGTTGGATGAGGAAAGCGGAGTTTTGGTGGCCCGCTCTCGGAAAGGCCTATGTCCAGCAGTGGATGAATACAGGCTGATGGATTGGATTGGATTGGAGCTCGATTACGTTAGCTTTAAAACTAATGGTATCTAGGTGGATTTTAGCTTGTAATTTATGAAGATCTGCTCAGGTGTACAAGATGGCACGAAACTACAGGGTGGCATTTAGGAAAAATGCCACGGGCCCCAGCCTGAAGGGGCCCCCAGCCAGAGAGGGCCTTGGGCACATTACTTCAGTTGAGCTTCTTTATATGGGTTGGAGAGGGCCCCAACCGATTCATTTGCCACAGGCTTCGAATAGTATAGTTACACCACTGCATAATTCCAATCAAGTTAATGTAGCACAGATAATAATTAATTTAATCAAAATTCACTTCAATATATCATTGCAAAATCCTTACTAATATTATAAATGCGAAAGTGTGTTTCTTTGTCCTTCAATCATGCAGCAACAGGGCTACGAATCGATGTGGTTTTTTGCATATAATATATGCAAAAAGTATGGGTATAGTTGAGGGCCTGGAGTGTGACATAGGCTACTTTTTACTCCGGTGAATCAAAGAGTTCCAGAGGGATTTAAAACAAAATCCACACGGACAAAGTCGCAGGCATCAGCTAGTTACAAATCTATTCAATTCTCATCATATGTGCAAATGTATCACACATTGTTTGTAATACTACTGGGCCACATTGTTTGCGACCAGTGGATTTTCATAACAATGCTTTTATTCCATGAAAAATATTGTTCTGGCCTCTTGTGAGCTGCATACTTAACTAGTAGGGCGCGTGGGTGCGCGGCCCGCAAGCGGACCGCGGTTTTTCTATCGTCAAGTGGACTTTGAGGTCCTGATCATTTGCTATCACATAACCACTCTTCCATCTTTTATACTCTCCGAGATATATGCCAATGAAATTGGTTTGGCCGCCATCTTGAATCCGCCATTTTGAAAATTTTTTCAGCTCACTGCCAATTGGATGAGGTTTCGAGTATTTTTTATTTGAGCACCTCCCACCTCAATCTTCAATACCCTGGCTGTGCTCCTCACCCACCTTCCAAACCCTCGATCATCATATCTCATCATTTGTCAGAATGAGATTTCTTTTATAAAACCAAATTTTGAAAAGGAACCGTATCAAAGTCTTGCATAGTTCCCAGCTTCTAGTCTATTTAATATTCGCCATATATTTTGTGTGGAGAAAAAAAAATCCGCCATCTTGATTTTTTTTCTGTTCATCAAGTAGACCTTCGGGTCTTGATCATCTTTTGCCAAGAACCCACTCTTCCATCTTTTATACTCTCTCAGATAGACACTGACGAAATTTGTATGGCCGCCATCTTGAATCCGCCATTTTGGAAATTTTTTTCAACCCACTGGCAATTGGATGAGGTTTCGAGCGACTTTTGTTGGAGCACACCCCACCTATCTTCAATACCCTGGCCGTGCTCCTCACCCGTCTCCGAAATCCCCAAATCATCAGCTCTCTCCATATTTTTTTTAATTTTTTTTATTTTTTAATTAATTCATTTTTGTCCTCTATATGAAACCATTAGTGAAAAAAAATTTTTTCATACAAAATTTTACAGGAGAGGAGATCAATGAGTGAGTCAGTCAGTGAGTGAGTCAGTGAATCAGCCCCAGCAGCTATATATATAGTAATTAACCCTTCAAGTGCCGCGGCCATTTTAGTGAGGTAGTGGCTTGTGCCGGGCCTGTCGCGTTAAAAAAATATAAAAAAAATCCGCTTTATTAAAAAAATTATTTCTCTAAAATTTTATATAGGACTTATGTATAAAACTTATATTGATGGAATCGTTATGAATTAATTTTGTATGTAATATATATACTTATCCGTACATATTACTGACATAGAATTAGCAAAATCTCATTTAAAAGTAAAGAGAGCTATATTTTGTACAATTTTATCATAATTGATGAATTAATGAATTTGGTGCAAAATTGTTATTTATCTACATGTATTTTACTTAAAAACTGTTTATTACGTACCCTTCCATTGTTTTCACTATGATTAACACCAAAAAACACATCACAGGAATAAATATGAACCTATTTATCACTACACTCGGCACGGTCGATGCGAGTACTGAGTGCCAACGCGTTTTACCACATCGCCTATGTCAATGTCTTAAGGTTCAAAATTGTACAAAAAAAGGCATAGAGACCTTCAAGGTTGAACTTTCGATAGCTTTAAGTTAAAGAGGGTTGGGTATATTGTTTACTAGCAAATTAAATGCAAAACCACATGAGTCGAAACAGGATAGCTAATATCGGGAGCCGATAGGGCGGCAAACCGCCGGACTTTTTAAATCTGCGGGATCCGGGGAAACAGCGCTCCAGGGGTTTTAATTAACTGATCTATGGTAGTTGTCGATAGTTGTGAATCTATGGTGAAATAAATCCAGTCTAATAAAATTAGATATTTTATGGATTACAATATAATTTGCCACCATATTTTGAAATAAAAAGTGAAATTTATAACCTACACTAATGCCCACCAATGTTGCCAAAACTTTACAGGCCTCTGCTAAAATTAGGTGATACTTTCTGTCAATTTTGTTTTCAGGAACCTTTAGGGAACACTGCATAAACAGGCATTAGGGTATATTTCACCATTGTAAAGTAAACTGAAATAAATATGTCATTTTGTCAGTTTACACTTTACATGGGGGTGGTGGAATAGATCCTAAATAGTAAATATCCTATGCAGCAAATAAATATTTAACAATAGGCTATTTGACTACTTTTAGAAAATCATCTTAAATTGTTAATAATGCTATGCTGAAGCTAACAAAACATATATTTCGGCATAATTTTCATTATTTTTCATAAAGATCGAGAAATAAATTCAAAAAAATAAATTGCCGCCGAAACGTTCCATTTGCTCTCATGACGTAACAGTTCACATTTCAAACAATGACAATTTTATAATATGTGTTTAGGCCGCGTGTCGCATACTATTTGGTATTTAATAAAATAGTAACGATGAAAAACAGACGAAATTAGCCTATTACGCCGCACAAACACGTCGAAATGTATTGACAAAATGAGAATTCCATAGGTGGTGTGGACTGTGACGTCATTCGAGATCACGGAACGTTTTCGATCACGTGACCATGGCCAGAGTTATAGCAATTTTATTTAATGTTTTCTAATTAAATAAAGCTTTATTTTTTAGTTTTGTCGTATGGAATAATGTTTTTAGATAATAATCTTTTAGGATGACACCAGTTGAAACGATATTTTTATTATAGTCAAATACCCTATTATCAATGCTGCACTTTATCTTGGTCTAGTAGTTTTTTAAACTCAAATATTATACTTACCAATAAAATAAATGAAACTCTTGTAAAATATGTGTAAGTTTAAGTTACTTTAGAACAGGGATTCCCAAAATGGTCAATATCAACCCCTTGGGGTTGAAATCGGTTTCCCAGGGGTCAACATAAACGAAAACTTTTGGGGGTCGTCAAGGTCTAAAAATCAACCCCTATTAACACAAGTTCTTTAAATTTGAAACTTTCAAGATACTGTATAAAATGTGTTATGTGTACCAACTTGTTATAAGAATTAATATTTTAATAGTGTTACATAAGTATGTCTATTTATTTTGTAAAATTTTGTTGAGAAAATGATGTCAAGTTTACTCACTTAACCAACCGCGAAGTTTTTAAATTGGTATTTCGCATCAATAAGAAAAAACTAGAGATCGGATTTTAAAGTAATTTGGCTATGGGGGTCTGAGGTAACAGTTCATTTTGGAAAAGGGGTCTCTTGCCCAAAATAGTTTGGGAATACCTGCTTTAGAAGATAGAGAAGAGGAAATCCAACTCTCAAAAAATTCACAAAATATTGGGATGTTTTTAATTATAGTGTTTTTGTGAGGATGTTGGGGCAGTGTTCAATAACGCTGAGAGTGCCGTTACATCAGTAAAAAAAGTTTCCCTACCTAAGGGTAACGCATCCATCCATCCACTAACAACCCATCACCGGCTCACTAATGAGTGCAGTTTATGCATCGGTTAAAGTTAACTTAGTGTTAGTGGAATAGGCCCTCAGTGTTCAAAGTAACTGTTATAATATGGCAACTTGTTACGATTTTAACTGGCGAGACAATCTACAGAAATCAAAACTTGGACAACTGCCAGCATTCCTAATATTTATTGAAGTTGTTTACTTTCATTGGGATTTAGATTGCTGAATTATTATGCTCGAAAATGGGAAATGTTTCGAAATTCAAAATTTCAAATATAGCTACTATAACTATTTCAAATTCCGAACTGTGTTCTAAGTGAGCGTGCTGATACACGCGAGCTGAGTTTATAAGTTGCATGTCAACTAAGTATACTTATCAATAGTATATCAAGAAATGCATCTTAGTGCGATATATCTCGGGAGCGCTGATGACTCACCGTATGTTTTAAATTCCTTCGTTAGCGGGAAGTCAGTCCATTGTAACAGCAACAAAATCCGTGGATACCAGTGAGGTGCCACCCGAGTCACTTAACATTTAATAAGACATTTATCACTTCACATCACTGTAACTGCACTGTACGGGATGTTTTTGGTTTTCTATTTAAAACAACACAAACACGAGCACTATCAGGAGGATAATAATTAATTTATTACCGAGAAAAATTCACTTGGTTCGCACAAGAACCAAACAAGAACCAAACAAGAACTAAAACAATTTCACCATAGACAACGAGTTAGAGTTTTCACGTTAACACCAAAAGTACTCTGTGGTTCACACCGTTCACAGACTGTCACAGCATAGCATGGAACTAGGAATTACGACTACGTCTATATACAGTAGCACTAACTTTACTCTGTGGTAAAAGAGATGTTCACATGGTAGGTTCCTCCAATGATCCCTTATCTAATGACGCGCAATTGTTTGGCTCGACGCGTTTGCAGACAAATTGGCCCCACCCTCTGCTCCTACTAAAGATTGCCTAACATCCACTTCATCTCTCCCTAGCTCTGACCAAATGGACTCCCCTTTTACTTTCCCTGAATTACAGTGTGTCCTTTCAAACTTAAAAGATTCTACCCCAGGTGAAGATGGCATTCCTTATTCTTTTCTAATTAATCTCAGCGATAAGGCGAAGCAGTGCTACTTAGATATGGTCAACAGGTTTCTTGATTCAGGAATCGTCCCGCAACCTTGGAAGACCCAAATAATAATTCCCATCAGGAAACCTGGCAAAGACCCTTTAGATCATAATTCCTATCGCCCTATCGCTTTATCCTCTACATTAGCCAAAATTATGGAGCACTTGATAAAGAACCGCTTGGAATGGATTATGGAAAGCAGAAGTTCTCTGGCCAGGTCCCAGTTTGGCTTTAGAAAGGGACTTGGCACTCTAGACAACCTTGGAGTGATTGCTACAGACATCCGTATTGCCCTAGCCAGAGGAGAGTATCTTGTGGGTGTTTTCTTGGATGTGGCAGCTGCTTATGATAACGTTCTTCTCCCGGTACTCAGGCAAAAATTGCAACAGCTGAGTGTCCCGCCGAGGCTTACACGAATCATATGCAACCTTCTTTCATCCAGAACTATTCTGGTGAAAACAAACTCTTTAAGCCTTCCCCCCAGAACTGTCTGGAAAGGTCTCCCTCAGGGTTCTGTGCTCAGTCCTCTTCTATATAGTATTTATACTTACGACCTCGAATTGTCTGTTGACAGCTTCTGTAATGTATTACAGTATGCTGACGACATAGCTCTCTACTCCAGTTCTAATTCCATGGATGAAATTTGTATTAGTTTGAACTCTGCTTTGTATTATTTAGGCCAGTGGTTATCCGATCATGGTCTCTCACTTTCAGTCGCTAAGTGCAAGGCAGTCATTTTCACTAGAAAAAGACAAATTCCCCTTCCCAATATAATATTTGAAGATCAGCACATTGCTCTTGCTAATAAAATCAAATTTCTTGGGGTTTTTCTAGACTGTCGGTTAAACGGTGTTTCGCATATAGACTATGTTATTAAAAAATGTGATAAAAATATCAATGTTCTCCGTGCTTTATCAGGGGTGTGGTGGGGAGCTCACCCTTATACTCAAAAACTGCTGTACAATGCTTTAGTACGTAGCCATATGGACTATGGCCTCTTTGTATTAGACCCCATTAATAAATCAGCTATAGATAAACTTAACAAAATTCAATACAGATCTTTAAGAATTATACTAGGTGCAATGAAGTCCTCCCCTACTAATGCTCTTCAAGTGGAGTGTGCTGATCCACCAATCCTTCTCCGTAGTCAGTATCTTAGTGATCGCTTTATGTGTAAAATATTTCAACTTTCCTCCCATCCTCTTCTAGCCAAACTCGGCCAACTCTCAATATCTTTGAGATCCAATCAAAACCCCAATTGTCTTTTGACAAGTTTTTTAAAATTTACTCGTCTCCCTCAACCTATTCACTCTGCTCCTATTCTCCCTTTATTTTCCTCTAGTTTTGGAAGTCTGATTCTAAAACCTAATATTATTAATTTGGATCTTAATAAACAAACTATAGAAGCAAACGTTAAATTTAATCAAATTATAAATGATAAAGGTCTCTCTGAACATTTGGCAATATACACAGATGCATCAAAACTGTCTGTACAGGGCTGTGTTGGAGCCGCCTGTTGGATACCTAAATATAAAACAACTTTGCAATTCAAGTGTCCCCCAGAATCATCGGTTTTTACTGGAGAGTCTATAGCTATTCTTGAAGCCATTCTTTTTGTTGAAGCCCATAACGTTGATCACTCTATTATACTGACAGACTCCTTAAGTTGCCTTCAAGCACTTAAGACAAACCCTTTTCGTAGCAAAACCCCTATTTCCATCATCTTTCAGATCAGAGAAGCCCTATACTCCTGTCAACAGAAAGGCCTCTCCGTTACCCTAGCTTGGGTTCCAGGTCACACGGGTATAAAAGGTAACGAGTCTGCTGATGCGTGTGCGAAACTGGCAATTGAGTCAGGTGCTCTAGCCCACTTCAAGATTCACACCCAGGACCTACGGTCTCTTGCCAAAACTGATCTTAGTGATTCGTGGAATTCATTGTGGATTTCATCAAAATCGGTTAAGGGAAAATTTTATGGGTCAATTCAGCCTAACATTCCCCGCCGTCCATGGTTCTTTCTTTACCGAAACACAGATCGTTGGGTTACTTCTGTTATATGCCGCCTGCGTATCGGCCACGCATGTACCCCTGTTCATCTTGCCAAATTAAGAATCAGAGACAACTCATTGTGCGAATGTGGTCTCGATGAAGGGTCGGTCACTCATATCCTTTTTTCATGCCCTAAACTCCTCCATAAACTCTACGACGTTCTTCCTCCCGACATCCCCCGTCCTTTAAATGTTAGTTAGTTTTTAGTCGTTTTGTTAAGTTTGTCTGTAAATATGTACATACTAACAAAATAAAAGTTTAGTACCTAGTTCCTTTATTATATTTGTAAATTTAAATTATTATTTATATAATATCTTTCCTGTGTTTTTAAATGTGAGTGGTTTTTTTTTTTTTTTTTTTTGTGTTTGTTGTAGATAATGTGACTAACAAGATCCTACTACTGCAGTTTTTTCAAAATTACATCGTCTTCTTTTAACATTCCCTTCGTGGCTCTTTCATTCAACGTGACATTGGCGAAGTGTATTGTGCTGGACTGGCACTGTCAAAGCCAGAAAGCTAAAACAACAACAATACCTTCATTTATGTTCATTGCACGTTGATTGACACATCATTGACATTGTTCACAGACGTATTCACTTCGTACATTTATCATTTTTTGAACAATTTACAATCCCGCCAGGTGGCCGCGGGTTCAAACATGGTTCAAAGGCCACGGTTGCCACTCGGGTGCCGCCCGCTGTGTTGTTATTTGATACTCTGCGGCAGTGTATGTCCTAAATATTCATGTTCTGTGACACGTCCAGACACTATGTCCTGTTGTTCCTATATGTTGTTGTTCCTGGCTAGGAGTAATAGTGTTCTGTGGTTCCTGGTCTGTGTCCAGACATGTCTGTGATGTATGTCAAGTGTCAACACAACAATATTTGACCTATGATATTTGACAACCACGGACCAGCCTGGCGATCGCGTAACTTTTATCGCTGTCCTTAAAGGACTATTTCAATGTCAAAACATGGTTTTGGCCAATAGGAGAAGCCCAAAATCATATTTTGACATTGATGCAGTCCTTTAAGGACTGAAAAAAAGTTACGCGATAGACCCGCAGGAAACAAAGGTTGACAACACAGATTAGGTATTAGTTACTACGTAACAGATGCGACAGTGACTTTTTCTACACCCAGTTTCCAATTGATCCGTTTTGGCGCTGCTGTAGCGTTGCAGCTAGGGCTTACCCAAGTCGATAACTCGTTATCGATACTTTAGTGATGTACTTCTATCGACAACCAAATAATGTAGGGATTTCCTAAATACTTAAAATTAAAAATAAAAAACAAAAAAGTTAAATTTAAAACTTATTTATTTAAAACTTTTTCCTTAATTTAAAACACTTATATTTTACACAAGCTATTTCTTGAATATCAGCCATTTCTGATACATATTTTTCTTCCATATCCCCTTTTAATATTTTATTTAACATATTGCACCAATTGTGCACATATTGTAATCTTATAACATGTTTTAAAAATATATTTTTTAATAATTCTGTATATGTGGAACAACACCCCAACCAGAAAAACCTCAAAGAATGTTTAATGCAACCTATTTTATATTTCTACCAATATTTTTTTTATGCCCATTCTCATTTAAATAATTATGTATACAATATACATATATGTACTCGCATCCCTGTACAGAATTACAAAATGTTCATTAGGATATGCTAAATTATCAATTTTTAACAATTTATATTCTCTGTTCTTTAAGAGTCTAATAAACAATTTAGATAGTAAAGTAAGATTACAATTTACAGAAAATAATTTAAAACGTAAACTAAAATCATATTTT
The DNA here is from genome assembly GCA_029955525.1 of Oeneis ivallda. NCBI lineage: Eukaryota > Metazoa > Arthropoda > Insecta > Lepidoptera > Nymphalidae > Oeneis > Oeneis ivallda. The sequence goes on from JARPMR010000023.1 coordinate 22,304,002, forward strand.
TTGGTTAAGTTGGTTTGTTAATGTTATTATAGGTATTTGTGTTTAACAGAATTGGCTTATAGCTCACAATTTAAACCTAAGTGGTTTTTTGTGTGCTATTAAGAACATTTTTGTATATTCCTCTTATTTGATAATAAAAAAAAAAGTATGAATAGATATTTTCATCCGTAGTGCTGCTTCTGTAAGTTTATAAGCAACCCTTACACTGGTTTTTTTTGACATTTTACGAAATATGAAGCCAGCAGTATATGCTGAGCATTTCACTTTAATTTTCTCTAATATAATTTGATCACTCAATATAGACTCACTTGGACAATCTCGTTCTTTTTCCTGTGAAGTGGATGGGATTTGATTACAATCATTAACATTTTTTTAATTTTCATCTAATTCATCTTGAAATAAAAAAAAAATCCATCCAATAATGTATCACCATTATCCACTTCACAGTTTGTGAATTTTGAATGAGGGCACAAAAAATTTGATAAAATTAATGACTTAAATGAATAAAGAAATGTGTTGATATGTGAATTAATATTCAATAATTTAGAGCCCTTCCAAAAAATTTTACTAATCGGTCTTGATTAATAAATCTTGGATAAAAATACTCTATGCTGTACTTTTTGAATAATAATTTGGATATCCTTCTGAATCTCTAAGGTTATCCAACCTTCTAGGGATGAAAAATGCACAAGTCGAGGTTTTCCTGATTGTATAGCAAGTTTGCTAGTACTGTCTTCAAATTTTAAATCTTTAATTTTTTTAAAGCTTCTGTCCAAAATGTTTTGTGCGGGGAATTAATTTTAACTGCTTTATGCAGTTTTCCTTTGGCTGCACCACCATGTCAAATAGTTTATCGAAAAATTCAACAACTTCTGCCGTTGTCTCCATAGTACTTGTCTTTCCAGTGTGAAAGTTATCTGAAAAATATTAAAAATATACATAGGTAAGTAAAGTATGTAGGTTGATAGTACATGTAAATTTTTATTATTAGAACACTAACTTTAAAACATGGTTGATTTGTGACTAATATTCTTGTAAATTATTGTCTTTACATAGAAATAGATACAGTTAATTTATTAATAAGAATAATTTTTATGGGCATTGGCACTCTTAATAATTCTATGCTAGTTAAGTCATACTAATATTATAAATGCGAAATTGTGTTTGTTTGTTGGTTTTTCCTTCGATCAAGCCAAAACAGAGCTATGGTACGTGATTTTTGCATGGGTATAGTTGGACCTGGAGAGTGACATAGGCTACTTTTTATCCTGTAAAATCAAAGAGTTCCAGAAGGATTTTAAAAACTAAATCCACGCGGATGAAGTCGCGGGCATCAGCTATTAATTCATTTGTATACTTACTGAGTGCATTGGTGTATTTTAGCATTGCAGCAGTTCGAGCACTAAACAAGCAGCAACGCTGACTTTCATTTTCTTTATCATTTAATTGATCCCATGACGATCGATTCGCGTATCGCATCACAATCCTAAAAGCTGCACGCTATTAAAGATTATCGCATCAAACAACGGAAGAGAATTTGGAAATTAAGGGTGGAACCACACCTGTGAGGATCGTTTCGGATTTCGCCCATACAAAACTGTCAAATTCCATAGAAACGTGAACGGATCAATTCGGCTTTTCGCATCGATTCGGCTTTCGCATTTTTTGTACCTAAAAGTGCCTAAAATCCTTACAAGTGTAGCTCACGTTTCGCATGCGAAAGGATCCTTTCGCATCCTTACGGATCCGTAAGGATGCGAACGGATCCTTACGGACGCGAACGGATCCGAAAGGATCCTTACGGATCCGTAAGGATCCTTACGCGTGCGAAAGCGTCATCGGCAACTAGGGAAATGCATGAAGTGCCAAAAAGTATCGATATATCGATGGAATTAGTTTTTATCTCAAGTATGTATGCAAACACAGGTGCCACTTTTCCGCCATGTTGAAATTCTTTGTTATTGGACCGATTTCGTTCAAAATCGATATTTGGGCTTCCCTGGGCTCAAATAAGAGGAAATGATTTGCAAAATTATAAAAAGTCGCCGCCATATTGAAATTCTTTGTTATTGGACCGATTTCGTTCAAAATCGATATTTAGGCTTCCCTTGGGTCAAGAAAGAGGAAATAGATGCCAAAATTTTAAAAAGTGACCGCCATATTGAAATTATTTGTTATTGGACCGATTTCGTTCAAAATCGATATTTGGGCTTCCCTGGGGTCAAATAAGAGGAAGTGATTGGCAAAATTATAAAAAGTGACCGCCATATTGAAATTCTTTGTTATTGGACCGATTTCGTTCAAAATCGATATTTGGGCTTCCCTGGGCTCAAATAAGAGAAAATGATTGGCAAAATTATAAAAAGTCGCCGCCATATTGAAATTCTTTGTTATTGGACCGATTTCGTTCAAAATCGATATTTAGGCTTCCCTTGGGTCAAGAAAGAGGAAATAGATGGCAAAATTTTAAAAAGTGGCCGCCATATTGAAATTCTTTGTTATTCGACCGATTTCGTTCAAAATCGATATTTAGGCTTCCCTTGGGTCAAGAAAGAGGAAATAGATGCCAAAATTTTAAAAAGTGACCGCCATATTGAAATTCTTTGTTATTGGACCGATTTCGTTCAAAATCGATATTTAGGCTTCCCTTGGGTCAAGAAAGAGGAAATAGATGCCAAAATTTTAAAAAGTGACCGCCATATTGAAATTCTTTGTTATTGGACCGATTTCGTTCAAAATCGATATTTGGGCTTCCCTGGGGTCAAATAAGAGGAAATGATTGGCAAAATTATAAAAAGTGACTGCCATATTGAAATTCTTTGTTATTGGACCGATTTCGTTCAAAATCGATATTTAGGCTTCCCTTGGGTCAAGAAAGAGGAAATAGATGCCAAAATTTTAAAAAGTGACCGCCATATTGAAATTCTTTGTTATTGGACCGATTTCGTTCAAAATCGATATTTAAGCTTCCCTTGGGTCAAGAAAGAGGAAATAGATGGCAAAAATTTTAAAAAGTGGCCGCCATATTGAAATTCTTTGTTATTCGACCGATTTCGTTCAAAATCGATATTTAGGCTTCCCTTGGGTCAAGAAAGAGGAAATAGATGGCAAAATTTTAAAAAGTGGCCGCCATATTGAAATTCTTTGTTATTCGACCGATTTCGTTCAAAATCGATATTTAGGCTTCCCTTGGGTCAAGAAAGAGGAAATAGATGCCAAAATTTTAAAAAGTGACCGCCATATTGAAATTCTTTGTTATTGGACCGATTTCGTTCAAAATCGATATTTAGGCTTCCCTTGGGTCAAGAAAGAGGAAATAGATGCCAAAATTTTAAAAAGTGACCGCCATATTGAAATTCTTTGTTATTGGACCGATTTCGTTCAAAATCGATATTTAAGCTTCCCTTGGGTCAAGAAAGAGGAAATAGATGGCAAAATTTTAAAAAGTGGCCGCCATATTGAAATTCTTTGTTATTCGACCGATTTCGTTCAAAATCGATATTTAGGCTTCCCTTGGGTCAAGAAAGAGGAAATAGATGGCAAAATTTTAAAAAGTGGCCGCCATATTGAAATTCTTTGTTATTCGACCGATTTCGTTCAAAATCGATATTTAGGCTTCCCTTGGGTCAAGAAAGAGGAAATAGATGGCAAAATTTTAAAAAGTGGCCGCCATATTGAAATTCTTTGTTATTCGACCGATTTCGTTCAAAATCGATATTTAGGCTTCCCTTGGGTCAAGAAAGAGGAAATAGATGCCAAAATTTTAAAAAGTGACCGCCATATTGAAATTCTTTGTTATTGGACCGATTTCGTTCAAAATCGATATTTAGGCTTCCCTTGGGTCAAGAAAGAGGAAATAGATGCCAAAATTATAAAAAGTCGCCGCCATATTGAAATTCTTTGTTATTGGACCGATTTCGTTCAAAATCGATATTTAGGCTTCCCTTGGGTCAAGAAAGAGGAAATAGATGCCAAAATTTTAAAAAGTGACCGCCATATTGAAATTCTTTGTTATTGGACCGATTTCGTTCAAAATCGATATTTAGGCTTCCCTTGGGTCAAGAAAGAGGAAATAGATGCCAAAATTTTAAAAAGTGACCGCCATATTGAAATTCTTTGTTATTGGACCGATTTCGTTCAAAATCGATATTTGGGCTTCCCTGGGGCCAAATAAGAGGGAATGATTGGCAAAATTATTAAAAGTGACCGCCACATTGAAATTCTTTTTTATTGGACCGATTTCGTTCAAAATCGATATTTGGGCTTCCCTGGGGTCAAATAAGAGAAAATGATTGGCAAAATTATAAAAAGTCGCCGCCATATTGAAATTCTTTGTTATTGGACCGATTTCGTTCAAAATCGATATTTAGGCTTCCCTTGGGTCAAGAAAGAGGAAATAGATGCCAAAATTTTAAAAAGTGACCGCCATATTGAACTTCTTTGTTATTGGACCGATTTCGTTCAAAATCGATATTTGGGCTTCCCTGGGGTCAAATAAGAGGAAATGATTGGCAAAATTATAAAAAGTGACCGCCATATTGAAATTCTTTGTTATTGGACAGATTTCGTTCAAAATCAATATTTAGGCTTCTCTGGGTTCAAAGTTGTTCGTGGTTTAGATTTTTAGTTCGCGTACGTCGATGATATTTTAGTTTCTTCAAAAGATAGCGAACAGCATGCAAAACATTTACGTATTCTTTTCAAACGTTTTTGAAGGATACGGTATAGTTAATAACGAGAAGAATGGTATTTTAATGTTCCAGAGGTTCGTTTCCTTGGATACAAAATAAGCGCTCCCGGGATTGGCTCTCCTGCTGACCGCATTAAGAGTTTACAGGATTTTCCTCTACCTAAAACAGTACAGGGATTTAGAAGATATGATTAATTTTTATCGAAAATTTCTCCCTAGCATAGCGCGACTTCAAGCAACATTAATAGATGCTTTATCAAAACTTCAAGATAAAAGTGCTAAACCTTTTACTGGGACTCCCGATTTAGAGCGTATCCTACTTCCTACTAATATTATAAAGGCGAAAGTTTGTATGTATGTTTGTTCCTCTTTAACGCAAAAACTACTGGATGGATTTGGCTGAAATTTGGAATGGAGATAGATTATACCCTGGATAAACATATAGGCTACAAATTATTCCGGAAAAATCCAAGGTTCCCGCGGGATTTTGAAAAACCACTGATAGATGGCGCTGATTGTACTTAAATCACGCTTACATTATCCGCAGTATCGAGAATAAGTAAAAAATTCCAAATCAACAATCAAGTAGGATAACCACAGTTATTGAAGTTTTTCATTAGCAATAGAAAATTTCTTAGGGATTAGGGATGGATTACGAAATAAATAATACAATTAGTACAAGGTATCGATTTGTCCAGTCATAGTGAGTACATTGCTAGATATTATAATGACTGGTCATGTGTGTATAATTTATAATTTTTAATAGGATAATAGGATAGGATAGGATCTACACATGATGTAATCCATCCCTAATCCCTAATCCCTAAGAAATTTTCTATTGCTAATGAAAAACTTCAATAACTGTGTTTATCCTACTTGATTGTTGAATTGGAATTTTTTACTTATTCTCGATACTGCGGATAATGTAAGCGTGATTTAAGTACAATCAGCGCCATCTATCAGTGGTTTTTCAAAATCCCGCGGGAACCTTGGATTTTTCCGGGATAATTTGTAGCCTATATGTTAATCCAGGGTATAATCTATCTTTTTTTTTTTTTTTAAATTTTTTATTCAGAAATATAATAACAAGTATTAGTAAACTTATTCTACCCCGCCAAACTGCACATGCAGTTTGTTGGCGAGTCTGCGCTCATACAATTAATAAACTTATAACTACATATTATATTCTAATGCTAGCCTACTTGTGTCGGTCAGTCTGTCAGTCGGTCGGTCAGTCAGTCGGTCGGTCGGTCGGTCAGTTCCATTCCAAATTTCAGCCAAATCCATCCAGTAGTTTTTGCGTTAAAGAGGAACAAACATACACACAAACTTTCGCCTTTATAATATTAGTAGGAAGTAGGAAGTAGGATGAAACGGAAAATAAAAAAGTAGTTGGGGATAGAATTTAATTTGACTTGAAAATGTATTAAAGCGGAAATGTGGGCTGATTGGTTGAATGTAAGGGGAAATTGTAATCATCCATTCCATCCATTTTGTTAGTCTAAAAATATAAAAGGGAAATGTGAATTAGTTTAAAGTTAGTTCTCGTTCAGCGTGGGAGCCGACTGTGGCTCCATAAGTGTTTTCGATATTTACTTTTATATTTTAAAAGATGTGCTGTCGTGGAGTTTCTTTGCCCTTTCTTCTACACGACTATAGCACTTTGCGAAACGGGCATTAGAGTCATTTTTATAATATATAGATCTATACTGAACAACATAATAAAATACAGATAGATGTTGATGAAGGAGTTTTCTTTACAATCCTTGTTACGTAACGATTACAATGTACCCTCCTTTGTGTAGGTAGTTATTTTTATTGATGGAAGGCGATTGCTGAGAATGATGTTCTGTTCTGATATTGTGTGTGATTCCTTTTATTAGACGCTCGGCGATGAGGGGGGTGCCGTCATACTTTTAAAACTTATGGCAAATATTTCCTCTTTCTTGACCACAGGAAGCCGAAATATCGATTTTGAATATCGATTTTGAATTTCAATATGGCGGTGACTTTTTAAAATTTTGGCATCTATTTTCTCTTTCTTGTCTCAAGGGAAGCCTAAATATCGATTTTGAACGAAATCGGTCCAATAACAAAGAATTTCAATATGGCGGTCACTTTTTATAATTTTGCCAATCATTTCCTCTTATTTGACCCCAAGGAAGCCCAAACATCGATTTTGAACGAAATCTTTCCAAAAAAAAAGAATTTCAATATGGCGGTCACTTTTTAAAATTTTGGAATCTATTTCCTCTTTCTTGACCCAAGGGAAGCCTAAATATCGATTTTGAACGAAACGGTCCAATAACAAAGAATTTCAATATGGCGGCGACTTTTTATAATTTTAATTGATGGAAGGCGATTGCTGAGAATGATGTTCTGTTCTGATATTGTGTGTGATTCCTTTTATTAGACGCTCGGCGATGAGGGGGGTGCCGTCATACTTTTAAAACTTATGGCAAATATTTCCTCTTTCTTGACCACAGGAAGCCGAAATATCGATTTTGAATATCGATTTTGAATTTCAATATGGCGGTGACTTTTTAAAATTTTGGCATCTATTTTCTCTTTCTTGACCCAAGGGAAGCCTAAATATCGATTTTGAACGAAATCGGTCCAATAACAAAGAATTTCAATATGGCGGTCACTTTTTAAAATTTTGGCATCTATTTCCTCTTTCTTGACCCAAGGGAAGCCTAAATATCGATTTTGAACGAAATCGGTCGAATAACAAAGAATTTCAATATGGCGGCCACTTTTTAAAATTTTGCCATCTATTTCCTCTTTCTTGACCCAAGGGAAGCCTAAATATCGATTTTGAACGAAATCGGTCCAATAACAAAGAATTTCAATATGGCGGCGACTTTTTATAATTTTGCCAATCATTTTCTCTTATTTGAGCCCAGGGAAGCCCAAATATCGATTTTGAACGAAATCGGTCGAATAACAAAGAATTTCAATATGGCGGCCACTTTTTAAAATTTTGCCATCTATTTCCTCTTTCTTGACCCAAGGGAAGCCTAAATATCGATTTTGAACGAAATCGGTCCAATAACAAAGAATTTCAATATGGCGGCGACTTTTTATAATTTTGCCAATCATTTTCTCTTATTTGAGCCCAGGGAAGCCCAAATATCGATTTTGAACGAAATCGGTCCAATAACAAAGAATTTCAATATGGCGGTCACTTTTTATAATTTTGCCAATCACTTCCTCTTATTTGACCCCAGGGAAGCCCAAATATCGATTTTGAACGAAATCGGTCCAATAACAAAGAATTTCAATATGGCGGTCACTTTTTATAATGTTGCCAATCATTTCCTCTTATTTGACCCAAGGGAAGCCTAAATATCGATTTTGAACGAAATCGGTCCAATAACAAAGAATTTCAATATGGCGGCGACTTTTTATAATTTTGCAAATCATTTCCTCTTATTTGAGCCCAGGGAAGCCCAAATATCGATTTTGAACGAAATCGGTCCAATAACAAAGAATTTCAATATGGCGGTCACTTTTTATAATGTTGCCAATCATTTCCTCTTATTTGACCCCAAGGAAGCCCAAATATCGATTTTGAACGAAATCGGTCCAATAACAAAGAATTTCAATATGGCGGCGACTTTTTAGAATTTTGCAAATCATTTCCTCTTATTTGACCCCAGGGAAGCCCAAATATCGATTTTGAAGGAAATCGGTCCAATAACAAAGAATTTCAATATGGCGGTCACTTTCTAAAATTTTGGCATCTATTTCCTCTTTCTTGACCCAAGGGAAGCTTAAATATCGATTTTGAACGAAATCGGTCCAATAACAAAGAATTTCAATATGGCGGCGACTTTTTATAATTTTGCAAATCATTTCCTCTTATTTGAGCCCAGGGAAGCCCAAATATCGATTTTGAACGAAATCGGTCCAATAACAAAGAATTTCAATATGGCGGCGACTTTTTATAATTTTGCAAATCATTTCCTCTTATTTGACCCCAGGGAAGCCCAAATATCGATTTTGAAGGAAATCGGTCCAATAACAAAGAATTTCAATATGGCGGTGACTTTTTAAAATTTTGGCATCTATTTTCTCTTTCTTGACCCAAGGGATGCCTAAATATCGATTTTGATCGAAATCGGTCGAAAAACAAAGAATTTCAATATGGCGGCGACTTTTTCAATTTTTGGCATCCATTTCCTCTGTGTAGAAGAAGATTAATATCGTGGTTGAGCTAGCAATTAAAATATCGATGCCATCATCGACCATCCCTACGCAGACAACAATGTTTATAGGCTTTCGCCTCCTTACGGATCCGAAAGGATGCGTACGCATCCTTACGGATCCGTAAGGACGCGTACGCATCCTTACGGATCCGTAAGGACGCGTACGCATCCTTTCGGATCCGTAAGGACGCGATCCTTACAAGTGTGTCTTATAGCATCGGCATAAATGCGAATCGATCCTCACAGATGTGGTTCCACCCTAACGCAGTAAAATTTGGAAGACTGCTATGTTGTAGATTATCATAGATATTCAAATTACACTAGCGGCACGCTATGATGGCCGGTTTGACGTTTGTCCGCTCATGAAGTTCCGTATTAATTGATAACGACTTTGAAGGAAATAATTGTATTACTTTATTGACGATAGTGATGTGCAGAGATTCATAAATTTTATCGAATGTAGTTTTAGGTTTAGGACTCAAAATTTATTTATTAAATTGATTTCTAAAATGTATACAAGTGTAGAAAAATCAGTTTGCACCATTTAAGGGGTGAATGTACTTGTGAATATGAACAATTTTCACTATGTGGACAAACCTCTGAAATCGCAAAAAAATATCAGCTGTTTCATACAAAAGGTAAAATTTTTATTTTTATATGATATATACCACAACTCGGCATTTGGTTTTCTAAATTGAAAATTTTTAAAAATGGAATCTAATACGATCGTCACATAGGATCGCTGGCTAGCACAACTACTACCTCCGGCAAACTCGCGTCAATGCTCAATGCAAAACAAAGCAGTTTCGAATTGACGTTGCTTCGAAAAGTATAAACTGTCAGTGCAATGCGATTGTGATATAGTTTTGACCTGGCTTTGGATTTCAAATATTGATACTGCATTACTGTTGACCCTTGCTCGTTAATTTGGACTCTGTTCAAGCCCTTTGTTGTGGATTTCGTCGATATGACCGAACGTACGCAGAGAACTGTTCTAAATAGTCAGACACGTGAGTTCGTAATACGCCTTCGTAACTATTTCGATCGTGAAGCTCAAAATGGAGGGCCAATTTTACCTATAACGTCAGTGGTTGAACGCGTAGCTGATGCGCTTAATATTGGACAACGAACTGTTAGACGGATAACTAAAAAAAAATATGGCGAGACTGGCACAGAAGAAAATAAACTTCACACACCAAAAAAGAGAAAACGAGCAAAACCAGTCGTAGGCATCGATAGCTTTGATGCCGATGCTATCCGAAGACATGTTTACGGCTACTATTTACAGAAGGAGTATCCAACAAGAAAAAAGTTGGTGCATTCACTGAAGGAAGCTGGATTATTCTTCGGTGGGGAAAGTTCTTTAACGAAGATTTTGAAGACCATTGGATTTCGATACAAAAAATGTAACAAACGCAAAATATTGATGGAAAGATTTGATATAGCGATGGCAAGGTATACTTTTTTACGGCAAGTGAAAGAAATCAAAAATTGGCAAAATGTTGTGTTCTTGGATGAAACATGGCTTAATGCTAACCATACTGTAGGCCGTTCTTGGAACGATGACACAGCAGCATCTACTTCCAAAGTTCCTGTAGGAAAAGGATCGCGACTTATAATTTGTCACGCCGGAACCATCAACGGGTTTGTCGAAGGTTCTCTCATGGCTTTTGCGTCAAAAACCACTGGAGACTATCATGAAGACATGAATGGAGAAAAGTTTACTGAATGGTTTACCTCAATGTTGTGTAGCCTCCCTGAACCATCTATTATAATTATGGACAACGCCCCATACCACTCGATGCAAATTGACAAGCCACCTGCCCAATCCCAAAAGAAAGCTGATATCGTCGCATGGCTTCGTAAAAATGGCGTAGATGCAAACATGAATATGTTAAAAGCGGAATTAGTACGTCTTTTAAAAGAAAACAAACCAACCAAGATCCGATACGTCATTGACGAAATAGCATTAGAACATGGGCACAGAGTTATACGGTTACCGCCTTACCATTGTGAGTATAATGCGATTGAGTTGGTGTGGGCTCAAATTAAGGGATATGCTGCAAGACACAATACAGAACCCCCATTTACCACAAAAAAAATGCTAAAATTATTAGAAGAAGCTTGTGAACATGTGACTAAAGGAGACTGGGAAAAGGTTGTGAATAGAACTGTTAAATTAATAAGGGAAGATTATGAAAGAGATGTGAAAATAGATAATATTATAGAAAACGAACATATAATTATTAATGTAGGTGATGATAGCAGTGACGACAGTGAAAATAGTAGTATGGACGAATCTGATTAATTATGGCCTTTTGTGGCACCTTTTTTGGTATCTTTTGTATTCATATGTTTCTTGTGTGCATATAAAGTATGTATATTCATTTTCATTCAAATATTCAGTTCGTTCAAATAAATTAAATAAACATATACATTTTTGTTTTATTAAACCTATTTAATCAGGTACAAAAACAAAACTTAATTGTTTTTTGTTCGAGAATAAATTGACATTCCACATCACTATTGTAATGTGTCAAACCGGCCTTCATAGCGTGCCGCTAGTTTAGTCGGATTATACGTATGACTCACCACTAAAATATCGATAGTCACCTGATTGCGACTTATTGCTACACTCCTGAAATAGCTTACGCGGTACCGGTTATAACGTAGAATGAGGATCCTCTAGAATCCTATCAAGCGTGTCGCTGACAAGGATAGGTAATAAAGTACATACAATATTTAGGGTTGCCATGTTAAAAAGTTTTGCTTAGTATCGTACACATTTTCGTCCTATAAATCACAGTGTAACGCACTTTACTACATCCACATTAATATGCTCTGTGTCTGTATGTTTGTCTAATAAGTTTCACTGCTCATCTATTCAACAATTTTAAACTAAAATTTATAACAGAAATAGTTTATAATCATTTCAATCCATAGATATAATGATTATTACGTATAAAGCCGGGTCTCTTGCCCGTGATTTCCCGAAAAAATCAACAAAAAACCTCTACACAAAACATTGCACCTTACGGTAATAAATTTAATGAGTCTATGTGTAATGTTTTTCATCAGGAATGGAAATAAAAACATTATTGTTATACACAACAAACGTTAAAAATGTGTAGACAAACGGTGTTTTGTGTAGATGTTTTTGTTGAACGTTTCGGAAAAATCATTGCAGGGTAGGATTTACTGAATAATCTAATGATCTCAACCAATCGATACAGCAGCACAAGCAAACCCCGAAGTAACATAAAATGTGAGGTAATAGGAAAACACAGATGGCTCAGAAAAACAAAAACCGTCAATGAACAATATATTTTATAAATCACTTAATAGTAAAAAAAAGGGTAAATTAAAAAGTACAAGCGTTTAGTAGCTAGCTACATCATCAGAAAAATTAAACTGCAATCTTGAAGGTTCAAATAGTACAACATATTATTTCAATTTTCAAGGTCGTGAGTTGCGATTGTCTAAAGTCATTCCATTGATCATAATCGTATTCAATAACATTAGTGTCAAAGTAAAATAAACCAGAACAGCATTGAATTAGAGCTCAATTTCGTGAATTCTTATACGTTTAGGTATGTACGATACGCTCCATGTTAAAATCGGTTGCACTGAATTTTCGTGAATTCTTATACGTTTAGGTATGTACGATACGCTCCATGTTAAAATCGGTTGCACTGAATTTGAGATTCTAAATCAATACAATCAAGGATTAAATTAAAGTTATCTAAAATATCAAAGTATTAATTAAACAATTCTTCTTCTACTTCTTTGTCATGTCAACCGATAGACGTCCACTGCTGGACAAGGGTCTCTAAAAATCGTAATTAATTTTAAGCACGAATCTGACTAATATACAAGATATAAAAACAACTTTACACAAAAACATTCACACTTAGTTCTCTTCAATGGACAATCATTGTCCATTGAAGAGAACTAATTTTGTGTGAATATTTCTAATCCTTTGTTTTGGTTCACAAAGCTGTTTTGATGCGTAGTGTATACGTACCTCTACATAAAATAAAGTTATAGCTTTTATCAAGAAGAATTTATGATTTCCGTCCAGCGGTTGATCATTAAAATGATCGTTATCAAAAATACTAGTCCCTGTGCATTCTTTTAATGACGCCAGCAATAATTTTGGAATGATGTTTTTATCATTATAAAATGCTAAACCTTTTTGAGAACGAGCACGAAACAGCCGTTCTGAAATTTGGCAAATTTTAATTACATCTTGTGACGGATATATTAGCCCACCTTTATCTTTTTTTAAAATTATAGACTGGTATTTGTCGGTTACCAAGGCTAGAAGGCAGTACTCGCATTTAATGCATTTCCTTAATTTCCTTACAACAAATCCCCCAATAAAGGTAATAACCTCCGTTGCGTATGTTGTAAGCCTCGTTGGATCTGCCAAATAGTCATGGTCAGAGTCTACTGCAACAGTCAAGTTAATACTGTCGGTAGACTTCTCTTCAAGTTCATATGCGTCGGTATCGTTTGTTTTTAAGAGCAAATCGATTTTTCCTCCTCCCTTTACATTCGAGTAGATTAGTATATTTATATCTTCTAAAGGTATGCAGTTCCCAGTTTTTAGGTTTTTTATTTCTCCGTGGAGAACTAGACGCTTGTAAGCGCTTTCGAATTGGCTTGCGGTCGGATTATTGTTATAACCACCTCTGGCGCGTATAGAACTAAAAAATATTCCAGGTGGTCTTGGTTCAATTTGTACATCGGTATAAATTTTAAAGTTTTTGACAATACTACGTCTTCGTAAATCTTTCTCACACTTTTAATGCATACAACAAACCCAAGAAACCCAACTTTTCTATTTGATTCTAATACTGGCCTGCCTTGCAGTTTCAAACCTGAAATATAAGTGACCATTTCGGCCAAAAATGAATTGATAACAACAAAGTTATTTTCATTAATTGGTTTTTTAAAACCAAACGCATTATTAAAACTTCTGCTATTTAGCACATCAAATAAATCATTGAATTTCCTAATAAAATCAACTGTAGCTTCTGAATCAATAAAATCTGGAATAAGCAAATTTTTGGTAATATATTCAATTGCATCTGCAACCGAATTACTAAATGTTTGGTCAGCTAACTTAACTTTCATTATTTGTTTAGAAAAATTTATATGTTGCCCTCTTAGTTTGTTCGCGAAATGAAGACCTTCATTTTCTTGTAAATAGTGAAGCTTTTCAATGAATTCCCATGATATTGTTTCACCCTTTGCTTTTGTAAGCTCTTTTTTCTCGCCTAAGGTATTTCGGACTAGTTTTAGCATATGTGCTGGATCGGGAAAGACAACAACATCACGACCTTGAAAATTGAAATATGTACTATTTGAACCTTCAAGATTGCAGTTTAATTTTTTTGCCATAGCAAAATTGGCAGGACAGCCATCAAAGGTCAAGGACAAGACATTGATATTGCATGAGGATATCAAATCCAAACACTGTTTTACCAATGATGCCTTTTGATCCCCAGTGCAACTATCTACCAAAAAGTAACCTACTGGAATTTTCCAACTACCGTTTATTGAGGTTGCCATAAAAACTAAAGCTTCCCTTGCAATTGCCACGTTATGCCCATCCAAAGTTTCACCAAAATTTACCAGACCCACACATTTCTTACCATCCCATTGTACATGTTTTCTAATAGCTATTTCGTCTATACTTAAAGCACAAAATAAAGGTTTTTGAGCCCTACTGGCTAAAAGTTTTAAACATTCTAAGGACTCTGTAGTAAAACCGGGGCTGCCGTCAATACTTCGGTACCAATTACTAAGTGTATTTGGGTGGGGCAAGCAACTATTAAATTGTTGCCTGACATATTTATAAGCGCGTGGGCTTATGAAATGAAGGCAAAGTGCAAATTTTCTCAGTGCAGGCGAATATTTTCGTCTTTGTTTTCAACCTCTACTGTGCTTAATAAGTCGCCATCTTCTTCATTTATTAGAGATTTCATCTTCAACTCGGTGACAATATCTTCCAAGTTCGCCACTTTTTTAGTGAGCCGCCGACTTTTTTCTCGAAGAGCTTTCAATTTTTTCAATCTCTTATTTGATAGTTCTTGCGACAGTTTCAACTTTTTTTTTAATTTTCTTGGTGTCCCCGGCTTTTTCTAAAATATAAACAAAAAATACTTCAAACAAACTCGTTAGTTATAATTCTTAAAAAATTCAAAATTCCAATTTATTTATTTCACGCAGGCCAACTTGTGTATGGGTGACGCAACGTAGGGGGGAGGGGGTAACCTAACCTAAAATTGTACAAGATTTAAAAATTATATTTCAAAAACTAACAGGATTCAACGGAGGGGGGGGGGGGTCACCCCTTCTCGTTGCTTAACGAGAAATTTTAATTTTCTTTAAATAAAAACTTATTAACTATTGCATATCAGTGATTTATGGGAAAAAATAAAATAAAATATATTTAAAATAATATATTTATAAGTAGTCTATCAAGAGAAAAATCAGAGTCAAATGGTGGGAAATTAAAACAAAGGTCTAAAAATACACATTTTCTTGTAAAGTTTTAGAGTTTTGTATGGCCGTTGCACATTTATAGAAATATTTTTATACACAACAATTATTGCTTGTTCGAAGTATATGTTACCACTTACAGTCAAGGCGTCTAATGTGGGGCATTGAGTCAAAATATTTGCATCCATTGGCTGAGAAGATGTGCTGGCAGATTCAGATCTAACTGCAGGTAGTGAACCCTAAAAATTACAAAATGTGTTTTAAGTACCCGTTGCATGCAAGTGAAAGAAGTGAATTTTCTTTGATCAATACTCATTATTATTATAATTCACTAGAGGGCCCAGCAGACGTTGTCCTGCCTTGAACCTTGAAACCAATTGTAGTGCCACCTCACCATCATCGTCAGCAGTCATTATTGGAACGTTATGTGTAACCTACCTGGTTGGATCTATCCCCCCAGGGAAATCTGCCATCGAAAACTGCCAATATAAAAAAATCCTAGAACCCGACTGCAGCGCTACGCCTAACGGGTCCAATCTGGTGTCGGGTGAATCCAAAAAATCCAGGCAAACACTCATACACATACAAAAAAGTTCATCACAATAGGTCCAGCCGTTCTGAAGTGGTGTGAGTTGGGCAATTTGGATTTTCATTATATCTTACTCTCTATTAAACCTATACTTATACTTACTTACATATATATAATTATGAGTAATTTTTGTTTTGCCTTGGGTATTGTATGGCCCCAACAATACCAGACTACAAAAATGTTAAATTATCGACTTTCTCTCAACTTTCACTGCAGACATTATCGTACATTAGTGTACACTTGAAAATAATATTATTTGTACACTTACCAAATTTGGAATAGCATTGCGAAGTAAATATGTAGCAAGAAAAGGTTAGAATTATTTTGCTATAATCCGCCAACAGAAAAAATCTGTATGGTCAAACATGCAATTAAAAGCTAAGCACCACTCACCTACCCAGCCAAGCAAAAAAGCCAAGTTCCCAAGCAAGCAATGCCACCACCACTCACATGCACCACCACACAAGACTTTTACACTACTCTCGACGCACGTTTCGCCCCGACACCGGAGCATCCTCAGGAGATGTCGACTTTACAATGCTGTATTGTCTAGGACAATACAGCATTGTAAAGTCGACATCTCCTGAGGATGCTCCGGTGTCGGGGCGAAACGTGCGTCGAGAGTAGTGTAAAAGTCTTGTGTGGTGGTGCATGTGAGTGGTGGTGGCATTGCTTGCTTGGGAACTTGGCTTTTTTGCTTGGCTGGGTAGGTGAGTGGTGCTTAGCTTTTAATTGCATGTTTGACCATACAGATTTTTTCTGTTGGCGGATTATAGCAAAATAATTCTAACCTTTTCTTGCTAATCATGAACTTCCGCAAAGTAACGCCTGCTTCTATCCAAGAAGTAAATATGTTTTAGTATTTTTTTTAATTATGAATTTTTTATCAAAATGTTTGGAACATATCCTGGAATATTTTGTTGGGTTCCAGTCAATCCTTTTGGTGGCAGCAACCCACAGGGTGCGAAGATATGAATCATCATTTGGAAATCTGGAATTATAAAGGTTCCCATTACATCATCATTTTAACCCATTATGGGTAAATATGGTAGGGTAATACTAACCCCTCTCAATAAACCCCAGTTGATGAAATTACGTAGATTTTTTTATTTTGCAAATTTTAACCATTACCAGTGTAATAAATTTAGGTAAAATAATTGAACCACGGAGTACAATGCCTCTTATTCGGTTGCGACACGTTTCGCTGCGCTCGCTCGGCCCGTGTGTAGTGGTAACTGTTCTAACCTAACCTTTTTTTTTACGTGGGGAAATCCATCATGGATACCACCGCACTCGGGGAAGGTGCAGAGGTTATGAACCTAACGCAACTCGAATTTTTCGATGCGCAAGTATTTCTGGATGGTCAAGTAAATAACCAACTTTGAATAACCATTAGGTATATAATTTTCGGCTATATAGACCCATCGGACCTATCGGACCTATACAGTTATAAGGTTAACTGGGAGTTATAACCTCTCTAGTTTTATTTTTCAGGAATTTAGAAATATCAAGCGGGCAACACTGTCTAGACTATGGTTTTATTTTGAGGTTAAGAAATTACTAAAATACGTTTAAATACACTTTAGCAATGAGATTTTAGTATGCCTAGCTAATTATTTACCGATGTTAGAAATATATAATCGAATTTAGGAACTAAAATATTGTCAATAAACATCGTACTTACGTATGAAAAGTTACTCCGTCGATTTGCCTTGCACTGTCGCTTTTGCACGTTAAAACACTACAACGCACCATTATCTCAATTTTAGATAAGTTTTATGATCTGAAAGCACTCTTTTGTCCCGAATAAAGATTTAAATTAACATTAAAATTACCATAACACTGTGTAATACCTACTCTTGTAAGTTTTGTTGCTCACGAAGTTTGTGATCAACAGCTCAAAACGTGGCACGCAGTGAGGGACGGATATAGACATAGCTGTGTCTCATTCTATCTGATTTGACATCGCTATACTGCATCTCTTTCATGTGGGAGTGAATAGGAAATATCATTAAGTCTATAGTTCTTCTCTGTCTACGGGTTATAAGGACTGTAAGGGTGGAACCACATCTGTGAGGATCGTTTCGGATTTCGCCCATACAAAACTGTCAAATTCCATAGAAACGTGAACGGATCAATTCGGCTTTTCGCATCGATTCGGCTTTCGCATTTTTTGTACCTAAAAGTGCCTAAAATCCTTACAAGTGTAGCTCACGTTTCGCATGAGAAAGGATCCTTTCGCATCCTTACGGATCCGTAAGGATGCGAACGGATCCTTACGGACGCGAACGGATCCGAAAGGATCCTTACGGATCCGTAAGGATCCTTACGCGTGCGAATGCGTCTTCGACAACTAGGGAAATGCATGAAGTGCCAAAAAGTATCGATATATCGATGAAATTAGTTTTTATCTCAAGTATGTATGCAAACACAGGTGCCACATTTCCGCCATGTTGGAATTCTTTGTTATTACACCGATTTAGTTCAAAATCGATATTTAGGCTTCCCTGGAGACAAGTAAGAGGAAAAGATTGGCAAAATTGTAAAGTCACCGCCATATTGAAATTCTTTGTTATTGGACCGATTTCGTTCAAAATCGATATTTGGGCTTCCCTGGGGTCAAGTAAGAGGAAATGGATGCCAAAAATTAAAAAAGTCGCCGCCATATTGAAATTCTTTGTTATTGGACCGATTTCTTTCAAAATCGATATTTGGGCTTCCCTGGGGTCAAGTAAGAGGAAATGGATGCCAAAAATTAAAAAAGTCGCCGCCATATTGAAATTCTTTGTTATTGGACCGATTTCGTTCAAAATCGATATTTGGGCTTCCCTGGGGTCAAATAAGAGGAAGTGATTGGCAAAATTATAAAAAGTGACCGCCATATTGAAATTCTTTGTTATTGGACCGATTTCGTTCAAAATCGATATTTGGGCTTCCCTGGGGTCAAATAAGAGGAAGTGATTGGCAAAATTATAAAAAGTGACCGCCATATTGAAATTCTTTGTTATTCGACCGATTTCGTTCAAAATCGATATTTGGGCTTCCCTGGGGTCAAATAAGAGGAAATGATTGGCAAAATTATAAAAAGTCGCCGCCATATTGAAATTCTTTGTTATTGGACCGATTTCGTTCAAAATCGATATTTAGGCTTCCCTTGGGTCAAGAAAGAGGAAATAGATGCCAAAATTTTAAAAAGTGACCGCCATATTAAAATTCTTTGTTATTGGACCGATTTCGTTCAAAATCGATATTTGGGCTTCCCTGGGGTCAAATAAGAGAAAATGATTGCCAAAATTATAAAAATTCGCCACCATATTGAAATTCTTTGTTATTGGACCGATTTCGTTCAAAATCGATATTTAGGCTTCCCTTGGGTCAAGAAAGAGGAAATGATTGGCAAAATTATAAAAAGTCGCCACCATATTGAAATTCATTGTTATTGGACCTATTTCGTTCAAAATCGATATTTGGGCTTCCCTGGGGTCAAATAAGAGGAAGTGATTGGCAGAATAATAAAAAGTGACCGCCATATTGAAATTCTTTGTTCTTGGACCGATTTCGTTCAAAATCGATATTTGGGCTTCCCTGGGGTCAAATAAGAGGAAGTGATTGGCAAAATTATAAAAAGTGACCGCCATATTGAAATTCTTTGTTATTCGACCGATTTCGTTCAAAATCGATATTTGGGCTTCCCTGGGGTCAAATAAGAGGAAATGATTGGCAAAATTATAAAAAGTCGCCGCCATATTGAAATTCTTTGTTATTGGACCGATTTCGTTCAAAATCGATATTTAGGCTTCCCTTGGGTCAAGAAAGAGGAAATAGATGCCAAAATTTTAAAAAGTGACCGCCATATTAAAATTCTTTGTTATTGGACCGATTTCGTTCAAAATCGATATTTGGGCTTCCCTGGGGTCAAATAAGAGAAAATGATTGCCAAAATTATAAAAAGTCGCCACCATATTGAAATTCTTTGTTATTGGACCGATTTCGTTCAAAATCGATATTTAGGCTTCCCTTGGGTCAAGAAAGAGGAAATGATTGGCAAAATTATAAAAAGTCGCCACCATATTGAAATTCATTGTTATTGGACCTATTTCGTTCAAAATCGATATTTGGGCTTCCCTGGGGTCAAATAAGAGGAAGTGATTGGCAGAATTATAAAAAGTGACCGCCATATTGAAATTCTTTGTTCTTGGACCGATTTCGTTCAAAATCGATATTTAGGCTTCCCTTGGGTCAAGAAAGAGGAAATAGATGCCAAAATTCTAAAAAGTGACCGCCATATTGAAATTCTTTGTTATTGGACCGATTTCGTTCAAAATCGATATTTGGGCTTCCCTGGGGTCAAATAAGAGAAACTGATTGGCAAAATTATAAAAAGTCGCCGCCATATTGAAATTCTTTGTTATTGGACCGATTTCGTTCAAAATCGATATTTAGGCTTCCCTTGGGTCAAGAAAGAGGAAATAGATGCCAAAATTTTAAAAAGTGACCGCCATATTGAAATTCTTTGTTACTGGACCGATTTCGTTCAAAATCGATATTTGGGCTTCCCTGGGGTCAAATAAGAGGAAATGATTGGCAAAATTATAAAAAGTGACCGCCATATTGAAATTCTTTGTTATTGGACCGATTTGTTCAAAATCGATATTTGGGCTTCCCTGGGGTCAAATAAGAGGAAATGATTTGCTAAATTATAAAAAGTGACCGCCATATTGAAATTCTTTGTTATTGGACCGATTTGTTCAAAATCGATATTTGGGCTTCCCTGGGGTCAAATAAGAGGAAATGATTTGCTAAATTATAAAAAGTCGCCGCCATATTGAAATTCTTTGTTATTGGGCCGATTTCGTTCAAAATCGATATTTGGGCTTCCCTTGGGTCAAGAAAGAGGAAATAGATGCCAAAATCTTAAAAAGTGACCGCCATATTGAAATTCTTTGTTATTGGACCGATTTCGTTCAAAATCGATATTTGGGCTTCCCTGGGGTCAAATAAGAGAAAATGATTGGCAACATTATAAAAAGTCGCCGCCATATTGAAATTCTTTGTTATTGGGCCGATTTCGTTCAAAATCGATATTTAGGCTTCCCTTGGGTCAAGAAAGAGGAAATAGATGCCAAAATTTTAAAAAGTGACCGCCATATTGGACGCCAGATGTTATTGGACCGATTTCGTTCAAAATCGATATATTTTGGGCTTCCCTGGGGTCAAATAAGAGGAAATGATTGGCAAAATTATAAAAAGTGACCGCCATATTGAAATTCTTTGTTATTGGACCGATTTCGTTCAAAATCGATATTTGGGCTTCCCTGGGGTCAAATAAGAGAAAATGATTGGCAAAATTATAAAAAGTCGCCGCCATATTGAAATTCTTTGTTATTTGACCGATTTCGTTCAAAATCGATATTTGGGCTTCCCTGGGGTCAAGTAAGAGGAAATGGATGCCAAAAATTAAAAAAGTCGCCGCCATATTGAAATTCTTTGTTATTGGACCGATTTCGTTTAAAATTGATATTTGGGCTTCCCTGGGGTCAAATAAGAGGAAATGATTGGCAAAATTATAAAAAGTCGCCGCCATATTGAAATTCTTTGTTATTGGACCGATTTCGTTCAAAATCGATATTTGGGCTTCCCTGGGGTCAAATAAGAGAAAATGATTGGCAACATTATAAAAAGTCGCCGCCATATTGAAATTCTTTGTTATTGGACCGATTTCGTTCAAAATAGATATTTAGGCTTCCCTTGGGTCAAGAAAGAGGAAATACACACATCAAAAGTGTCTAGGGATCAACATATTTTTTTGCAATAACTTTTCTCCTGATTGATATTAATTAAAATTTTCTTTAAGGATTCATCAAATAAAGTGTTTTCGTTTGTCACAGTAACGATAAACCAAGTCACCTTTGCATTAATAAAGAAATTTGCCATTTTACTAATAAAGGGATTTTTGACATTTGAACCACTAACATTAAAGTTCGAAAAAAAGACTGAAATAACAGTTTTCTTTAAAATTTTATTGGGTAACTTAAACAATTAATAATCCGTGTTTCTACCGCGAACACTAACAACACAAGAACATCGGTTTGGCATACTCAAAATGAGTTCATCCAAATCACGCTGTGGAATGGCCGCCCATGTTCGTTGCAACAACAAAAAAAGGTCTTCTTGCCACTGGATACCCTCCATATTCGGCAGAGCTCTTCTCTGTAGCATATCCCATGCATGCTCAATCGGGTTCAAGTCTGGCGACTGAGCAGGCCAGGGCAGGACATTGATGTTAGCTGCGGCGAGAGTCTGTCTTACAACTCTTGCGGTGTGCGGTCGTGCATTATCATGCATTAACTGAAATAAGGGACCGATTTGCACTTGTAGAGGAACGATGACGTCTGATACAATCGTCTCAGCATAAATTTGAGCGTTGAGGTTGCCTCTGGTCCAAATCAACTCAGTTCTTCCGCCGATCCAAATACCCGCCCATACCATGATGGTTCCACCACTATAAGGATGGACTTCCTGGCAGGATTTTAATCGCTGATTATGAAATTATGAAATGCACCAAAAAGGATCCATATAAATTTATAAAATCATAAATTTATTACAAAGCCACATCTCAATCTCAAGAAATCCGCATAAAAATGCTTGATCCCTAGACACTTTTGATGTGTGTAGATGCCAAAATTTTAAAAAGTGACCGCCATATTGAAATTCTTTGTTATTGGACCGATTTCGTTCAAAATCGATATA
Organism: Oeneis ivallda; assembly: GCA_029955525.1. Lineage (NCBI taxonomy): Eukaryota > Metazoa > Arthropoda > Insecta > Lepidoptera > Nymphalidae > Oeneis > Oeneis ivallda. The sequence continues at coordinate 22,326,752 of JARPMR010000023.1, forward strand.
TTTTGGGCTTCCCTGGGGTCAAATAAGAGGAAGTGGTTGGCAAAATTATAAAAAGTGACCGCCATATTGAAATTCCTTGTTATTGGACCGATTTCGTTCAAAATCGATATTTGGGCTTCCCTGGGGTCAAATAAGAGAAAATTATTGGCAAAATTATAAAAAGTCGCCGCCATATTGAAATTCTTTGTTATTGGACCGATTTCGTTCAAAATCGATATTTGGGCTTCCCTGGGGTCAAATAAGAGAAAATGATTGGCAAAATTATAAAAAGTCGCCGCCATATTGAAATTCTTTGTTATTGGACCGATTTCGTTCAAAATCGATATTTGGGCTTCCCTGGGGTCAAGTAAGAGGAAATGGATGCCAAAAATTAAAAAAGTCGCCGCCATATTGAAATTCTTTGTTATTGGACCGATTTCGTTCAAAATCGATATTTGGGCTTCCCTGGGGTCAAATAAGAGAAAATGATTGGCAACATTATAAAAAGTCGCCGCCATATTGAAATTCTTTGTTATTGGACCTGTTTCGTTCAAAATAGATATTTAGGCTTCCCTTGGGTCAAGAAAGAGGAAATAGATGCCAAAATTTTAAAAAGTGACCGCCATATTGAAATTCTTTGTTATTGGACCGATTTCGTTCAAATTCGATATATTTTGGGCTTCCCTGGGGTCAAATAAGAGGAAGTGGTTGGCAAAATTATAAAAAGTGACCGCCATATTGAAATTCTTTGTTATTGGACCGATTTCGTTCAAAATCGATATTTGGGCTTCCCTGGGGTCAAATAAGAGAAAATTATTGGCAAAATTATAAAAAGTCGCCGCCATATTGAAATTCTTTGTTATTGGACCGATTTCGTTCAAAATCGATATTTAAGCTTCCCTGGGGTCAAGTAAGAGGAAATGGATGCCAAAAATTAAAAAAGTCGCCGCCATATTGAAATTCTTTGTTATTGGACCGATTTCGTTCAAAATTGATATTTGGGCTTCCCTGGGGTCAAATAAGAGGAAATGATTGGCAAAATTATAAAAAGTCACCGCCATATTGAAATTCTTTGTTATTGGACCGAGTTCAATCAAAATCGATATTTGGGCTTCCCTGGGGTCAAATAAGAGGAAATGATTGGCAAAATTATAAAAAGTCACCGCCATATTGAAATTCTTTGTTATTGGACCGATTTCAATCAAAATCGATATTTGGACTTCCCTGGGGTCAAATAAGAGGAAGTGATTGGCAAAATTATAAAAAGTGACCGCCATATTGAAATTCTTTGTTATTGGACCGATTTCGTTCAAAATCGATATTTAGACTTCCCTTGGGTCAAGAAAGAGGAAATAGATGCCAAAATTTTAAAAAGTGACCGCCATATTGAAATTCTTTGTTATTGGACCGATTTCGTTCAAAATCGATATTTGGGCTTCCCTGGGGTCAAATAAGAGAAACTGATTGGCAACATTATAAAAAGTCGCCGCCATATTGAAATTCTTTGTTATTGGACCGATTTCGTTCAAAATCGATATTTAGGCTTCCCTTGGGTCAAGAAAGAGGAAATAGATGCCAAAATTTTAAAAAGTGACCGCCATATTGAAATTCTTTGTTATTGGACCGATTTCGTTCAAAATCGATATTTGGGCTTCCCTGGGGTCAAATAAGAGGAAATGATTGGCAAAATTATAAAAAGTGACCGCCATATTGAAATTCTTTATTATTGGACCGATTTCGTTCAAAATCGATATTTGGGCTTCCCTTGGGTCAAGAAAGAGGAAATAGATGCCAAAATTTTAAAAAGTGACCGCCATATTGAAATTATTTGTTATTGGACCGATTTCGTTCAAAATCGATATTTGGGCTTCCCTGGGGTCAAATAAGAGGAAATGATTGGCAAAATTATAAAAAGTCGCCGCCATATTGAAATTCTTTGTTATTGGGCCGATTTGTTCAAAATCGATATTTGGGCTTCCCTGGGGTCAAATAAGAGGAAATGATTTGCTAAATTATAAAAAGTCGCCGCCATATTGAAATTCTTTGTTATTGGGCCGATTTCGTTCAAAATCGATATTTAGGCTTCCCTTGGGTCAAGAAAGAGGAAATAGATGCCAAAATTTTAAAAAGTGACCGCCATATTGAAATTCTTTGTTATTGGACCGATTTCGTTCAAAATCGATATTTGGGCTTCCCTGGGGTCAAATAAGAGAAAATGATTGGCAACATTATAAAAAGTCGCCGCCATATTGAAATTCTTTGTTATTGGGCCGATTTCGTTCAAAATCGATATTTAGGCTTCCCTTGGGTCAAGAAAGAGGAAATAGATGCCAAAATTTTAAAAAGTGACCGCCATATTGGACGCCAGATGTTATTGGACCGATTTCGTTCAAAATCGATATATTTTGGGCTTCCCTGGGGTCAAATAAGAGGAAATGATTGGCAAAATTATAAAAAGTGACCGCCATATTGAAATTCTTTGTTATTGGACCGATTTCGTTCAAAATCGATATTTGGGCTTCCCTGGGGTCAAATAAGAGAAAATGATTGGCAAAATTATAAAAAGTCGCCGCCATATTGAAATTCTTTGTTATTTGACCGATTTCGTTCAAAATCGATATTTGGGCTTCCCTGGGGTCAAGTAAGAGGAAATGGATGCCAAAAATTAAAAAAGTCGCCGCCATATTGAAATTCTTTGTTATTGGACCGATTTCGTTCAAAATTGATATTTGGGCTTCCCTGGGGTCAAATAAGAGGAAATGATTGGCAAAATTATAAAAAGTCGCCGCCATATTGAAATTCTTTGTTATTGGACCGATTTCGTTCAAAATCGATATTTGGGCTTCCCTGGGGTCAAATAAGAGAAAATGATTGGCAACATTATAAAAAGTCGCCGCCATATTGAAATTCTTTGTTATTGGACCGATTTCGTTCAAAATAGATATTTAGGCTTCCCTTGGGTCAAGAAAGAGGAAATACACACATCAAAAGTGTCTAGGGATCAACATATTTTTTTGCAATAACTTTTCTCCTGATTGATATTAATTAAAATTTTCTTTAAGGATTCATCAAATAAAGTGTTTTCGTTTGTCACAGTAACGATAAACCAAGTCACCTTTGCATTAATAAAGAAATTTGCCATTTTACTAATAAAGGGATTTTTGACATTTGAACCACTAACATTAAAGTTCGAAAAAAAGACTGAAATAACAGTTTTCTTTAAAATTTTATTGGGTAACTTAAACAATTAATAATCCGTGTTTCTACCGCGAACACTAACAACACAAGAACATCGGTTTGGCATACTCAAAATGAGTTCATCCAAATCACGCTGTGGAATGGCCGCCCATGTTCGTTGCAACAACAAAAAAAGGTCTTCTTGCCACTGGATACCCTCCATATTCGGCAGAGCTCTTCTCTGTAGCATATCCCATGCATGCTCAATCGGGTTCAAGTCTGGCGACTGAGCAGGCCAGGGCAGGACATTGATGTTAGCTGCGGCGAGAGTCTGTCTTACAACTCTTGCGGTGTGCGGTCGTGCATTATCATGCATTAACTGAAATAAGGGACCGATTTGCACTTGTAGAGGAACGATGACGTCTGATACAATCGTCTCAGCATAAATTTGAGCGTTGAGGTTGCCTCTGGTCCAAATCAACTCAGTTCTTCCGCCGATCCAAATACCCGCCCATACCATGATGGTTCCACCACTATAAGGATGGACTTCCTGGCAGGATTTTAATCGCTGATTATGAAATTATGAAATGCACCAAAAAGGATCCATATAAATTTATAAAATCATAAATTTATTACAAAGCCACATCTCAATCTCAAGAAATCCGCATAAAAATGCTTGATCCCTAGACACTTTTGATGTGTGTAGATGCCAAAATTTTAAAAAGTGACCGCCATATTGAAATTCTTTGTTATTGGACCGATTTCGTTCAAAATCGATATATTTTGGGCTTCCCTGGGGTCAAATAAGAGGAAGTGGTTGGCAAAATTATAAAAAGTGACCGCCATATTGAAATTCCTTGTTATTGGACCGATTTCGTTCAAAATCGATATTTGGGCTTCCCTGGGGTCAAATAAGAGAAAATTATTGGCAAAATTATAAAAAGTCGCCGCCATATTGAAATTCTTTGTTATTGGACCGATTTCGTTCAAAATCGATATTTGGGCTTCCCTGGGGTCAAATAAGAGAAAATGATTGGCAAAATTATAAAAAGTCGCCGCCATATTGAAATTCTTTGTTATTGGACCGATTTCGTTCAAAATCGATATTTGGGCTTCCCTGGGGTCAAGTAAGAGGAAATGGATGCCAAAAATTAAAAAAGTCGCCGCCATATTGAAATTCTTTGTTATTGGACCGATTTCGTTCAAAATCGATATTTGGGCTTCCCTGGGGTCAAATAAGAGAAAATGATTGGCAACATTATAAAAAGTCGCCGCCATATTGAAATTCTTTGTTATTGGACCTGTTTCGTTCAAAATAGATATTTAGGCTTCCCTTGGGTCAAGAAAGAGGAAATAGATGCCAAAATTTTAAAAAGTGACCGCCATATTGAAATTCTTTGTTATTGGACCGATTTCGTTCAAATTCGATATATTTTGGGCTTCCCTGGGGTCAAATAAGAGGAAGTGGTTGGCAAAATTATAAAAAGTGACCGCCATATTGAAATTCTTTGTTATTGGACCGATTTCGTTCAAAATCGATATTTGGGCTTCCCTGGGGTCAAATAAGAGAAAATTATTGGCAAAATTATAAAAAGTCGCCGCCATATTGAAATTCTTTGTTATTGGACCGATTTCGTTCAAAATCGATATTTAAGCTTCCCTGGGGTCAAGTAAGAGGAAATGGATGCCAAAAATTAAAAAAGTCGCCGCCATATTGAAATTCTTTGTTATTGGACCGATTTCGTTCAAAATTGATATTTGGGCTTCCCTGGGGTCAAATAAGAGGAAATGATTGGCAAAATTATAAAAAGTCACCGCCATATTGAAATTCTTTGTTATTGGACCGAGTTCAATCAAAATCGATATTTGGGCTTCCCTGGGGTCAAATAAGAGGAAATGATTTGCAAAATTATAAAAAGTCACCGCCATATTGAAATTCTTTGTTATTGGACCGATTTCAATCAAAATCGATATTTGGACTTCCCTGGGGTCAAATAAGAGGAAGTGATTGGCAAAATTATAAAAAGTGACCGCCATATTGAAATTCTTTGTTATTGGACCGATTTCGTTCAAAATCGATATTTAGACTTCCCTTGGGTCAAGAAAGAGGAAATAGATGCCAAAATTTTAAAAAGTGACCGCCATATTGAAATTCTTTGTTATTGGACCGATTTCGTTCAAAATCGATATTTGGGCTTCCCTGGGGTCAAATAAGAGAAACTGATTGGCAACATTATAAAAAGTCGCCGCCATATTGAAATTCTTTGTTATTGGACCGATTTCGTTCAAAATCGATATTTAGGCTTCCCTTGGGTCAAGAAAGAGGAAATAGATGCCAAAATTTTAAAAAGTGACCGCCATATTGAAATTCTTTGTTATTGGACCGATTTCGTTCAAAATCGATATTTGGGCTTCCCTGGGGTCAAATAAGAGGAAATGATTGGCAAAATTATAAAAAGTGACCGCCATATTGAAATTCTTTATTATTGGACCGATTTCGTTCAAAATCGATATTTGGGCTTCCCTTGGGTCAAGAAAGAGGAAATAGATGCCAAAATTTTAAAAAGTGACCGCCATATTGAAATTATTTGTTATTGGACCGATTTCGTTCAAAATCGATATTTGGGCTTCCCTGGGGTCAAATAAGAGGAAATGATTGGCAAAATTATAAAAAGTCACCGCCATATTGAAATTCTTTGTTATTGGACCGATTTCGTTCAAAATCGATATTTAGGCTTCCCTTGGGTCAAGAAAGAGGAAATAGATGCCAAAATTTTAAAAAGTGTATGAAAAAAAAGGAAAATCCTGTAAACACTTAATGCGGTCAGCAGGAGAGCCAATCCCGGGAGCGCTTATTTTGTATCCAAGGAAACGAACCTCTGGAACATTAAAATGCCATTCTTCTCGTTATTAACTATACCGTATCCTTCAAAAACGTTTGAAAAGAATACGTAAATGTTTTACATGCTGTTCGCTATCTTTTGAAGAAACTAAAATATCATCGACGTACGCGAACTAAAAATGTAAACCACGAACAACTTTGAACCCAGATAAGCCTTAATATCGATTTTGAACGAAATCTGTCCAATAACAAATAATTTCAATATGGCGGTCACTTTTTATAATTTTGCCAATCATTTCCTCTTATTTGACCCCAAGGAAGCCCAAATATCGATTTTGAACGAAATCGGTCCAATAACAAAGAATTTCAATATGGCGGTCACTTTTTAAAGTTATGGCATCTATTTCCTCTTTCTTGACCCAAGGGAAGCCTAAATATCGATTTTGACGGTCCAATAACAAAGAATTTCAATATGGCGGCGACTTTTTATAATTTTGCCAATCATTTTCTCTTATTTCACCCCAGGGAAGCCCAAATATCGATTTTGAACGAAATCGGTCCAATAAAAAAGAATTTCAATATGGCGGTGACTTCTTAAAATTTTGGCATCTATTTTCTCTTTCTTGTCCTAAAGGAAGCCTAAATATCGATTTTGAACGAAATCGGTCGAAAAACAAAGAATTTCAATATGGCGGTCACTTTTTATAATTTTGCCAATCATTTCCTCTTATTTGACCCCAAGGAAGCCCAAATATCGATTTTGAACGAAATCGGTCCAATAAAAAAGAATTTCAATATGGCGGTCACTTTTTAAAATTTTGGCATCTATTTCCTCTTTCTTGACCCAAGGGAAGCCTAAATATCGATTTTGAACGAAATCGGTCCAATAACAAAGAATTTCAATATGGCGGCGACTTTTTATAATTTTGCCAATCATTTCCTCTTATTTGACCCCAGGGAAGCCCAAATATCGATTTTGAACGAAATCGGTCCTATAACAAAGAATTTCATAATGGCGGTCACTATTTATAATTTTGCCAATCATTTCCTCTTAATTGGCCCCAGGGAATCTCAAATATCGATTTTGAACGAAATCGGTCCAATAACAAATAATTTCAATATGGCGGTCACTTTTTAAAATTTTGGCATCTATTTCCTCTTTCTTGACCCAAGGGAAGCCTAAATATCGATTTTGAACGAAATCGGTCCAATAACAAAGAATTTCAATATGGCGGTCACTTTTTAAAATTTTGGTATCTATTTCCTCTTTCTTGACCCAAGGGAAGCCTAAATATCGATTTTGAACGAAATCGGTCCAATAACAAAGAATTTCTATATGGCAGCGACCTTTTAAAATTTTGGCATCTGTTTCCTCTTTTTTGACCCAAGGGAAGCCTAAATATCGATTTTGAACTAAATCGGTCCAATAAAAAAGAATTTCAGTATGGCGGTCACTTTTTATAATTTTGCCAATCATTTCCTCTTATTTGGCCCCAGGGAAGCCCAAATATCGATTTTAAACGAAATCGGTCCAATTACAAAGAATTTCAACATGGCGGTCACTTTTTATAATTTTGCCAATCATTTTCTCATATTTGACCCCAGGGAAGCACAAATATCGAATTTGAACGAAATCGGTCGAAAAACAAAGAATTTCAATATGGCGGCGTCTTTTTCAATTTTTGGCATCCATTTCCTCTGTGTAGAAGAAGATTAATATCGTGGTTGAGCTAGCAATTAAAATATCGATGCCATCATCGACCATCCCTACGCAGACAACAATGTTTATAGGCTTTCGCCTCCTTACGGATCCGAAAGGATGCGTACGCATCCTTACGGATCCGTAAGGACGCGTACGCATCCTTACGGATCCGTAAGGACGCGTACGCATCCTTTCGGATCCGTAAGGACGCGATCCTTACAAGTGTGTCTTATAGCATCGGCATAAATGCGAATCGATCCTCACAGATGTGGTTCCACCCTAACTCAGCAAATGCGAGGAAAACTCGGCAGTCGGATGTCGGATATCAACAACAAGGAACATATATTACTGAAGATCAACAAATTACAAAATCAAAACAAAAATGGCGACATATCACATATGTTAGAGCGACAAGTTAACGAGTCCAAGCTAGGTGTGTATTCTGTGGCCCAAGCTAACGATTGCAGCGCCAAAACGGCTCATTTGGAACTTCAGTATATATGTTCCTTGATTTGGAACTAAGCTGTCATAGCCCTGGTTGACAACAATCTTTTACTTTACGGCTACGGCAATTTTCTGAAAAAATATTCCAATTTTTTCGGAAAACTTGAAAATTCTGAGTTACTCTAGTGCTTGTAAATTATAATATGTCACGAGATAAAAGTGTGTGGTTCGCGGAGGAGATTCTATTGGATGCCAAGCTTATTAATTTCCAATTAGAGACCGGAGAATGGGAGGCCGTTGAGGAAATGCTGCGTGCAGAAGCGCAGCTCTCCCGAGACGCCGAGACCGGGAGGTTACGGCCGTAAGAATGTTATTGGTTATTTTTTTCCCATGCCTCTGAAAACACGTACAGCCGTCGGTCCTGCGCCCGATCTCTCTGATCGTGATGGATCACCCCTTTCTAGCGGATTAAGAGATTGCACCTGTTTGCGCCCGTGCTTGTGCACTATAATATCAAGAAGAATGTGAAGATGGCTATTTTCATAGAGAATGACTGTCGTGACCGGATTTTGTCGGAAGGACATTATTATTATTTTTTATAATCCTACTAATATTATCAATGGGAAAGTTTGTGAGGATGGCTAGATGGATGTTTGGTATTCATTCACACCACAACGAATAAACCGATTTGGCTGGAAATTTGGATTAGAGATAGCTCATAAACAGGATTAACAAATAGGCTACTTTTATGCTAGAAAATTACAGAGTTCCTGCAGGAATCAAAAAAACCTTGATCCACTCAGATGAAGTTGCGGGCATCATCTAGTATAATCATATTATTATGCTACGCATTGACAGGTTAGCCCTTTAAAATTCAGAAAATGTTAAACCTGCAAAGGTGCAAAGTTGAAAGGCACAGAACCACTGCACTTTTCTCAAAATCAATGTTCAAAATTCAAACATGAAAACTAAAAATGATTTATATTTATTTTTTGATGTGATAATGTTGTATAAATCAATGAACACCGGCTGCACGCACAAAAAAGTGTCACATTCCACCTGTGCCTGAGCATGCAAGCGAGAGTGTGGAACAAGCGATAGAGAGGCAGGATGGGGCTCAAGCGTTGGCTTGTGACCGCGCCGCCGCCCGCCAGTCATCGTCAATGTTTCTTTATGACGTTATCACGTTAAATTATCGTCCGTAAACCAACTTTACAACCAATTTTTTTTTGCAGTAAAAAAGCATCGGAATACACCTTACGTCTAATAGCAGAAGTCCTACATATAATGAGGCTGGATGTTGAACAAGCCTCATACAACCGTAGCACTTTAGCCGTAGCAGAACAATGTTTGCGCCTGGTTCGCTCCTGTGCAGCGGCGGGCACGAAAATGCAAACATACATATCTAAAGAACTGTCAATACTCGACTCAATGTTGATTTTAGCTACAGAATACCAACATCCAAACATAGATTTAATAAACGAAGAACTTCAAAAAAAATATGAATCGTGCATGACAATACTGATACAAACATTGGGAAACTTAGTCGTAAACAATCCGTTCAACCAGATAATGATTTGGAACAAGTTTGATACGATAATCCTGAATTCATTAATTGGGCAAAATGAAAAGATTGCGTCGGCTGCAGCTATGATTATCTACAATATTTTATTAGGTCAACCAAATGTCTTGCCAGACGATGTTGCAGTACTAAACTCGTTAGCGTACATGTATATCAACGGTAACACGGAATACCCACATTTGATTATCGAATATCTGATTGGCGTTGAAAATACGTATATAGAGAAGTTATACTCAAAATTGGATCCAGAATGTCGTATGCTTGTCTTAAACCTGGCGTATAACATCTTGATGTCTTCAGAATCACAGGATATTAATGTATCCGCCAACTTTGTCAAGTTTATGGCTCACGAGTTTAAGAGCAAATCGGATTGTATATTGAAGACTGTTGATAAGTATGTGAATACTATAGAGCCACAAGAAGTGGTGTTCCTATTGGAGATTATAGCTACAGCATCTAGTATGGATGCGTATATGGACTGCTTGCAGAGTGATACATCTTTGTTCATTAACTGTGCTTGTGAGTATTTGTCCTTTAATTACTTAAAACACTACAGTATCCTCAAGTAGTGCATGAGAGTGTGCTATTTAATTCTGCATTTCCAGGCCGGATAAACAAAATTCTGCACAATTTTAACAGTGCAAAGCAACATTTGGATATATAACTTTATTTATTGTACAAAAATTATCATCAATATTTGTTATTGACTTTGATGTTGTATGTTTTGAAAGATATTAAAAATCAAAATTATTGTATTTCACGTAGGCCAACTGGTGGCTCTTATGACACGTCATGACTCTACCACCAGTTCGGAAAGCGGATTATGCTGAGAAGAGCCGGTAAAAAACTCAGCAGTTGCTCTTTTCAAAAAATTCATTTTTCAATATTAGTATGTAGCTATTACATTGTAATGCTATTTTACTATCTTGTGGGCTGCTGGATGCCAAGCCGATTTCTCCCATGCAACTTAGTCATTAAGAAAGTCATTAACTTTGTAATAACCACGACTCAGTAAGTGAGTTTTTACACATTGTTTAAATTTGTGCAGGAGCAAATCTAGTAATTATAAGCATACTAGCTAACTCGGCGAACTTCGTACCGCCAACTTACCTCTATATAAATAAAACAAATAATTACTAAAACTATCCTATCTTTCAAGTTGGACCAAATTACAGATAGTTACGAAGTTTGATCAAAATCGGTTAAGTAGTTTAGGAGTCCATCGCGGACAAACAACGTGACACGTAATTTATATATATTAAGATGATCAACCCCACAAAGTCTGTCTGCCTGTCTTTGACATGAATTGAATTGTAGTACGTTTTGTGGAAATGTCATATTCTATTCTAACAAAGATGCACGGGTTAAATCAGCTTGCCATCCAGCTGCCCACAAGATAGTATAAAAACTTATTACAATGTAATAGCTACTTATTAATATTGTAAAATGATTATTTTGAATAGAGCAACTGCTGAGTTTCTTGCCGGCTCTTCTCAGCAGAATCCGCTTTCCGAACCGGTGGTAGAATTTTGACGTGTCATAAGAGCCACAGGTTGGCCTACATGATATAAATAATTTTGAATTTGAATTTGAATTTGAAAAAGGATTTCTGAAATATTATACAATGGATAGATCGTACAACCTCGTGGGAGGTTGACAGCTGTCAACAGCGAAACTTGTGCTCAGAGTTTTTAATTGTTTTCTATTGAATTTACGTAAAAATAAACTGTGATCTGTCTTTAATTGTGTGGTTTAAAGTGTAGTGAATCTTAGGAAATGTTATCTTGTAAAAGTGCACAGGATTTACAGTGAAAAACTTCAATCTAAATTCCAAAGAGACAAATCAGTGAACAAAAAAAAAAATTATAAATTTATTTACCCTCAAAATTTTTATTTTTTCGTAATTTTCGTAACTTTCAAAAATATTGAAAAACAATGGCAAATTGTTATAAATGCAATATACAAATTAAGAAGTATGATGAGAAGAACCCAAAAATACAATGTAAAGGTTGCATTCGTGAAATATGCGGCAAATGCAGTGAATTGTCTGCAACAGAGCTTCGTGTGTTTTGTTTACAAAACCCCAAACTTTCATATTTGTGTGTGGACTGCCAAGAGGGCTTAAAACAAGTGCCTGCCTTACGCAAACTTGTATCCGAACTGAAGCAGCAAGTAATGGAACTAAAAGAAAATCAGGCATCTTCTTTAAATATTGATGTGATCATTCAGGAAATGACCGAACGTGAGAATCGAAGTTGCAATGTGATATTGTTTGGCATTCAGGAAGCGAGCTCAGACAGAAAGGAAGACATTAAAGATCATGATAAATCGAAAGTTTTGGAAGCACTTGCTCAAGTCCCACTCCACGCCTCGGAGCTCATAACAACCATTCGTCTTGGAAAGCCCACTGCCAACATGCCCAGTCCGATCAAAGTCATCCTTCGCAGCAAACAAAATGCCTTTAAAGTCTTGAAAAATAAAAATAAATTACCTTCGTCAATCACTGTTAAATCGGATATGACACCCTATCAGCGAGATCAATTAAAGAAACTGAGATCGGAGCTAGCAGAAAGAACAAAAAATGGGGAAAAAGATCTGACTATTAAGTATATTAATAAACACCCGAAAATCATAAAAACTACAAAAAACTAGTAAAGTCTCCTATAACAAACCTAACAATTATGTACACCAACCTTGCATCATTAATGGCTAAATTCGATTTATTCTCACTGGAAGTTAAAACTCTTAAGTTCTTAACCCATCCATAATACTTGTTACTGAAACACATTTGCACGCAGGAATTTCTGACAGCTTAGTAAATTTACCTAATTATACACTTTTTCGTTTAGACAGGGACAATAAGAAAGGAGGTGGAGTAGCAATTTATACTCTTTTAACACTGAATAATCAGCCATTGATTGCTAAACCCAATATACTATTACATGAGGATTCTGTAGAAGCACTGTGGCTTGATATTAAGTACCAAAACTTTAACCTCTTACTAGCCTGTGTATACAGGCCTACTCACTATAACATGGAAAAATCTGATGAAGATCTTTTCAACAGTATAAAAAAGGCTGCAGCCTCAAACTCAAACCTTTTAATAGTTGGTGATTTTAACTTACCAGATATAAAGTGGCCTATTGTGAAAACTTCAGGTTATAACAAATTACATGAAAGTTTTCTTGAATTAATCACAGATAACAACCTTGTGCAAATGGTAACAAAGAATACTAGGAAACGAAACAATCAAGAGTCACTTTTAGATCTCATTATTTGCAACGATGAGTTACTACTAAGTGAAATTAACTATTATCCTCCAATAGGTAAGAGTGACCATATAGTTCTTATGGCTACAATACAGCTGTTAAACCAAGCTAGAAATGAATCCACGTCCAAAAAACTAGCTTTTAACTATGGTGACTATGATTCAATTAACAATTACTTGCTCACATCTGACTTACCAGAAAATGGCACAATAGATGATAAATGGAAGAAGTTTAAAGAAAACATTGATGTTGCTACTGAAAAATATATACCTAAAATAAAATGCCGCAAATGCTACAATAAAACTAAACCATGGATTACCAAGGAGATATGTGAACTAACAAATAAGAAAAAGAAGCTTTGGAATATATATCTACTTGACCAAGATCAAGAGTCTTATAAAAGATATTGTGCAATAAATAACAAAATAGTAAAGCTAGCGTGACAAAACAGAATCAATTTCGAATCTAATATTGTTGATAGTGGTGAAAAGGCTTTTTATGCTTATATCAGGAAACAAATATCAACAAGAGTCAACATACCACCAGCTCTTATTAATCCATACACAAATGAAATTGTAACCAAGTCAGTAGAGGTTGCTGAAATCTTGGCAGATCAATTTGAACATGCATATGTGTGTGAGCCACCTGGGTTATTACCAAAAATTAATTTTCAGAGAGTACATGCATCATTAGAAAATATTGTATTTACGCCGGAAAAAGTTCTAAAAGCTATTAAATCCTTTGATGAGTTTACTGCAAGTGGTCCGGATAATATTCCTGCTATTATGCTCCAGAAGTGTAGCGCTATCATTAATCAAGCGACTTTATTAATGAATCTTTCCTTTTTAACTGGAAAGCTCCCAACAGACTGGAAGGAAGCAGTAGTTACACCTATTTTCAAGAAAGGAAACAAGCTAAATGCTGAAAACTACAGACCTATCAGCTTAACAAGTATCCTATGTAAAACCATGGAGAAAATCATAGCTGATAGCCTAAGAGACTTTATAACCAATGAAAACATTATCATTCCAGAGCAACACGGTTTTACACAAAAGCGATCAACTGTTACTAACCTTCTCAGCTGTCTTAGAGAGTGGATATTAAATTGGAACAATCACCAACCAACTGATGTTATCTATCTAGATTACGAGAAAGCATTTGATAGGGTGCCAATACGCCGACTTCTTCACAAATTAGAACACATTGGAATACGTGGTAACCTATTAGTCTGGATAAGCGACTTCCTAAACGAAAGAAAATTCCGCGTTAGGGTTGGCGAAGAAATGTCAAGTATTCGCCCTGTTCACAGTGGTGTGCCGCAAGGATCTGTACTGGGGCCGATATTATTCACACTATTTTTAACTGACTTGCAAAACGTTATAAGTCTCCCGTTCTCCTTATTCGCGGATGACACTAAGTTCTTTGGGAATCCTATACAACAACAGAATAACATACAACAAAATTTAAATGCAATTGAACATTGAACAAAGGAATGGTTACTTTCATTAAATGTTAATAAATGCACTGTTTTACATATTGGCAAAAATAATCCACGAATTCCATACTTCTTAAGCAACAAACAGTTGAAAGTGGTGGATATTCAAAAAGACCTGGGAGTAATCATTAGCAGCGACCTCAAATGGGAAGCGCACATTGTGTCTGTTGTGAAAAAGGCCAACTCTATCCTGTACTTAATCAGAAAAGCATTTTTCAACATCACCAAAAACACCTTCCTAAAAATATACAAGACCTATGTCAGACCCTTACTGGAGTATGCATATCAAGTCTGGAGTCCATATTTTGTTAAAGATAAAGAACTGTTGGAAAGAGTTCAAAGACGAGCCACTAAACTGCCGAAGGAGCTCAGAAACCTTCCACATGAGCAAAGACTTTCTGCACTTGGACTCACAACACTAAAAAGCAGGCGAGAAAGAGGGGATCTTATCGAAACATACAAAATCTTGAACAAGTTTTACAACATCCCCAATTTCGAGAATTTGTTTTTGAGGAAGAGCAACCCTGGGCTAAGAGGTCATGACATTAAATTACGGCGTCAACTGGCATCGTCCAATCCCTATAAACACTATCTAACAAACAGAGTGGTGCATATATGGAATAAGTTGCCTAAAGAGATAGTGACGTCAATGTCAGTGAATGAATTTAAAAACAGATTAGACCGCCATAACATTGAAAACTCTAAGCACAGCAAATGATATAGGCGCATCAGCGACAGCTGCGTAGCCTATTATAAATAATAATAATAAAAATAATAATAGATATACATATTTGAAACTATTAATTTTAGATAAAAATGAAATATATTTTTTTTATTTTATTTATTTAATTTTAGATAACTTCATCATAGGTTTACAAGCAAAAATTATTTTTAAGCTTTTTTTTTGGGGAAAAAAGCAATAATTATCCAGCAATGTACTTTTTGCTGTTAATTTCATTTTGATTTACTGTCATATGAAAATAAGAAATATTGTTTCAGTTCTCTTGCGGGCTATACACAAGTTAGGCAAAGAAAGCAATAACTTCTTCTCATCCATCAACAAGTTGTATGCAGCAACAGGCAAACAACTAGTCAACGATGAGGACATGCCTGCTGTTAACTTGCCACTTGAGCGTAAGTTGTTTTTCTTATTTTTCCTTGTTAGCAGCAAGGGACTGCTTATTCCGGCAGTCCCTCCTGCCTCGAACACACGTCATACCATTTATCAATGCTTCCACTGAAGACAGTGCCACTCACACTAAACAAAAAAAAAACCCCTTACCCAGACAATTTTCAAAAGTCACCACTTCACGATCATCGTGAGTTGGCACCTATTCAGAGCAAAATTCGCATTAAAAAGGTCTCTGACACCATGTCAGAGGATAACTGAGTGTGAAACATATAAAAAAAAAACACTCCAATATGAAATATGCCCTGAGCTAAGAGGGCATGATATAAAATTACTAAACTAGCATTGTCCAACCCCTTTAAAAACTTTCTAACAGAGTGGTGCACATATGGAATAAGTTGTCCAAAAAAATAGTGATGTCAAACTCGGTTAATGAATATAAAAACAGATTAGACTTGCGTGCTTACTTTCTCTTAGATCATTATATCCTTTACGACATGGTTGCTGGGTAGATAAGCCTGCCTGATTTTAGCGATAAGGCCGCTATTTGTACCACTGTGGTTTTTAAAGTTTATTTTTAGTTTTGTTTTTTTTTTTTTTTTTAATGTGGTGTACAATAAAGTGTAGCACACGTTAGCGTTCGAACGCGGAATCGAGCTTCCGAACAGCGACTAAAAACCAAAGCCTAAAAAGCCGCTAAAAGAAGCCAGTCTGCCCTTTCCCTTAGGTAGCCCGTAAAAGTTAGAGAATGTTGGTCAAACGGGCATAAGAAGCTTTATTATTATTCTAGATCCACTCGCCAAAAACGACTCCGCTGACAACATGCTGTCATGCAACGAGACAACATCCGAGTGCACCGAATCAGAGAGCAGCGAGCAATACTTTGAATGCAACGACAACCCACCCTATAACGACAAGTTGGACAACTTTACCAACCTAGAAAACATGCCTTTGAAGTTTGATATGCACGATAAAAATATACGAAGCTCTTCCGAAGGGACTGCAAATGCTAAAATGGACAGTGAACTTACAAAGGTTGCCTTTAAAAGAAGCAGTTCGGTACCTAAGGGTAATTATGTACTTATAATCTTAATCCCAACTAGTGTCCGACCCAAGGTCGATTTCTGGCCAAAGCCGAAGTCGATTAATCGGCTGTCGCCACAACCTTCGGCCGAAGCCGAGGGTTTAATATGTGTGATGTGGTGGTGGTGTTGTATGATGCGGGTTGTTACGTTCCCTCAAATATGATTGAGCGAAGCAATGGATGGGTCATGCGTCATGCTCGTGAACGGGTTCCACCAGCGGGAATGGAGTCTGTCTGCCCGTCTTAACATGTGTTGAATTATAATTAGACATAATTAGGTATGTGTTTGTGGAACTTTGTTGTTGTGGAATTTTGTGGAACTTCCCCTCATTGTGAAAACACTGCATACATAGCATAATATCTATTAAATTGTAAACTTGTTTTGAAAAGAGCAACTGCCGAGTTTCTTGGTGTTTCTTCTCAGCAGGAACGGCATTCCGACCCAGTGGTAGACTCATCGACGATTCAAAAGCACTTGTAAAAAAGTTTATTTGAATAAAAAATATTTCTATTCTATTCTATTCTAATAAACCCTAAGCAATTCCGTTCAAGATTAGCTAAAATGAATAAAATAATTATTTTTCAGTTCATGTTGATTGTAGACTGTACATAAACAACTTAATGAGTATTAACAACTGAATAAAATTACATTGTCAAAAAAAAAAAAAATATAATGTCTTTGTTTTTATTTGGTTATTAACGGGCGCAAAATTAAATTATATATTTATTAAAAAAAATATATTATTTATTTATTTATTTATTTACGGGCGATCCGCTGTCCCCCCTGGGCCAATAACGGCCGATATGTAAATACGAAAGTGTTTGTTTGTCCGTCAATCACGCAGCAACGGAGCAACGAATCGACATAATTTTTTTACTTGGGTATAGTTGAGATCTTGGAGACTAACATAGGAATACCTTTTTTTCGGAAAAACATTAAAGTTCCCGCGGAAATTTTAAACATCTCAATCCACTTGGATGAAGTTACGGGAAAAGCTAGTTAAAATTATAGTAATTTTAGTAACAATTCTAATGATGATGATAATAATGATAATGAAACTTCCCCAAAAGGGTTGTTTCATCTTGGGCCAGGTACTTCTACGCTATACCAAAAAATAGTATTAAATCATAGAAATTGAAATAAAATATGCTTTTTTGTAGTATTACAGTGAATAAGATGTATACACTATAGATATAAAATTGATAATTGGGTTGGCAATTCCTGAAGTGCATCCATCTGCTTTTGTTGTTGTCTATGTTTGTAATGACGTCATCATAATGTCAATTGCTGGTATGTCAAATGTCAATTGCTGTTAATTGTGGTTATTTTTATGCCAAATTTCATCATGACTCGTGTAAGTACGTGTCATTGTCAAAAAGAACGCCATGTTGTTGAGCTTTTATTTTGCAAAATAAAACTAACAACTACAAAGACCTGGCCTAGGCTCCATATATATTTGAAACAACCCCTTAACTGTGTTTTCTTTATGTATAGCTGATGATCGTGTACCATTGCCCACTAGAAGAATCAGTCTCGAACATAAGATCGATATATGTGATGACAACGAGCCTCCTCTGATAATCGACGCTCAGTCGCCTACAGCGAGTATGAACACCATAGCGGAGGTCATTCCTGCCTGCTTGCAACCTAGGCTGGAGCTACAGGTGGGTACTGAGACCGACTAAGTATAGACTATAGATCACACTATCGCTTTACTCAGACTCTCGAGTCTGAGTTAAAAAGAAATTTTATGTTAGGACATAATTGTAAGCCGTTTGTACTGATAATGGACGCGACTTGTAATTATTATAATAAAATTCCATAGAAAATTTTAGACTTCCCCTTACACAAGATTAAAAAAACCGGTCAAGTGCGAGTCGAACTCGTGCGCCGTGGGTTCCGTACCTACCCATTATACCGCCATTACATTATTATTATAATTATATAATTTTCAACTTTTTAATTTTTTTGGAATTTTCCTTTATTTGTGCTATAAGACCTTGCTTTTTGCCTTTCGTGATTCTAGGTTAACGGAAGCTACAATATAGGTTTTCGATCCAAAACCTATAGGGTACTTCCGGTTGCCCTAGAATTGTCAATTTTGGTTAAAAGCATGGTCTTACAGCACAAGTAAAGGGAAAATTCCGAAAAATAAAAAAAAGTTGAAAATTAAGGTAAATTTTGGTACTTACAAGTTTTCGCGAAAATTTAAATTTGCCCATATCTTTTTATCGTGTTGTTGTTGACTCAGGATCTTGATTTTTATACTCCTATAGACCTCAGTATCTGGTATAAATTTCAACTTGCTAGGTCCATCCGTTCCTGAGAAAATCGGGGCTGACACACAGATAGACGGACAAGAGAGTGATCTTATAAGGGTTCCTTTTTTACCTTTTAAGGTACGGAACTACGCACGCTACGGCAAATGAGAAAGAGCAGATATAACATGGTTCAACAATTCATGATATTTGGCAATTTCTCAAAACTGTACCACAACAATTAATGTACAGGTATATATTTTTAAAAGGGCAACCGCTGAGTTTCTTGCTGGTTCTTCTCGGCAGAATCTGCTTTCCCAGCTAGTGTGGTAGAGTCTTGACTTGGTAAAAGAGTCACAGGTTGGCCTACATGAAAGAAATAATTATGAAATTTTTCTTCAGTTTTTCCGCATCAACCATCGCCAAATTAAAAATATATATTAACCAACAGGAGTCCAGTAGAACTGACTCTCAAGACAGCTCACCCAATGATCCACCCACAGAAATACATGTGCCCAAAACGGAAGTCAAAGAAGTGAAGGCATCGCCGAGTGAAATCTCCCCTCCTCTAACGGAAACACAGCCAGATGCTGAGTCTCAAAAACAATCTCCAGACACGCCAAAAGAAGTCAAAAAAAGTCAAAATCTATCCACAGATTTTGATTTAAGCGAACAGCTGCAGAAAATATTAGGAATCTCTTCGGAAAAGGCAAGAGTTGAGAGCGCTGAGAAGAAAGCTGAGCCTGTTAAAGAAGTTAAGATATCGGAGGAAAATATTGCTAATAAAGTGCCGTTGGTGAAGATTGACTCGCCGGAAAGTCAAAAATCTAGGTAAGAAGTCTTTAATAAACTTTTTCTTCTAAATTGAGATGACCTCACTGATGCAGTGGTGAGCGCTGTGGTCTTATAACTGGGAGGTCTCGGGTACGATTCCCGGCAGGGGCAATTTGGGAATTTTATAATTTCTTGATTGTCTCTGGTCTGGTCTGGTGGGAGGCTTTGGCCGTGGCTAGTTAACCACCCTACATTCAAAGATGTGCCGCCAAGCGATTTAGCGTTCTGGCACGATGGGGTGTATATAAGGGGTATGGGTTGAATGTACACTGCTATACCCCTTCCAAGTTATCCCGCTACAATCTTAGACTGCATCGTCACTTACCATCAGGTGAGATCGCAGTCGTGGACTGTCTTGTCAACGAATTAAAAAAAATTGCTTTTTGCTGAGAATTGTGACCTTTTCCATAAATCTGCACTGGTTAAATAACTGTGACCCAAGTCGCAAACTGGATTGACTTTCGTGTTCTTTGCAGGAATCGAAACTGGTCAGTAAAATCAGTATTTTAACAGTTATTTGGTAAAATGTTTAGATAAAGGATTCCATATTGTAAATAATCGAAATAACTGGAACAATCAAACCCTTTTTTTTCCTTCAGATTAGGAGCAATAGACATGACGACGCCAAAGAAAACTGTGACCAGCGTGGAGACTGTGGAGAGACACGTGGCGTTCGGCTTCAAGGCGTCGCTGGTGAGGACCCTCGCCAACCTGTGCTGGAAGAACCAGGAGAACAAGAAACAGGTGAGGGGTGCTAGTGTAACTGTGACCAGCGTGGAGACTGTGGAGAGACACGTGGCGTTCGGCTTCAAGGCGTCGCTGGTGAGGACCCTCGCCAACCTGTGCTGGAAGAACCAGGAGAACAAGAAACAGGTGAGGGGTGCTAGTGTAACTGTGACCAGCGTGGAGACTGTGGAGAGACACGTGGCGTTCGGCTTCAAGGCGTCGCTGGTGAGGACCCTCGCCAACCTGTGCTGGAAGAACCAGGAGAACAAGAAACAGGTGAGGGGTGCTAGTGTAACTGTGACCAGCGTGGAGACTGTGGAGAGACACGTGGCGTTCGGCTTCAAGGCGTCGCTGGTGAGGACCCTCGCCAACCTGTGCTGGAAGAACCAGGAGAACAAGAAACAGGTGAGGGGTGCTAGTGTAACTGTGACCAGCGTGGAGACTGTGGAGAGACACGTGGCGTTCGGCTTCAAGGCGTCGCTGGTGAGGACCCTCGCCAACCTGTGCTGGAAGAACCAGGAGAACAAGAAACAGGTGAGGGGTGCTGTGTAACTGTGACCAGCGTGGGGACTGTGGAGAGACACGTGGCGTTCGGCTTCAAGGCGTCGCTGGTGAGGACCCTCGCCAACCTGTGCTGGAAGAACCAGGAGAACAAGAAACTGGTGAGGGGTACCAGTGTAACTGTGACCAGCGTGGGGACTGTGGAGAGACACGTGGCGTTCGGCTTCAAGGCGTCGCTGGTGAGGACCCTCGCCAACCTGTGCTGGAAGAACCAGGAGAACAAGAAACAGGTGAGAGGTGCTAGTGTAACTGTGACCAGCGTGGGACTGTGGAGAGACACGTGGCGTTCGGCTTCAAGGCGTCGCTGGTGAGGACCCTCGCCAACCTGTGCTGGAAGAACCAGGAGAACAAGAAACAGGTGAGGGGTGCTGTGTAACTGTGACCAGCGTGGGGACTGTGGAGAGACACGTGGCGTTCGGCTTCAAGGCGTCGCTGGTGAGGACCCTCGCCAACCTGTGCTGGAAGAACCAGGAGAACAAGAAACAGGTGACGGGTGCTGTGTAACTGTGACCAGCGTGGGGACTGTGGAGAGACACGTGGCGTTCGGCTTCAAGGCGTCGCTGGTGAGGACCCTCGCCAACCTGTGCTGGAAGAACCAGGAGAACAAGAAACTGGTGAGGGGTACCAGTGTAACTGTGACCAGCGTGGGACTGTGGAGAGACACGTGGCGTTCGGCTTCAAGGCGTCGCTGGTGAGGACCCTCGCCAACCTGTGCTGGAAGAACCAGGAGAACAAGAAACAGGTGAGGGGTGCTGTGTAACTGTGACCAGCGTGGGGACTGTGGAGAGACACGTGGCGTTCGGCTTCAAGGCGTCGCTGGTGAGGACCCTCGCCAACCTGTGCTGGAAGAACCAGGAGAACAAGAAACAGGTGAGGGGTGCTGTGTAACTGTGACCAGCGTGGAGACTGGAGAGACACGTGGCGTTGATGGGTTGCTGATGATGAAATGATGATGATGATGACTAGTTCGAGTCAGCGAGAGTAAGTTTATTGCATAAACTTAATTTCTTTACTACCGTAGTCCGTAAGTAGACAGCCTGCAGCCGCTAAACGTGTAACCAATTTGAATTTATCAAACTTCTAGTGTTGTTTAAAGAAATATAGTACTTATAATAAAGCTCATAGCATTTATTTTGGCGTGACCAAAGCGACGAATTGTGACGAATTTGCCTTTGAAATCTGGTCAGCGATATCAAATTCGCTTTCCTTTTATACCTTTAGGTATGGCTGTAAGAGATTTTTTCGCACCTCACTTCATTGTATGTTTTCTTACGGTAGAAGTTTATGGTTTATTGCTTAGATGACCAACAACAACTGCCGAGTTTCTTGCTGGTTCTTCTCGGCAGGAACGGCATTCCGAACCAGTGGTAGACTCATCGACGATTCGAAAGCACTTGTAAAAAAGTTTATTTGAATAAAAAACATTTCTATTCTATTCTATTCTATTAATTATTATTACTCATAGACCGGAAGTTTCTAACAAAGTTCCGCTCCAAACGTAGTCTCAAAACAAGCATTGAATGTGTGAGTACCATGTAATTATTTTCTGTACTGGTGCTGTTAATTGCGTTTTTGATGGTTATTGTGATGAATTATGACACCTTTTCACAGCACAGTACGTTATTTTTCAATAATATTCTGCGAGCTCGTCGTACTAACGCGACGATACTGCGTAGGAATATGCTTTCGGCTTACTAAAAATGACTTATCACCACGTCGACTATTGCGTTTCTAGGAGTATTTAGTCGAAGGTTTATTAGGGCTAGCGAAGCGAGCCCTAGCACTATCCCACAACCTGAGCATTTTTATGGTACACTTTACTGAAAAACTATCGCGTCTATAGATTTGTGCTTTAACATAGTAATTTAACTTCATATCCAGATGTGTTATCTGCCAAAAAAATATAATTTTATAACCATAAGAAAAATGAACATTAACAATTTTGTATTCATTGGATAGAATGTTATTGTACTACTAACGCCATCTATTAGAAAACCAAAGAGTTAACATTGCTGCAACAGAACTTATTACCCCTATTACTATTAGAAAAACTATGCGAGCCCTCACAAAGCTCAGCTTTTTGCTAGTTATATGTTAATTTCAGATGCGCGAGCTAGAGGTTATCCCGGTGCTTCTCGACTGCTGCAACATTGACGCTCGCAATCCTTGTATCCTTTCAATTATTATGGGCTGACATTTTTACAAGCATTGATTGGTTGTCTGCCATTGCATTCGGCCAGCGTGGTGGACTATGGCCTATAACCATTCCCTGAGAGGAGACTTGCGCTCAGTAGTGAGCCGTTGATGATGATGTACGTTTAGGTCAAATCTTACAAGATGATTTAGGACCACTTCCTCGTTTCCGATTGAGCCGTTGATGGGTTGCTGATGCTGATGATGACTGTGATCTAATGTAGTCTCTATCATCATCATCATCATCATCATCAACCCATCAATGACTCACTACTGAGCGTAGAGGTCTCCTCTCAGAGAAGAGTTATAGACCATAGTACACCACGCTGGCCTAATGCAAATTGGCAGACTTCATGTACCTTTGAGAACATTATGAAGAAGTCTCAGGTGTGCAGATCACACCTTTTCCTTCACTGTTGAAGCTTGTGATATTTAATTTCTTAAACGCACCTAAATCTTAGAAAAGCCAGAGGTACGTGCCCAAGATCGAACCTGCGACCGCCTAAATAGGAAGCCGCAGTACTAACGACTAGGCTATCACTGCTTGTGTAGTCTCTAATATCTAGTATAATTCCTTATAATACCAGTAATCATGCAATGGGTAATCTTCGCTGTAAGGAATCTCTGCGAAAACTGTCCAGAAAATCAGGTACTTACGTTTGTCATTTCTTTCTATTAAAAAAAATCTATAAGCCTTTAGTAGACCCCTACACTAGGTAGACTGATGACATTATTTAAGGCATAGAGAGCCGATAGATACAGGTGGCGCAAGACAGAGAACTGTGGAAGCCCATGCAAGAAACCTTTTGTATAGCAGTGGATGTCTGTGTGTTTTTTCTGGATCTTTCTCTTTTTCTGGGATAAAAAGTAGCCTATGTCACTCCAGGTTTTTTAACTTTACCCATTCCAAAAATCACGTCGATCCGTTGCTGCGTGATTAAAGGACAAACCAACGAACAAACACACGCATTTATAAAATTAGTCACGTTGAGATATAAGCAAAAATATATACCAAAATTTATCTATTTCCAGGAGTTTATCTCAAGAATGACCCTTCAAGGGCCCATAGACAATGAAGTCTTACAGGAGATGGGTCTCACGTTACACACGGACGCACAAGGAAACTCCATTAAATTAGTGCCTTTGCCGAGGAATTAAATTTATCAGCCGAATTTAGCACTTATATATAATTAGTTTAAAATGTGATAAATATTACTAGAAGAGACAGTTGTGGCTAATTCTAATAAACACAATCTCTAAACCAAATTGACATAATCTAAATCTCGTGCTATCCCTTTATTTTGCTCCCAGTGGAAAAGGATGGCACTAGATTTGGGGAGATTGTGAAAAACAGATTAAACCACATTGTCAAAATCATAGAGTAAGGTAGAGTCATAGACGTAATATTTACTATCGTAGTCTATGGGTAGAGTCTTGGAATCAGGAATTAAAAATGCTATAGTACTCATCATCATCATCATCATCATCATCGTTAGCAACTTAATGGGTTGCTCACTACTGAGCACAGATCTCATCTCAGAAAAGGGTTATAGGCCATAGTTCACCACTCTGGCCCAATGCCAATTGGTAGACTTCACACACCTTCAAGAATATTATGAAGAACTTTCAGATGTGCAGGTTTCCTCACAATGTTTTCCTTCCAAGTGATCTAAAATTGCTTAAAAACTTAGCTTGGCTATAGAACTACTTTCATGTAAAAATGACAAATAAAGTTCTAGCATCAAATAGATTCAACTTTGCCAAATTATGGCCAAAGTTTACGATTATCCACACTACGATAATTTGTCCTTTTCAGAAATGCATGCCAATGATGGACAAAAGAAAACATTAGACAAAAGTTTAGAATTTTGTATTCCAGTGTTATAGACTCATTGCATCTTTTTTACACTACAGTCTGTTCAAAAGAAAACCGTCGTGGGATTTGAGGGCGTAGCTGTGCTTAATTACCTTTTTTGTTTAGGGGGCAATACAATAGTGCGCCTGTTTCGCGGTAGTTCACTGTTTGGCCAAGACAGTTCTCTTTTTGAAAAGACTATAAAACTTGCATTAATCTATCTATATAAATAAAAATGAATGTTGGTAAGCGCATAACTCAAGAATGGATGGACCAATTCGGTTAATTCTTTTTTTAGGGTTCCGTACCCAAAGGGTACCAACGGGACCCTATTACTAAGCCTACGCTGTCCGTCCGTCCGTCCGTCCGTCCGTCCGTCCGTCTGTCAGCGGGCTGTATCTCGTAAACCGTAATAGATAAACAGATGAAATTTTCACATATTATGCCGCTATAACAACAAATAATAAAAATTAAATTAAATTAAAAAAATTAAATTAAAATGTTTCCATGGGTACATGAAAATATTTTAATTTATTTTTTTTAACGGAACCCTAAAAGAGCGAGGCCCGACTCGCACTTGGCCGATTTTTTATTTGTATGTTCCTTAAGTTCCACGGAAGGTTTTAATACAAAAAAAAAACAAAAACTAAATTCACGCAGACGAAGTCGCGGGCATCAGCTAGTAACTAATATATAAAAGATAAATATGCGAGTTGTAATCGAAAATTTGACAAAACAAATAAAACTCTTTTGCGCGACGGGGTGGCTTTATAGTACCCGTCTAAATATAACATACAGCCCCAGGAAACAGTCTAGAGACCCCAGTTTCATAGGGTGTCGCTTGTCACTCAATTTATGTATTATAACGTGCGACGAAGACAACGTTATCTAAATACCTGTATTCTCGCGAATATCTTACTTATAATCATGAAGGTTTAAGGTTCAGGAGATGTGTGTTAAATATTATACATATTATTTAAGTTATACAATAAAATTAACACACATTTGTTGCAATTTTATTTTATGATATCGACGTTCAAAGAAAATTAGAATCAAAAGAAAATAAAAAAAAACACCTGTCCATCTATCATAAGCGCTTCAACACTTTGATATAATACCGGTAGTCGATCCGGCATCTGCAGTGACCCGAAGTTTCCGCCGAATCGAATGCTTTAGCTTTCTCAAGTCTCAAAGTCTACAACCGCAGCTTAGCGTTTGTAGACTTTGAGGTACGAGTATGTCCTCTGTTTAACCTGCCGCAGTGTAACAATGTTTATCTAATTGTAATAGAGCCTTTTGGAATCCAGTTTGTTCGTTTGCTAGTGAAATTGTATTATAGTTATAACCCGTGTCATTAAAGAAAGGAATTGTAAATGGCGGCGCTTATCATTCCCTCTCACTCGCACACGTCGTTACAGCACGCAAAAAAATTATCAGTCTGTATCTGCTTGCACACTGTGTTTTTGTTACTGTTCTTTGTCTTGTTTCTGTTAAGTTTTTTCGTTGTTATTGTCGTTCGTATGCTGTTTATTGATCAATAATTATCTTACGTTTAAAAAATGAGCTTTAATTTAATGAGCGTTTACGCAAAACGAGGAAAGATTCTTCGAAGTGATGAGGGTGAAATCGTATATAATGTTACAAAATATTATGAAGAAGAAATATAAAATACGTTGCGACCTGACGCGAAACATACAAGATAAGTTAGAGGACTTAAAGATAACAAGAAATAAATAAATACCTAGAGATATTAAACATGTGCTAACTATATAAATCAATAGTAATATATAGGTATATTTAATAACATAATATAGGTACATAAATGAATAAGGTATCAACACAAATACTAAATAAATAATATAAACATACAATGTGTGTCTGTATAGCTACATATATTCGTTCGCTTCGCTTCGTTTTTTGCTGACGGTCCAACCTGTGCCTGTCATTACAAGTACAAGCCGCCATTTCAGATTCCTTTCTTTATTGACACGGCTTATACTACTGTTTACTAACTACACAATCGGTGTGCTCAAAAGGCTAGGCGTCAAACTTAGCAGCGAAATTAAAAATTATCGTTAAAGAGTGACGATAGCAATCACCTCTGATTGGCCAACAACCTCTCAATACCTGGGTACTTAGAGGCTATAAATACTGCCATAATAATACTTTATTTCAGTCAGCACAATTGAGATTATCTATACATATAATAAAACAGAAACGAAACCAATTCTGTACATGAAATAGATTCAAAAAAGGGTTTTTGCTTCTAATTGTGTTCAAGATACAGATATCAAAACAGAAGCTAAATTTTTTTTGTCTGGTTGTCTGTCTGTTTGTTTGTTCTTCTTTCACGTAAAAACTACCGCACAGCTTATTCCGTGGTAGCTTATTACTCGGGTCAACATCTAGGCTACTTTTTATCCCGGAAAATCAAGGAGTTCCCGAGGGACTTTAAAAACTAAATCCACGCGGACAAAGTCGTGGGCATCAGCTAGTATAGCAATGAATATTGATGGATTGATGGCATGCAGTGTTTTCGCAATGGATCGGCCGGCACTCTGGAAAAGTTTCCACAAACAATGGAACTAGGAATTACGACTACGTCTAACCTATTTCTATGCCACAAAACTGAGCTTACCATGGATCATAGTTAAGTAGGAGCTTACCTATTGGCCCGATTCTGTAACTCAGGTGCATCAAAAATGATAGCCACTGACATATTTTTTATCCATTGAAGGTTGTCCATTGAAAATGTTATTTTTTTTTCTTAGCAAACCTTCAATGTATAAAAAATATATGTCAGTGGCTACCATTTTTTGATAGGGATGAGCTACAGAATCGGGACCATGTACTCACTAGTCAGTAGTCACTACTCTGTGGTTACAAACAAAATTGACAATTTAACTTTGACAGCTGACGCGTACTTGTTGAAAAAGTTGTTTTGAATTAAAAATCGAAGTTTTTGATTAAAATACGTTTAAAATTGCCTGAAAAATGGTGAAAATATCACTGCAAATACGTGCGACGTTAGAATCAATAGAGAAGTTATATACAAACCATCCACATTACCAATGGTTCTTGAAACTAAAGTGTGGCAATTGCGGCGAAGTTTCAGATAAGTTTCACGACCTTACAGAGGCCGATAAAGTGCCGCAGAAGCACAATAGATCGGAGACCAACCTTCTTATCAAGTGTAAACTGTGTTCTAGGGAAAACAGTATCGATGTTATCGAAGGAAGTAATGGTATGTCGACATAACCTTTTCCTCACTCTTGCATATTTTGAATGAGTTTCACTTTCAGTTGGTGGACTGAAGATAACCGATAAGTCATACGCAGTCGCTGGATACAAGCGACACAAGACTGTGCCAATTGGAAGCCCCTTAAGACCTATATCTAGCTATAGACCTCTATCAGATGAAATAGTTTTCTCGTCATACCTATTATTATTATTTAGGCTTACCTGTAAATTTTATTTTATTTTTCTAGGTGTGTTCACAAGCAATGATGCTGGTAAATACAAGAGCATAGTGACATTTGACTGCCGAGGTGTAGAGCCTGTGGATTTTGAGCCCAAATCTGGATGGATTGCGGAGGCTGAAGATGATGGTAATAATTAACAGTATTTTCGTTTTAGCAGGCCTTACAGGCTTATTTTGCTATTATAAGCCAAACTGAATAAATCTGTGATAAGGTACAATTTTTACAACCTACTTAATGCAGTGCTGAGTGCTGTGGTTGTAAAATAAGAGGTTCAAATAATCACAGGGGCTTAATCAGTTATTTTATAATCATTGATAGACTGCATCAATATCAGTTCAGCTGGTTTTTTTTACATGGAACAATTTCAGTATTATTTTTTACTTCATTTCATAGCCTTTATTGCTGATTACAAAAATTACATAAATAGTGTTTTTTTTTTTTACAAAGTTTAAATTAAACATCAGCTTGTCTTGCGACATAGGCCTCCTCCAGAGACTTCCAGCTGCTCCTCTCTTGTGCTGTTCTGCGCCATGAAGCACCAGCCACCACTCTTAAGTCATCCTCCCATCTTTTTCTTTGCCTTCCTTTACACCTTATTTTTTACTTAATTAAGGTTTATTGATTCCCATGGGAACCCTTTAATTTTCCGACGTTAAATGTAGCCTATGTGTTAATCCAGGGTATAATCTACCTTCATTCCAAACAGCTAAATCTGTCGAGTAGTTTTTGGGTGAAAGAGGAACAAACATACACACACACACACACACAGTATCAAAAATATCTACTTTTGTTTTTTTTTTTAGGTAAAAAGTTTGAAGATGTAGATTTATCAGAAAAGGAGTGGGTTGACTATGATGAGAAGAATAAGACCTCGGTGGGAATTTACGAACTTGAGTGGCAGTTTGTTAAAGTCAAGTAATTTGCTAAGTTATAATAAAAAAATTAGGGGTCATTGATGCTAATTCTGATTTAAACAATCCCTAAACCAAACAATGTGGAGAAATCAAAAGTTTGCAAATCCTATGGCTTTATGGCTATAATTTAAACTCTTCTCTGTTCTTTTAATTCTGAGGTGAGGCAGTTTTATGTTTCCTATATTTTTTAAACCTTTTCTACAAGGAAAATTGTGAAAAGATAGCATTTGTTTAGAGATTGTTTGAATTAGTACCAATAGTTCAGGGGTAAAAAGATGTCTAGGGTCCTGTAAATAATTCAAAATAAGTGATTTTTTTTGCTTTCTTGAAGACAGAAGGATAATTACATGTTGGTGTTTTCATCCCACTCAAACATTGTAATTTGACTGAACTGAATTATATTGCTTTAATTTTTAATTTGCAATATTTTATTTATTAAATAAATGATAAGGTTTTTATATCATACTATTTCTACCTTTTATTGACCTACTAGCAATTGCACGCGACTTCATCCGCATGGAGTTTTTAAAAATCCTGTTTTTTCCAGCATAAAAGTTAGCCTGTCACTCCAAAACCTCAACTATACCCATGCAAAAAGTTACATTGACTATAATGAAGTGGTTCGAATAAATAGTAATCGCCATCATAACGAATCGATTGACACTGCATTCATCAAAATCGGCTCAGTATCTAGAACATAATAGAAATATTTTTGACGTGATAACGTCTTATAAATCGATGAACACCGGCTGCACGCACGAAAAAGTGTCACTGTCCACCTGTGCCTGAGCATGCAAGCGAGAGTGTGGAACAAGCGATAGAGAGGCACGATGGGGCCCAAGCGTTGGCTTGTGACCGCGCCGCCGCCCGCCAGTCATCGTCAATGTTTCTTTATGACGTATATATATACCTGAGCCTGTGCGTGCAAGCGAGAGCGCGGAACAAGCGATAGTTTCCACAATGAGGGGAAGTTCTTAAAATACATACTTACTTACAATTCAATACATTTTAAGACGGGTAGACAGAAAGTAGCTCCATTCCCGCCGGTGGAACCCGTTCACGAGCATGACGCATGACCCAGCCGTTGCTTCGCTCAACCATATTTGAGGGAACGTAGCAACCCACATCACATTCTTTTTTATATTCTATGAAAATATAATCTTTGACTGCGATCTCACTTGATGGTAAGTGACGACTGACGATGCAGCTTAAGATGGTTGCGGGCTAACTTGGAAGGGGTATGACAGTGATGCAGTGAACATTCAACCTATACCTCTAATCGGTTTCTACACACCATCGTTCCGGAACGCTAAATCGCTTGGCGGCACGTCTTTGACGGTGTAACTAGCCACGGCTAAAGCCTCCCCCCAGAACAGACCAGAGACAATCCAGAAATTATAAATTCCCCAATTGACCCCGCTGGGAATCGAATCTGAGACCTCCCAATTTTATAACCCTTTCAGCTTCGCATTAATCGAGGGACGAATACAGGTAGAACGAATTTTTGATATGTGTTTAAAATTTATTCTGATAGTTCCTGTAATGTAAAGAAGTCCTCAACGACAAAAACAAATACTACCTACGGAAAAGGAAGCGCAGACATACGTCGAAACATCGAAAGCGAATTGGTCACAGCCGAACGAGCGCGCGAAATCGTAGCCATTCAATAGTCGCCAACTGCGAACGTAATTAAAACGTAACTAAACTCGTTAACGCCCTCCATACATAATCTATCTTGGCTAGCATCATTGCAGCATGCAGCTAGGCGATTCTCTTATAATTTAATATAAAAAAATATTTTTAAACAACCGACTTCAAACTCCCGCTTTACTACATTACACACACACTATACAAAGTGTATTTTATTGTTGATATTTTAAAAACCGCTCGACCGATTTCGATAAAATTTATATGGGACCACCTGGGGAGTATACCCTTTCAAACAAAAAAAGAATTTCCCAAATCGGTTCAGGCGTCTTCGAGTAATCGGTGGACATACATAAAAAAAAAATTTGTTGATTCCGACGAATTGATAACCTCCCCCTTTTTTGAAGTCGGTTGAAAATGATCGCAATCGATAAGCATCATATCGATTATCTTGGTTACTCTGACGAAATAGTGAGTTAGCGTATTTAACGCAAAAAATCTATAAGTATTTACATTTCGTCACGCGTAACGAATTATTGCAATGTAGGTTGTCAGTTAACAGGTAGGTACAACAAACATAATTCCGGTATTAAATATTTAATTAATTTAAAGTTAATGCATCGTTGACGGTTGCGCAAAAAAATTATCTTTTATTCATTAAAGAGCAGCTGTCCAAAATCCGGAAGAATATTTTCAATCAATCGTCAACATACACGAAGTTTATTTCGCTGCGCATTTATGATCAGCGAATTACAAAAAGGACCGTTAGAAAATTAAGTTCGCTCACCCAACACTATCCCACAACCTGAGCATTTTTGTGGTACACTTTACTGAAAAAAATGTTACGCCTATAGATTTGTGCTTTAACATAGTAATATAACTTCATATCCATGTGTTATCTGTCAAAATAAAAATATAATTTTATACCCATTAAAAAAAATTATCAACAATTTTGTATTCATTAGATAGAATGTTATTGTACGACTAACGCCATCTGTTAAAAAACCAAAGAGTCAGCATCGCTGCAATTGTTTCTGTTATCTGTGGCTACAACAGAACTTATTACCCATTAGAAAAACCACGCGAGCCCTCACAAAGCTCAGCTTTTTGCTAGTTATCAATTATTGAAGCAGTGATAGCCTAGTAGCATTGGTAGAACTGCGGTCTCCTATTCGAGGATCACAAGTTCGATCCCGGGTACGCACGTCTGGATTTTGTAAGTTATGTGCGTTTAAGAAACACCTTGAGGAAACCTGCAAGCCTGAGAGTTCTCCATAATGTTCTCAAAGGTGTGTGAAGTCTGCCAATTTGCATTGGGCCAGCGTGGTGCACTATGGCCTATAACCCTTCTCTGAAAGGAGACCTGTGCTCAGTAGTGAGCAGTTGATGGGTTGCTGATGATGATGATGATGATGTCGAACAGTGAACTTCTATCGGTTGAGATGATGATGATGAATGCTGAAGCCGACCTGGCTGATGGATCACTGCAACTCATGGCAAAGTCGAAGTGTTGTACAGTTTTTGCAATTCACGAACGCGAGTGAGCTTTACTCGTGGTTACTTCGTGTACATGCACATTGCATAAGTGTGCGTGCCTGTCAAAGCCTAGGTGGGAGCGGGCAGGCGCGAGCATTGCGCTCGCTCACACTTATACGACACACACACAACCATAAGTAAGTCGCCCTCGTGAATTGCAAGAACTATAGCGTGTTCAACCTAACTAGACACAGTGGTATGCGCCCAGCTCTAAGGTGGAAGACACAGTTCTGCCCGCGAAATTCAAATTTAATTTGGTTTTTCGCAATTTGTAAACTTATGTACAAAGTAGGCCTATGGCATTCTAATTGCGACAATGTCAGTATCATCTTCACAGGTTTATATAAAAATCTTTACTTGAAAGTGTCCAGTTTAAGAAATTAATCAAAATATCGACTAATTTGTGAGTAACTCACGTCCAACTCAGTATTTTGATTAATTTCTTAAACTACTTAGTCACTTTCAAGTAAAGATTTTTATGTAAACATGTGAAGATGATAATTCTACTGTCGCAATTAGAATGCCATAAGCCAACTTTGTCGTATTAGTTTACAAATTGCGAAAAACCAAATTATACAATAACAAACTTGATATAACGAGCTCTGAAATGGCTGATTTTCTAGTTCACACAAGACAAAGAGCAACCATTTGATTCCGAATATGTCGGTCTTAATGCGAGTTATCCTGACTAAAAAATCGATAAGGAAAATGGCTGATGCTTTGATCTATAATTACACTGCCAATAAATATGGATATTATACTAATATTATAAATGCGAAAGTGTATTTGTTTTTGGTTTGTCCTTCAATCACGCAGCAACAGAGCCACTGATCGACTTGATTTTTTGTATGGGTATAATTGAGGACCTGTAGAGTGACATAGGCTACTTTTATCCCGAAAAATCAAAGAGTTCCCGAGGGATTTTAAAAACTAAATACCCGTGGACGAAGTCGCGGGCATCAGCTAGTATGTCATAATTAGTTGCTCTTTATCCTAAGTGTAAGTACCTCCCTACCCAGAATAAGCCAAACTCGGATTTCTAATTTTTTTTTACCTCTTCTACCAATAGTAAAAATTCCATTAGAATTTGGAAAGCACGTAGGTAACTCAATCAATTGTAAAGATTTCTTATAAGTGCAAGTGATAAAGAGTGTATTACGGCATTCCGAACCAGTGGTAGACTCATCGACGATTCAAAAGCACTTGTAAAAAAGTTTATTTGAATAAAAAACATTTCTATTCTATTCTATTAATCTCGCTGATTTTTATTTAATTAAATATAACTATTTTTTATTAAATTAAATTAAAGCAGCAGCATAAGAATTTAATAATTTATTCCTAATTGAATTTATAGATTTAATTATTATTATAAAAAAGAGCACGCCATTTTCTAAAGCTTGTATTTACATAAGTCGGTGAACGTACGTGTTTATAGTAATTAAATAACATAAATAAATAAATAAGGAACGTATTATTTGCAAAGGTCCGTCCACATTGCGGGACTTTTTTGTATAAAAATGATAACGATAACTCATCAAATATCACAGCATCACCCATTTTCACTACACCTAACCACTCACACAAAAATATCTACAAACATTTGTTGCACGTAATTAGTGTTCAGTCTTTTGGTAGTACCTACTGCGATTTGGTAGGCAGCGTAGTCGTCGCCCTGGGAAGTACCGTGGTAGCCTCGCTGTCAGATCGCGATATGACGTCATTGTAGCCCGTGTTGCCGTGGACTGTCACTGCAGTGTGGAGCGGCGCACTCGTCCCCCTGTCCGACCCCGAACGTCCGATCCTGTCTGCGTCTTCTTCCCCGTAATACGAACTCTCTGACGTTCCGTCGTAATACGGGCTTTCGGACGCGCCGGGGCCGTATTGTGAGTAGTACTGACTCTCGCCGCCGCCTTCACCCTCCTGCTGGTTTAAGATCTGAAAAGGATGGTGGATATACACAGGCACTTGTACGGGAA
Source organism: Oeneis ivallda (assembly GCA_029955525.1). Classification (NCBI taxonomy): domain Eukaryota; kingdom Metazoa; phylum Arthropoda; class Insecta; order Lepidoptera; family Nymphalidae; genus Oeneis; species Oeneis ivallda. Next base: position 22,361,438 of record JARPMR010000023.1, read on the forward strand.
CTTCGACTGGCACTTTGACGGGCACTTTTACAGGGTACGGCACATTGACGGGCACTTTTACCGGGTACGGAACTTTGACGTGCACTTTTACCGGGTAAGGAACTTTAACGGGATAAGGAACTTTCTTCTCTACGGGATACGGCCTAGGGATGTAAATTGGGACCTTTTTCTCTATGTGGATCTTTTGCGGAACGAAAACTTCTACGGGATACGGGACTTTCTTTTCCACTCTGATCGGGTAGGGAACCTTTTTCTCGATCGTCACGGGGAAAGGCTGTGGGACTTTTACGGCGTAAGGCCGCAGTACTGGTACTTTAATGTGTCTGATGACTTGTACGGGTTCTTTAACTTTAACCTCAACGGGGTAGGGAACTTTCTTTTCGACTGGGTAAGGCTGGGGAACGTAGACTTTGACTGGATATGGATAGGGAACTTGCTTCTCGACTGTGATAGGATAGGGAACTTGTTTCTCGACAGTGACGGGAACTCGCACGGGATAGGGAACCTTCTTCTCGACTTGCACGGGCACAGGGTGCGGGATCCTCACGGGAACATGCTGCACGACCGGGACGTGGTGGACTACGGGAAACGGCTTAGGCACATATTCCTTCTCCACTACCTTAACGGGAATCGGTTGCGGGACTCTAACGGTGACGGGATAAGGGACTTTCTTTTCTACTTTCACGGGAACGGGCCTATCCACAACTTTGACCTTTTCCACGGGCACCGGTACCGGAACTTGCTTTTCTACCGGATACGGTTTCGGCACTTCGACTTTAACGGGTACTTCGACAGGCTTCTCCACAGTTTTTACATACCGGTGATGGTGATGGTGGTGGTGATGCTTGACCTTCGTGACGGCGTTCGGTGTGGTGAAGCTCTCTTCCTGTGCCAGGTCGGCGTAATTCAAAGGAGGTGAGAGGTAGGACGCGGGGGCGTGCGCCTCTGGCGGGTGCGCCGGTGGGATGTGCGGCCGTGGCGTGTGCACCGATGGGATGTGCGCGCGTAGCGTTGGACTCGGTGGGACGTACGCCCGTAGCGTTGGACTCGGTGGGACGTACGCCCGTAGCGTTGGTCTCGGTGGGATGTACGCCGGTGGCGGGTGGTAAATCTCTTGGTGTCTGTTCTCTGTAGAGATCGCGTAGTGAGGCTGCTGGAGCGTGGAAGGAAACTCGTAGGATTTCTGGTGTCTTTTCTTTTTACGAAAAAAAACCATGTTCCTCCCTGGTACACCGGGACCAATATTCTGCTCCGAATGACTCACGGGTAGGAGACCGTATGATTGGAAGTATAGCAAATTTTTTGCATTCGATTCCGCGGGCTCGCTGTCCTCGAAATATCTGTCCGAGCGTCTACTCATAGGGGTTTGCGAGGATTTTCGGTTGGCGTAGTGTGATGGTAAGATTGGCACCCAGTCGTTTAGTTCTATACTGTGTTTCAAATTCGCCGGTGTTGTGTATTTCACTTTGGACGTTCTGGTGACTCTGCGGTAACCTCTAGTAGTCGTTGGAGCAGTGGTTGTAGACATTTTATCGGCGAAATTGATGCGCAGACTCGAGGGTGAAACCAAGTCTGTATTTATAGTGGTATCGTTTTTTTCAAACGAGTCAGTGGCTTTTTGGGTGAAGTTCATTTTTTCCAGGATCCTCTTGGGCCATATCCGTTTCGTTCGAAGGATTTTCCGGGTGGTGGTGGGTGGGCTGGTGGAGGTCGTGGTCGTGGTCGCGTTGGCGAAGTGCGGGGGCCGCACGAAGTCGGTGCGTATGCCGTTGATGGTCTGGACGGGTATGCTGAACTTGGGGCTCTGTGCTGCTGCCGGTTTGCCGGTGGTCGCGGCAAAGATGAGCGGCTGTCGCGATGGGGGGATGCTGTAGTACAGGCTGCCACGCGTCGGCATCGCGTTGGGGAACTTGTAGACTGAATTCAACTGCTTCAGCTGGTCTTTAGTGTAGAGACGGTGGAGCGGTACTTGGAGCTTCTGCGCGGGGCTGTAGTAATGCTTGGGGAGGTCTAAGTAGAACTTGTCGGGTGTTGGTATGGACGGTTTGCTGGGGGGCTGCAGCTCTGCGCTGCTGGTCTGGTTTGTGAGCGACTGGTTAGGTTGCGGTGGTTTCTCCTTCTGCGCGGGGCTGTAGTAATGCTTGGGGAGGTCTAAGTAGAACTTGTCGGTTGTTTGTATGGGCGGTTTGCTGGGGGGCCGCAGCTCTGCGCTGCTGGTCTGTTTTGTGAGCGACTGGTTGGGTTGCGGTGGTTTCTCCTTCTGCGCGGGGCTGTAGTAATGCTTGGGGAGGTCTAAGTAGAACTTGTCGGGTGTTGGTATGGGCGGTTTACTGGAGGGCCGCAGTTCTGCGCTGCTGGTCTGGTTTGTGAGCGACTGGTTGGGTTGCGGTGGTTTCTCCTGCTGTGGCCCCTCTACGATGGTCACCGCGTTGTTCTTGGCCTCCACGGCCAGCTGGTCTGCGTTGGAGACATCGCGCGCGTCCACAAAGCAGGCGTTGAAGACGATCGCTAACGCTGCGATCAGGAGTGCCGCCTGGAAAGGATTTTACTTCTCTTTAGTGCCGTTTTTAAGTTTTTACTCCTGCGTAAGGTTTCACCTACATCTTTTTTTGGTAAGTAGCTAAGTATCTACTAAATGAATTGGTGGAATATGCTGAAAGGTTTAGCTCCCTTGCCCTACTAGGTAGACATCAAACGAGTCGCATGGAGTCACTAGGTTTAACCGGCGCAAGATCGAGGAATCTACTTATTTGGGATTTACTTATTTTGGCAGACCCTCAATTTAATAATCAATAAGAAATAATTTATTTTTAACGAAGGTATCATGCCAATTTCATTAGAATTAGATCATTTCAGTACTCAGGCGCAGGACAGGTTTGGCACGCCACATGTCATACGCACACCGCCGACTTTCCTAACTCCGGCTAGTGCTGAAGACCTAGTAGAAAAAAACTGAAGATTTTTGGCCCGACGTAAGATACGAACCCAGTCTCTCACGAATCGCAGCCAAACTTGCTTTGAAGCTAGCCACCAACGAGGTAGTCACCAAGAACGATCTTATGATGACCTTTTCTGCGTAAAATGTTACCTACTATACCTACAGTACCCGGCGATATATATTGCACATCGGCCTTTGGAATAAAACGCTATTTCTATTCTATTGCAAGGAAAGCTAGCCAGAAATTCACGTAGTAATTACTGAAATCTCTTCACAATCCGCGAGCACATCACATAACATATATAAAAAAATGCAGTCGAACTGTGAATAGAATAGAATAGCGTTTTATTCCAAAGGCCGATGTGCAATATAGGTATATCGCCGGGTACTGTACCTACTTGTAATAATTTCGGTCACGTGTGAACTTTACCGAGTATTGAAGTTTGGGTCACTTGATAGGATATCTCTCCACGATTGGATTGCCGTTGCATTGGTCTATGAGAGTGAGGGAATAAAGAGTGCACCTGAGTTTGCGCATATACCTACCTACTTGTGAACTAAAATATTCCTGTCTGTTGAGATTAGCCAGAGATTAGCAATGGTTCGAAAATTCGGTCAGTGGTTCGGAGTAGGTACTATTTATATTATCGAGAGGATTAATAGGTCTTCTATTCTAAATAATAAATAAAAAAAATTTGGTTGATACCACCACCACCACCACCATTAGCTCACGTTACTGAGCGCAGGTCTTCTCTCAGAGAAGGGTTATAGGCCATAGGCTACCACGCTGGCCCAATGCGAATTGGCGGACTTGACACACTTTCAAGAACATTATGAAGAACGCATCAGGTGTGCAGGTTTCCTCACGATGTTTTCCTTCACCGTTGAAGCAAGTGATATTTAATTGCTTAAATGCACTTGACTCCGAAAATTCAGAGGTCAAAACCCGGGATCGAACCTGCGACCCCCACAGGTGACCACAGCCCTAACCACTAGGCTATCACTGCTTCTCGTTTAGTTGATACCAAACGAGATTAATTATTTTTTATAAATAAATAAGTGGTAAGTTTCAAATATTATTTATATATGTACCCTATTATAAAAATATTATGAAATGATTATATATTATTTCATAATTTATAGCATTTCCTAATACTTATGAATTATGGAATAATGGTGCATTGTTCTGATACATGAACATGGTAAACAGACGCATATCTCACATTGCTTTTACTCTTTTTTAAACTACTTATAGCGAAGTAAGGGTCTGTGCATATGGCATATTTTTAGCCGCGATTCACGTTTGCGTTTTCAGTAAAAAAAACTGATTGCAGTTGTGTTTTTATAGATGATAAAGCATTGCAAAATGGCGAAGATGGGTGCAAGGAGGGTTGCCAATTGTTTGCACAAGAATAGGGTATTTGACTATAATAAAAATATCGTTTCAACTGGTGTCATCCTAAAAGATTATTATCTAAAAACATTATTCCATACGACAAAACTAAAAAATAAAGCTTTATTTAATTAGAAAACATTAAATAAAATTGCTATAATTCTGGCCATGGTCACGTGACCGAAAACGTTCCGTGATCTTGAATGACGTCACAGTCCACACCACCTATGGAATTCTCATTTTGTCAATACATTTCGACGTGTTTGTGCGGCGTAATAGGCTAATTTCGTCTGTTTTTCATCGTTACTATTTTATTAAATACCAAATAGTATGCGACACGCGGCCTAAACACATATTATAAAATTGTCATTGTTTGAAATGTGAACTGTTACGTCATGAGAGCAAATGGAACGTTTCGGCGGCAATTTATTTTTGTGAATTTATTTCTCGATTTTTATGAAAAATAATGAAAATTATGCCGAAATATATGTTTTGTTAGCTTCAGCATAGCATTATTAACAATTTAAGATGATTTTCTAAAAGTAGTCAAATAGCCTATTAAACTATAATAACTAAATATTTAGGTGTTTGAAAAGTTTTAATATTAGTATTTTATTTCACCGAGAATTACGTATATGTATACCCGATGGGTAAATTTAAAGTTAAATTTAAAAAAAACCCGATTTAAAGAAGTAATTTAGTTTTAATTTTATAAATAATTAAGTATAGCCGCAGAAGAGCCCTCATTATAATTCATTTCGGCTGACGAGCGAGAATATGTAGGCGATGAATTAAAATGAACCTGAATTCTTTTCTGAACACAAAATTATGACCCTATAAACAAATCAAAGTAAATCACAACAAGAACAAATCCTCCAATAATCATTCCGTTTGAGCTGAAATTCTTCAGATAAGGTTATCAAACAGCGATGTCAATGTGTAAAAAATACTTAGATTACTAATAGCAGTATAGTTTAGTAAATTGTTATAAGAGAATAATTCTTGCAAATATGAAAGTAATGATATGAGTACTATGGTGCTGTCATATACCTACTTTTCTTGTATAAAAGCCCCCATATAAATAAAGGTGATAAAAAAGCATAGTTTAGATTAGTAGGTATATTTTAACAGTTAGTTGGAACAGCAACAGGTAGTTTGAAGTCCTAGATGCAAGCCACTGTGCGTGGCTTGCTGATGTTTCCGGCCGCAACTGAAATGCGTGTAGTTCGCGTTAACTGTACGCACGTAGAAAATATGCCGTGTGCATAGACCCTAACGTAGTTGCGTGTATCTATCTCACGCAAACATATTTTTATCGGCTTCAAATTCCCCTGACACTTAAATGATTTGTTTAATTCATTAATTTTTGCAAAAACGGGCCACTTTTCTTTTACTTTCCTTGCTTTATAAATATTCGTGATATTATCTTGTCTGGCCGTCAAGTGCTAGGTCAATATGTTTTTTTGTAAAAAAAAATATGTACCTACAGTTATGTAATTATGATTTTTGTGGTAGGGACCTACTCATATGGTACTATATCCTACTAATATTATAAATGCGAAAGTTTGTGAGGATGGATGAATGGATCTATCTATTCTAGGGGGTCCGCTAGATTGAATTGCATGATTTTTGCACGATTTCGAATAAACTGAATACAAATAAATAATCGCATGCAGGTAAAAGCGAAATGCTTTTGACGGTAAAAATACTGGCAAGTAATTTTACAAAAGGAAAAATTTGAAAAAATATCTAGGTGAGTAGGTACTAGATGTAATCTTTAGCTACCTACTCAAGTCCTTTCGAAGGGAATTAAATCCGTAAAATATTGCAATGAACGGCCCTACAAAGTTAGGCCCATTCAAATATTTACTTATGTACCTACTCGTTAATTTTTAGATATTTATACATTTGTACATTACCCAGCTTAATGTTAACTTTCAACCCGTTTAAAACTCTTCACCTTTTTCACTCATCAGTAACACTTATCACTAAAACATCCACATTTTCACTTTTATCACTCCACTTTTTTGCGTTTTATGCGTATTTTTTGTCGTAGTTTTATGCGTATTTTTCGTCGTAGTTTTATGCGTATTTTTCGTCGTAGTTTTATGCGTATTTTTTGTAGTACCTACCGATAAATGTTGCATATTGTGTAGCGTCTGACGATCGCAGGCATGGGTGCGTATCAAATGATACGAGCAAGGAAGCGTCAGTGGCTTTTATATTAGCGTGATGGGTGGGCAACTTTCTCTGCCATTGCCAAATGAAAATATCGAACAGTTTGGTTACTTGGCCATTTATATAGGGCGGACTATGTTCAGGACTAGCTGAATCAACCCTCCTTCGCCTGGTTGGTAGTGGCTAACTATGGGCCTCATAAGAAGGCTCAGGGTCACTAGCGGGAGATGGAGAGAGCTATGTTTGGAGTAGGTATCCCTGCGAGAGTCGGATTTCCGTCCCATCGGACTATGAGAGTGAGGGAATAGAGACAAAACAGTGTGTTTGCGCACAACACACTGTATTGTCTGTTGTTGAAGGTCTCCGATAGCTGGATTTTTCATAAGCTTTATAAAAGGCAGCTATTTCAAAATAACGTAAAAACACTTTATTTATTTTATCAACCCCCGACAAAAAGGAGATTATAAGTTTGACGTGTGTGTCTGTGTGTGTCTGCCTTTTCCCTCGTAGCAGCTTATCCAATGGACCGATTTTGATGCGCTTTTTTCTGTTTGAAAGCAAACGTAATCAAAGTGATCTTAGCTATAATTTATGTAAATCTGCTCAGGCTTTGAAGATCATCAAAAGGGTCTTACAAGCTTTCACTGGTGCAATTGATTTTAAATTTGGTGTACTGTTACTTCGGATTATTTCCAAGGCATGGTGACCTTGAGCTGATGCTGCAGCATCAAGTAGTCTGCGGGATACTCAAACTCCTCAGCAACTTACAGGAGATTTACTCATTAGAATGGTCTCAATGAGTAGGTCATCATTCAGGCCTTTACGTCTGTTCTAGACGATTTAAACATTGTCTCGGTGGCCTTTTCTCTGGTGACTGTGGAGACCGATCCGTGAGCAACAGTTACGTCCGCACTTGCTGCAACAAAACCCGACGACCACCGACGCAGTCCCGGCGCTGGAATGCCTTCTTGCTCTCCTGTGCGCTAACACTTTAAACCAAGCATCGTCGTGAAGTCTACACCCTAAATGAAGTATGAATGAATGAGTAGGTAGGTGTTAGATAAATGATGATCAAGGATTGACGAGGAGGATCTGATGATGGAGCAGAAAATTGGGTAACAGGATGTCAGGTATATCGCTCATAATCCAGCCATAGATTCACATGTCATTATTTATTTACACTTTCAGCTGAACGCAAAGCCAATATGCAACTTTGTAATTAAATTAAAACAGTTGCATAACACGTCGATTGAAAAATGATTAGGGTCTACTTATCCATATTACTTTCTTTCCTATTTCCGCTGTTCCGCAAATAATTACGATAGCTCTGTTGATTTGTTCGCTTGTGTAATAGTAAAGAAGCGCACGCAAATAACGTATGTACAAAGGCAATAATTCAAATTCAAAATTATTTATTTCATGTAGGCCAACCTGTGGCTCTTATGACACGTCATGATTCTACCACCGGTTCGGAAAGCGGATTCTGCTGAGAAGAGCCGGCAAGAAACTCAGCAGTTGCACATGCAGTTCAAAATAATCATTTTACAATATTATTATACAGCTAGTACATAGTAATAAGTTTTTTATACTATCTTGTGGGCAGCAAGATGCCATGCCGATTTAACCCATGCAACTTTGTTAGAATAGAATAGAATATATTTCCACAATGAGGTGAGGTTCCAAAAAAAGCGTAGGTACTACAATTCAATTCATGTCAAGACGGGCAGACAGAAAGCATTCCCGCCGGTGGAACCCGTTCACGAGCATGACGCATGATCCAGCCGTTGCTTCGCTCGACCATATTTGAGGGAACATAACATACGACACCACCACAGAAATGTTTAAAAAAAGAGTGTCACATACTTAGGCAACTAATCAATTAGAGAAAATTGGTTGTATGAATTTAATACAAAGTTGCTACTCGGTGTCGTTCTCAAAAAAGCCTCAATACCTATTGTGGAATGATCTGCCAGTCGATATAAGACTCGCTCAATCGCTGTCAGTTTTCAAAAGCCGGCTCAAAAATTTAGACTTATACAAAGAATTGTCCTGGCTGTCTGACTGACCGACTCATATTCTATCAACTTACAACCTAAACGTCTGAAGTTAGAAACTTGAAATTTTTACACTAAGTAGGTTTCTTTTATAACGTAGGGGAGCACTAAGAAAGGGTTTTTTGAAATTCAACACCCAAGGGGGTTAAATTGGGGGTGAAAGTTTGTATGAAAGTCCATCATTTTTTAAGTTCTATAAATGAAACTTGGTAGTTGGGCTTTCGATTAAAAACAAAGAAGTACATCTTTTAGTTTTTGAAAATTCTATCCCCAAAGGGGTTAAATAGGGGTTGAATCTTTGTATAAAAGATCTTTTTTTTTATGTGATTTTTGGATGGGTATGGTTGCGCTCCTGCAGAGTTACAGGTTACTTTTTAAGTATTCCCACGGGATTTTCAAAGAACCTAATTCCACGCGGAAGAAGTCGCGGGGTAACAGCTAAGTAATATGTAAAAATTCTTTAAAAAAACCGACTTCAAACGCCACTACAAAGTATAAAATAATTTTAGTTTGTTGACCGAGCGAAGCGAGGTCTCTGAGTTTACTAGAGCGATTTGCACTTGTCCGTCCGTCCGTCCGTCCGTCCGTCCGTCTGTCAGAGCCTTATAACTTTTGAATTACTGAACGTAATTACTTCAAATTTAGATATAATATGCAAACCGATGGCCTCCAGCCGAAAATGGCTTAAAAAGTTATAAAAATCTTTATTTCAGGGGGGCTCTCATAGAAGCGAATGCGAAGAATTTTTTTTTTATTTGCGATTCATAGGTTTTCTGTGTATCATTTTAAAGACAATTTGGAACAGAGTACAACCGTATTTTTTTTTAATTATTTTCCTAAAATTGACGAAATGGGGGGCTTCCAAAGTGGCAATTTAATACGCTCGCTTGAAGACGCTCTCTGGGAAAATTTTCTATATATTTTCAAGTTGTACTTATTTTCTTACTTCACTTGTATCTTGTACTTGAACAACAAATACTAAAATTATATGAATATTATAAAGAAACGAGATTATTTAATTTTTAATGAGCATCAGTAAATTTCACATAGCTTCACAATAATGCTAATAGATGGCGCAGTCATTAACTATTCCATTGAACTAGGAGTTACGACTACGATTTATCCCAAAAACAGTTTTGCGTCGACCATTATTATTTAGGTACATAATATAATAACATATTATTCAATTAAAATTATTCTTTAGTTAAATATCATTTTGTATATTTTCTATTCGCGTCGATAGATGACGATTTGTACAGATGCCCCTAACCCGTTTTCACTCGTTAGTACCTACATAATAATTTAATGTTTTCACTGACGTTCCCTAACCTTTACGGGCTACCTATAATAATTGATAAGTTATGTGATGATTACTGTCAACTTCTTTATCACGATCCTGTACGGGACACCTAAAAGGACATTGGGACGGATGTTAGGACTTAGGATTGTGTTTTGGAGCTACCTACGTAAAGAGACTCCTACATAGGGGATGATTTAGGTATGTTTGGTGAAAACGGGCATAATAATAAAAATGTCAGTTTTGGTCGTCATGTATTGATTGAATGAATAATCATGGGATACCGTTACCGCGAGGTCTCAGTTCGGGGCGAACCACTAGTATAGGTATGTTGAAGTCGGGCGGGCATACCTAAATAGAAACGCTGAAATCGATGCGCAACGCTAGCCCAGCTTCAACATTTAGGTACCTGTAGAAACTAAAATTATTTTATACTTTGTAGTGACGTTTCAAGTCGGTTTTTTTTAAAGATTTTTTATAAGTATATTATTAATGTAAGCTTTTTAGCGGTACCTTCATAGGATCAATGTTCACATTCTCTAAATATTGGATAGAAGCAGGCGTTACTTTGCGGAAGTTCATGATTAGCAAGAAAAGGTTAGAATTATTTTGCTATAATCCGCCAACAGAAAAAATCTGTATGGTCAAACATGCAATTAAAAGCTAAGCACCACTCACCTACCCAGCCAAGCAAAAAAGCCAAGTTCCCAAGCAAGCAATGCCACCACCACTCACATGCACCACCACACAAGATTTTTACACTACTTCGAGTAGTGTAAAAATCTTGTGTGGTGGTGCATGTGAGTGGTGGTGGCATTGCTTGCTTGGGAACTTGGCTTTTTTGCTTGGCTGGGTAGGTGAGTGGTGCTTAGCTTTTAATTGCATGTTTGACCATACAGATTTTTTCTGTTGGCGGATTATAGCAAAATAATTCTAACCTTTTCTTGCTAATCATGAACTTCCGCAAAGTAACGCCTGCTTCTATCCAATATTTAAAATCGGTGAGCTTGACCGTACAGGCTAGACTTTACATCAAATTAACTAAATTACATCGTGTCGCGGTTCAAAACATTTGGTTTAACCAACAATGCAAACATTTAAACGTCATTCCAAACTACATTAATCTAAAGACCAACACGCACAGTCGAGCTTCTGATATTGCAATAAAAAAAGCTCAACAAGTATGGTTAAATGACATACCTGCGATAAAGGACTTCGACTGAGCATGTTGGAACAATTAGAAATAATAAAACACAATAATAATAAGCAGTTTAAATTACTTAATGAACAAGTGAACGTCTCAAGTTCACCACTGCTTCGTTTGTTTGAAAAAAGAGAGGGGGGAATCCGGGGGGTAGTGGAGGGTCCGGGGGGTAGTGGGCGGGGCAACAGTAGTGGGGGTAGGAAAAAGGTATATAATACCGCGCATTTGACACAAGCTTCACTAGACAATACAGCATTGTAAAGTCGACATCTCCTGAGGATGCTCCGGTGTCGGGGCGAAACGTGCGTCGAGAGTAGTGTAAAAATCTTGTGTGGTGGTGCATGTGAGTGGTGGTGGCATTGCTTGCTTGGGAACTTGGCTTTTTTGCTTGGCTGGGTAGGTGAGTGGTGCTTAGCTTTTAATTGCATGTTTGACCATACAGATTTTTTCTGTTGGCGGATTATAGCAAAATAATTCTAACCTTTTCTTGTTCACATTCTCTGATCGCGAGCGATTTGCTCTTACTCATTGCGGAGTTCCATCCTCCATCACCGAAGATATTCACCAAGGGAGGTTGGAGAATTTTTACCCAGCATTTTTAAAAACCTTTCAGATTCAGAAATCTTAATTTTAATTAGTATTTTTCAGAGTATTTTTCTGTATAAACCCGATATTTTTAAAAGGTAATAAAAGGTATAAATATAATTATTCACAAGTACACATTATAAATAACCGTTACATGGCAATTCCACAAACATGTGAATATCTTTTTTCTCCCAACTTTATTTGATAGACTTTGATGAACTTTTTTGTAGTAAACCAGTCTAGGTTTAATAGAACAAGCATGAGAAGTTTGATTCGTGAACGTGGGCTTGAGGCCCACGGTTCAGTTCGTCTGGGTCAGAAACTATGGAAATCAAACTCCTTTAAATGGGGCCAACCTGACTCCTGTTCTCTCCATCGCCCGCTGAGTGACCCTGAGCCTTTACAAGCCCATAGTTGGCTAACTCGATTCCATATGTGAGTTGCCAGTGATGACTTACGGATCCGAAACAAAATAAAAATCATAAAAATAAAAAAAATATATATATATATATTTCTTACAAATAATCACTGGATTTCCTTCAATATCTTTAACCTATATTTGTCATCTGGGAATCTCATTTTGATTATCAGCCTAATTTCCTCACAAGCGTAGCTCTGCGACAGTTCCTTGTCCCGACACCAGAGGTCAGCGATTTCTAACATTTGCGCTTTTAAAAGTTTCGGCATCTTTTCGAATTTGCTCCACACTTCGATTTTGGCTTCGAATTTTATTGGTTCCTATAAAAAACAATATTTTACTCGATATTTTATTGAAATGAGGGTATTTGATCAATTTATTTATTTGGGCTTTCAATTAAAAGTGAAGAAATAAGTGTTTCACAGTTTTTAAAATTTCAGCCCCAAAGGGGATAAAAAGGGGGTGAATGTTTGCATGAAAGTCCGTCATTTTTCAAGTTATATCTATGAAACTTGGTATTTTGGCTTTCAATTAAAAATTACTAAATTATCAGGAAGTAACATAAAAAAAATTAGAGATCCTTAAGAAAATTGCTATAATGTAACGCAAACTAGCAAAATTTTGCCGATAAAATTCATTATTTGGCGTGTGCTGAGAAAACTATTGATGATACATAAAAATTATGATAAAAGTACATGATTAAAGTACTCATTATTCTCTACAAAAAAGTCCCCAAGGTAATATATATAACTATCATAGTTAAGTCACAACAGTAGCTTTTGTATACTAAAATTTTATTAGATCTCGGGTAGAAACAAAGATCTTGGGTAACATTCATATCGTACACTAGCGGCACGCTATGATGGCCGGTTTGACACATTACAATAGTGATGTGGAATGTCAATTTATTCTCGAACAAAAAACAATTAAGTTTTGTTTTTGTACCTGATTAAATAGGTTTAATAAAACAAAAATGTATATGTTTATTTAATTTATTTGAACGAACTGAATATTTGAATGAAAATGAATATACATACTTTATATGCACACAAGAAACATATGAATACAAAAATACCAAAAAAGGTGCCACAAAAGGCCATAATTAATCAGATTCGTCCATACTACTATTTTCACTGTCGTCACTGCTATCACGAGCAAGGGTCAACAGTAATGCAGTATCAATATTTGAAATCCAAAGCCAGGTCAAAACTATATCACAATCGCATTGCACTGACAGTTTATACTTTTCGAAGCAACGTCAATTCGAAACTGCTTTGTTTTGCATTGAGCATTGACGCGAGTTTGCCGGAGGTAGTAGTTGTGCTAGCCAGCGATCCTATGTGACGATCGTATTAGATTCCATTTTTAAAAAATTTCAATTTAGAAAACCAAATGCCGAGTTGTGGTATATATCATATAAAAATAAAAATTTTACCTTTTGTATGAAACAGCTGATATTTTTTTGCGATTTCAGAGGTTTGTCCACATAGTGAAAATTGTTCATATTCACAAGTACATTCACCCCTTAAATGGTGCAAACTGATTTTTCTACACTTGTATACATTTTAGAAATCAATTTAATAAATAAATTTTGAGTCCTAAACCTAAAACTACATTCGATAAAATTTATGAATCTCTGCACATCACTATCGTCAATAAAGTAATACAATTATTTCCTTCAAAGTCGTTATCAATTAATGCGGAACTTCATGAGCGGACAAACGTCAAACCGGCCATCATAGCGTGCCGCTAGTGTAATATTATAAATGCGAAAGTGTGTTTGTTTGTTGGTTTGTCCTTCAATCACGCTGGAACAAAGCTACGGATTGACGTGATTTTTCGCATGGGTATAGTTTAGAACCTGGAGGGTGACAGGCTACATTTTAACCCGGAAAATCAAAGAGTTGCCGAGGGATTTTAAAAACTAAATCCACACGGACGAAGTTGTGGGGTAAACCCTAGTCATACTAATATTATAAATGCGAAAGTGTGTTTGTGGGTTTGTCCTTCAATCACGCCGCAACAATGCTACGGATTGACGTGATTTTTCGCATGGGTAGGTATAGTTGAGAACCTGGAGGGTGACAGGCTACATTTTATCCCGGAAAATCAAAGAGTTCCGATTTTAAAAACTAAATCCACACGAACGAAGTTGCGGGGGCAAACCCTAGTCATACTAATATTATAAATGCGAAAGTGTGTTTGTGGGTTTGACCTTCAATCACGCCGCAACAATGCCATGGATCGCCGTGATTTTTTGCATGAGTACAGTTGAAGACCGGGAGAGTGACATAGGCTACTTTTTATCCATAATATCTATTATACAGGGTGGAAAAAAATTATGGGCCCTGGAGGGGAACTACCTTAAATCCTTAAGGTAGATCATTTTACTTAAAGGAAACATTCCCTTATTTTTAAAAAGAAACAAAACTGCATTCAAAGTTTTTCAAAAATTCGCTTGTCTCAACCGGGAATCGAACCAGCTAAAAATTCAAAAAATAAACACCCGCTATTTTATTGCACTAGTCGATACAGTCGATGTTAAAGATGAAATTTCTCCAAGAAACATTATGTCTTACACTCGTCTGTCGTACAAGATATCCATAAAATCGAATATTTAGTATACAAGTTCTTTAGTCAACATTACCTAGAACTGTTCACTTTCAACAAGTAAAAGACATGTTAGGTATAATTTTCTAATAATTTTAACATCCAATTTTCCCAAGACAATGATATGAAGTACAAATCTTGCTAATTTTAGTATCTCTGAGTACCTTTTTGCAGACAGATAAGAAAATCGTTTAATGGTAATAATAATTCTATTCACATTTCCTTCTTACGAAAAGTTTAAAAATTTAAGCGTTTAACTTAGCGGTGGAGGACAGCAATTTTGAAATTCAATGACACATTTTGAGCATTGTTATCGATTTTGTTGTTTTGCTTCCATTTAGTAATTGTGTAATAATGGCTTTACAGGAACAATTCGATTTATTAGAAGCTTAAGTACTTTTCAAACAACAAGAATTGTAATTTATCTCGACAGTGTAGAAGCTAAATTGCGATTCTTTTTTTTTCAATTCTCAAAAAAAAAACGATTATATCTAAATCTTGTTGAACAAGGTACTTAGAGATAATTAGCAAGCTTATACTTCATACAATGTCTTTGGATGTTAGACGAAAATTATAACGCGTCTTTTACTTGTTGAAGTTGAAGAGTTCTAGGGAATGTTGATTAGAGAAATTCGATTTTATGGATATTTTGTACGACAGACGAGTGTAAGACATATTGTTTCTTGGAGAAATTTTATCTTTAACATCGACTGTATCGACTTATGCAATAAAATAGCGGGTGTTTATTTTTTGAATTTTTAGCTGGGTCGATTCCCGGGTGAGGCAAGCAAATTTTTGAAAAACTTTGAATGCTGTTTTGTTACTTTTTAAAAATAAGGGAATGTTTCCTTTAAGTAAAATGATCTACCTTAAGGATTTAAGGTAGTTCCCCTCCAGGGCCCATAATTTTTTTTCCAACCTGTATAGTAAACTTGTTTTGAAAAGAGCAACTGCCGAGTTTCTTGCTGGTTCTTCTCGGCAGGAAGGGTATTCCGAACCAGTGGTAGACTCATCGACGATTCAAAAGCACTTGTAAAAAAGTTTATTTTAATAAAAACATTTATATTCTATTCTATTCTATCCCGGAAAACTCAAAGTTCCCGAGGGATTTTAAAAACTACATCTACGCGGACAAAGTCGCGGGCATCAGCTAATTATATAATTTACTTTTTTTTTAAATATATAGACCAGCGCTTGACTGCAAACTCACCTGATGGTAAGTGAAGATGCAGCCTGAGATGGAGCGCGCTTGCATAGAAGATGCCTATTCACTCTTGATTAGTAGAGAGAGTTACCTCAAAGAGAGTGTCGACCTCAGCAATAGTATCCTCGAACCGAACTGCCAGCATGTACACCAGGTCCTCGCATATCGGCTTTGCGTCGGCGGACACCCGCGCCAGCATGGCCTGGCACAGCGCCTGCAGCAGCGTGCACACGGACAGCTCGTACATGCGGGAGGGGAGGACGTGCTGCCACGCGGCCTTCAGGTCCTGCAGCAGCGTCAGGGCGTGGTTGACGCCGCGGTCGAACGTCTCGTAGGAGTCCTCGCTCCATGGCAGTTCTGGAAAACGAGACAAAATTAAAATTGGTTGTCTGTAAAGTCGGTTCGCTTGCAGTGATAGCCTAGTGGTTAGGACTGTGGTCTCCTATTCGGGGGGTCGCAGGTTCGATCCCGGGTACGCACCTCTGAATTTTTGGAGTCAAGTGCGTTTAAGCAATTAACTATCACTTGCTTCAACGGTGAAGGAAAACATCGTGAGGAAACCTGCACACCTGAGAGTTCCTCATAATGTTCTTGAAGGTGTGTGAAGTCCGCCAAATCGCATTGGGCCAGCGTGGTGGACTATGGCCTATAACCCTTCTCTGAGAGGAGACCTGCGCTCAGTAGTGAGACGTTGATGGGTTGATAATGATGAAAGTCGGTTTACGAACGATAGTTTTACGTGATAACGTCATAAAGATGAACAGCGTGCTGCTAGAACTAAACTAGCGGCACGCTATGATGGCCGGTTTGACACATTACAATAGTGATGTGGAATGTCAATTTATTCTCGAACAAAAAACAATTAAGTTTTGTTTTTGTACCTGATTAAATAGGTTTAATAAAACAAAAATGTATATGTTTATTTAATTTATTTGAACGAACTGAATATTTGAATGAAAATGAATATACATACTTTATATGCACACAAGAAACATATGAATACAAAAGATACCAAAAAAGGTGCCACAAAAGGCCATAATTAATCAGATTCGTCCATACTACTATTTTCACTGTCGTCACTGCTATCATCACCTACATTAATAATTATATGTTCGTTTTCTATAATATTATCTATTTTCACATCTCTTTCATAATCTTCCCTTATTAATTTAACAGTTCTATTCACAACCTTTTCCCAGTCTCCTTTAGTCACATGTTCACAAGCTTCTTCTAATAATTTTAGCATTTTTTTTGTGGTAAATGGGGGTTCTGTATTGTGTCTTGCAGCATATCCCTTAATTTGAGCCCACACCAACTCAATCGCATTATACTCACAATGGTAAGGCGGTAACCGTATAACTCTGTGCCCATGTTCTAATGCTATTTCGTCAATGACGTATCGGATCTTGGTTGGTTTGTTTTCTTTTAAAAGACTTACTAATTCCGCTTTTAACATATTCATGTTTGCATCTACGCCATTTTTACGAAGCCATGCGACGATATCAGCTTTCTTTTGGGATTGGGCAGGTGGCTTGTCAATTTGCATCGAGTGGTATGGGGCGTTGTCCATAATTATAATAGATGGTTCAGGGAGGCTACACAACATTGAGGTAAACCATTCAGTAAACTTTTCTCCATTCATGTCTTCATGATAGTCTCCAGTGGTTTTTGACGCAAAAGCCATGAGAGAACCTTCGACAAACCCGTTGATGGTTCCGGCGTGACAAATTATAAGTCGCGATCCTTTTCCTACAGGAACTTTGGAAGTAGATGCTGCTGTGTCATCGTTCCAAGAACGGCCTACAGTATGGTTAGCATTAAGCCATGTTTCATCCAAGAACACAACATTTTGCCAATTTTTGATTTCTTTCACTTGCCGTAAAAAAATATACCTTGCCATCGCTATATCAAATCTTTCCATCAATATTTTGCGTTTGTTACATTTTTTGTATCGAAATCCAATGGTCTTCAAAATCTTCGTTAAAGAACTTTCCCCACCGAAGAATAATCCAGCTTCCTTCAGTGAATGCACCAACTTTTTTCTTGTTGGATACTCCTTCTGTAAATAGTAGCCGTAAACATGTCTTCGGATAGCATCGGCATCAAAGCTATCGATGCCTACGACTGGTTTTGCTCGTTTTCTCTTTTTTGGTGTGTGAAGTTTATTTTCTTCTGTGCCAGTCTCGCCATATTTTTTTTTAGTTATCCGTCTAACAGTTCGTTGTCCAATATTAAGCGCATCAGCTACGCGTTCAACCACTGACGTTATAGGTAAAATTGGCCCTCCATTTTGAGCTTCACGATCGAAATAGTTACGAAAGCGTATTACGAACTCACGTGTCTGACTATTTAGAACAGTTCTCTGCGTACGTTCGGTCATATCGACGAAATCCACAACAAAGGGCTTGAACAGAGTCCAAATTAACGAGCAAGGGTCAACAGTAATGCAGTATCAATATTTGAAATCCAAAGCCAGGTCAAAACTATATCACAATCGCATTGCACTGACAGTTTATACTTTTCGAAGCAACGTCAATTCGAAACTGCTTTGTTTTGCATTGAGCATTGACGCGAGTTTGCCGGAGGTAGTAGTTGTGCTAGCCAGCGATCCTATGTGACGATCGTATTAGATTCCATTTTTAAAAATTTTCAATTTAGAAAACCAAATGCCGAGTTGTGGTATATATCATATAAAAATAAAAATTTTACCTTTTGTATGAAACAGCTGATATTTTTTTGCGATTTCAGAGGTTTGTCCACATAGTGAAAATTGTTCATATTCACAAGTACATTCACCCCTTAAATGGTGCAAACTGATTTTTCTACACTTGTATACATTTTAGAAATCAATTTAATAAATACATTTTGAGTCCTAAACCTAAAACTACATTCGATAAAATTTATGAATCTCTGCACATCACTATCGTCAATAAAGTAATACAATTATTTCCTTCAAAGTCGTTATCAATTAATACGGAACTTCATGAGCGGACAAACGTCAAACCGGCCATCATAGCGTGCCGCTAGTGTAGCTCCCGACACATCCGCTAACCACAGCGCGGATGCGATGACTGGCGGCCGCCGGGCGGCGGCGGTCACAAGCCAACGCTTGGACCGATCGTGCCTCTCTATCGCTTGTTCCGCGCTCTCACTTGCACGCGAAGGCTTAGGCGGAACGTGACACTTTTTCGTGCGTGCAGCCGGTGTTCATCGATTTATAAGACGTTATCACGTCAAAAAAAATTAAGTGGCACTCGGGGACTGCCACAGTAAGCTATTGCATAGCAATTAGCATTTTTTATCAACTTATGCAATTATAATATTCATGCAATATTTTTTTTGCTTAATAAAATTATGCAAAAATAAAAACAAACAAACAAGAAAAGCGAACTGTCACTACTTCGCGAGTGAGATTCGAACCTGCGACATCATACACCATACGTTAAAGAAAGCGCTGCGCCACACAGAGCTGCTTGAGAACCTATAAAATGTTGAACGCTTACTGAACGACGGTGTTAGGTTATTTTTCGTTACGGAATTTCTTGATTCGGTCGCCGCGCTCAAACTGTTTGTCTTAGTTCAAAGCCCGAGATAAAAGCTATGCTAGCTTAAAAAATAACTAGAATGTTTTGACTTGACAATGTTTATTTTAGTAGCTATTAAGCAAGACAAAGTAAAAGTTTATTTGAATAAACAATTTGACTCTATTCTCAATAGATGAAAGCCTAAAGTTACTTTTGTTATTAAAATAGTTACCATTAGCTTCAATCTTCTGCACTATAATATTCTTCTGTGCTTGCAAGTACAGGGACACCTTCTCCAAGCCCAGCACCCTCAGATCCTGGATGCACTCCAGCAGGGTGCTGTTCAAGTGGTCGGCTATCTGTGGTGGCAGGGTGTTCCTCCACGGCGGCCCGAGGAGACTGTGCGCCAGGTAGAAGCAATTGTTGAAGAATAACGCTGGAAACAATAAGAAAGTTTAAAACTGTAACCACAAAAAAATCAAAATTATTTATTTCACATAGGCCAACCTGTGGCTCTTATGACACGTCATGACTACCACCGGTTCGGAAAGCGGATTCTGCTGAGAAGAGCTAACAAGAAACTCAGTATTTTCTCTTTTTAACCAACTTCAAAAAATACAAAAAGAGGAGGTTCTCAATTCGACGTGTATTGTTTTGTTTGTCGATGTTACACCATATCTCCCTCAAATCTTAAAGGATTTTAATAATTTTTTTTCAAAATAATCATTTTACTATGTTATTGTGTAGCTATTTACATTGTAATAAGTTTTTTTATACTATCTTGTGTTTAGCTGGATGCCAAGCTGATTTATCCCATGCAACTTTGTTAGAATAGAATAGAATATAATCTTTCTACAATGAGGTGAAGTTCCAAAAAAAGCGTAGGTACTACAATTCAATTCAAGTTTCAATTTATATTAGTGTGACGTGATCTTACCTATATCCAGCGGACAGCACTCCAAATTCGTTTTAAATTTCTTGGGCACAATACATTGATACATTACTGCTATATCTTTTATGTACATAACCAATTGGTTGCTATATTTCTGTGGCAGTTTCACACACTCCTCCAAATGATCGACAATCATAGTCATTATACGCTTTACGTTTTGAGAGATCACACATTTAGGCATAAATAATGGGTTGTTCAGGTCATAAGTAACTTCTTTATGTGTTACATCTAACAATGAATCATTATGTATCTCAAAGTTAGTGCCCACAATAATTGTACCATATGACAAACTATGATTTAATAAGTTACGTACATCGGACAGTAATTTATCACATTTTTTATTATACAGAACACATTCTGTGTCATTTATGTATTTATTTAATGGAGATTTGTCTGCCTCCACAAATTTTAGCTCAATCAAAAACTTATTAAAAGAATCCAATTCGACAACAACGTTTTTGTAGTTCTGATAGCTGCTATCGCATGACGGCAAGTTGCTTCTAATGCAATCTTCAATTATTTTACTGAAAAATTTATCACAAATATTGTCTGCAAATACTTGTATAAATGTCTTGTCTGCTTCAAACTGTGTTCCTAAAGTAGATTGTAGAAATTCTATTATATAAATTAAATTATTGAATACCGTTTGAATGTTGGGTTTCTTGCGGTCGTTTAGATCAATTTTTATGTTAAAAACTAGCGCTCCTATGTAATCTTCTGTGAAAATCTCACAGTTGTGCCGTATGACGTCATGAAGTAGTTTATCAATAAAGAAATGTGCAAACAATGCAAGCTCTGCATTTAATCTTTCCGTAACATACAGGGATTTTAATATCTTCTGGATGAGACCTGGATCACTCTGTTGGACTGATAATGAGTATGTAAGGAAATTACCACCTCTTTTTTGGGACCAGGTAAATATATCTTCCATTTCTATGCTTAACTGAGCAGTGTACAGAGCTAGTTGGCTTTCAGCTTGCGAGCTAAGATTATCTAGAGCTTTTATCCCATTTCCTTCGAATTTTAAAGCGCGTAATTTGCTTTGCAACTCTTTTACGCTCACCATAGCCTCAGTGTAGTTGTATCTTCCGAACTCGTGATTCGCTTTGTCCAGTATTGTTTTACCTTCGACAACGGTGCATAAATCGTGGAAACTGTTCATGGATTTATCCAATTTCTTACAGTTATTGTTGAATTCTTCGATCGCATATTTTTTATCAAATTTTTCGTGTAAAAACTGGACGTCTTTTTGAAACCTCGCGTATTCTGAAATAATGTTCGCTTTACGATTTTTATAGTTCAACTGTTCCAAACTCTTTGTAGGTGTAAAATTGAAGTAAGTATCGATAAAATTTTGATGTAGAGACCATGATAGCATTTGAACTCTCTCTGTAAGATCTTTTAGTTCAACAACAAGTTCATCACGGCATTTTTTCACGTCGTTTGTCTGGGCATTATTCGCTTCTTTCAAAGCTTCACTCGACAAACTCATCATTAAGTATTAACAACAAATTAAATGAAAACAAAATTATTAAAAGTTTTGAGAAAATAATAGCCAGTAGCCAGTACGTTCGAATTTCAAAATTCAAATTTTTGTTTTGACACAAGCGAGTGAATGACAGAAAACACAAAACATAGAGCATAAACTTGAAATAAAATATAGGGATGCCACTAGTTATACAAAATTATCGATATATATTGTTTTGTATAATTTTTGATTTACAGTTATTTCATTCTCATTGTATTTTGTAATTAAAATAATAGGCAAGACCGTTTCTTTTTTTTATCAAAATTTTACTTTACAATGTCTGAATATGTCCTATAATTTTTTAAATATGACGGTAGGGGTATTTTTCAAATGACGAAATCTAAAAGAGATGCGCGCCCAGGTGGAATAGTGGGAGCTCTTTCACTGGCCTTGATTTAAACTATTTATGTACTGATTTTAAAGGGACCTAATGATCTGCCAAATAACAGCCATGCGAACAATCTAAGGCAATAATTAATTTATCAATGATTAAATACATAATTCATTTACCAACCAATTTTGATTCTCTTTTCACAAACAGATTTATTTTTTAATTTAATTTGATGTTGCGTATAAAATAACGAAGAAACTTAAACAAACGCTTATATCGCATTTAACTCTACTTTGCAATATAAGTGGCTTCTCAAGCATATCCATATTCTAATCATCTTTTAAATTATCAAGAGTAATATTTAATTTATAAATATGTATTTATTGTAGGCATTTTCATAAAGATGAAAATGGGTTGACTCCAAACTTATTTATCGTTTAACCTAATTAAGGAAAAGGTCGTCGACAAGGAAGAGAAAATAATATGATGTTTGGTTGCTAAGGGTTGCATAATCAATTTATTAAGCCTCAAGGACAAATATTTTGCTAGAAATCAGGTTAACTTTTCCTTTTAGTGAGAGTAATTAACATAATAATTTCGGTACAATGAATGATCCAGAAATAGAGAATTTAAAAACTGAATTAGACCACGAAAAAACTTACAGGTATAAAAATTATTATCTCCAAAACAGTGTGGTTCTTATTAAAAAAAAAAGCACTTAAACCATTTGTTTTATTTAAATTCTAATACTTAACACTTGTTTTATTTAAATTCTAGGGAATCCGCAGCTTGGCAAAATGGTGAACTGGAAAAACAAATAGTTTGCATTCAAGAGGAACTGCGCAAAACAGACTATTCATGGGAATCTGATCTCGATTTGCAAAAGGAAAGCCTGAAACATAAGCAGTTACTTGAAGCGATCGACACTTTGAAGGCACAGTTACCTATTTTAAAAGATAAAATTAAGGGTGCAAAGATTTGTGGACTAGGTAAGTGAAGTAGATCCGTTATCGTCATTTGGAATTATACATATACAGCCACTGCTAGATAATGTAACGTTTTTGTACCGCTTGTGTCTAAATGCTTCTATCACCTACTTAGCTAGTTGTCTGATCTTAGTCCACCCTAGTGTCGTAGGAGGTCGTAGGTATCTTCCAACGCTACGTTTCTCGATTCATCTTAACTCTTGCCATTCGAACACGGTCAAAGTCTATAGATTGATCAAGCTTAGGTATGACATTGGTACTTTATCTTCGGGACTAGGTAATAATTGGGCTATGTTGTTTTATAAAATGGGATTTTAATGCGATATCTATTTGTAGTCATAGTCATAGTTCGTGACGGTATTTGATATGCATTTTGTTTTGCAGATTGTAAATTGAAACACGACGATCTCAACATTAACCTGGACATCCTTACTCCAGTAAGACTAATTCTTATTTCACATAATATTCTAATTAATTTTGTTTATATAGATGCCATTTAGAGTTACAGTCCGTTCACAGTTATTTTACCTCTGACAACCTCCGTCAAGCCATAGTATTTTGTCCAAATACTATGGCTTGACGGAGGTTGTCAGAGGTAAAATAACTGTGAACGGACTATACCTACTGATTGTTTTATTATATCCAGGCTGAATTATTACGTACTGTAAAGCGTTTCGAGAGACTCAAAACCGACTTAATAAGTACGTTACGGAGTAAAGAGTGGCGTTTGGATTCAGAATCGAAGGTAGGTCTCAACCTAGGATTTCTTAGTATAGTGTAAACGTACTAAGATTTACTTTTATAAAAATAAAAATAGCGCAATCAGGTAAAAGAATCTGGAAACAAACCGTAATTTTGTATCCCGAAATAACTCGCACCATTTATAGAATTCATGGCTCAGCAATGAGTACTACGATGCAGGCAGCTGATAATTGATATTATACCAGCCTCCACATCTCTATTTTATAGTGTTGTTCGATAACAATCGATACTTACCGTAAATAACCGATTTTTAGGAAATAAAAATTATTAAACAATAATATATTTAAACTATAAATATTATTTTCAGTTCATCATCATAATTTATTATACCTACCTATTTCCAGTTGTTCGTCAGAGTAAACGATCAAAGGACGTATTTGCAAAATGAACTGATGATATGTCAGAACAATATCATGCGGCTTCAGAGGAATGGAGTGTATTGGCAGTGAGTTGATAGATTAACATAATTTTCTAATTTAAGTTTAACAAAACGTTACATCTACTCTAACGTTTAACTAATTTATATTTTAATAAAATTTACTGGTAACCTAAAAACCTAAAAACAAGGTCCTACAACTTCTTGTTGTTGTCCACTCGCCGTGTGTTACGTACGTCTAAGGGCTCTTGTACACTTTTTCGTATTCGATTCGTTTTCATGGTTCGTGAAAATACGATTCGAAGTGGTCTACATACAAAATGTAGGTACGTGCGCTTGTGCACTCATCGATTCGCATTTTTACGGATTCGTATTAGTTTTGTATGACGGCCACATCGAATCGTATTTTTACGACAACGATTACGAATCGAATACGAGGAAGTGCAAAGGAGCCTTATTTGGTACGTCCACATGTCAACGAGCTCCTTTCGCTCCCTACTTCCATGCCATTCGCTCTTACATTCGCGAATGTAATGAATGTCGGTCTCTCACAATTCTCACATTCACAGTGTGTTCACAGTTCGCACGAAATACGAACCTTCAAGTGTAAGTAGCATGATTTTTCATTTTCACAAAAATGAATAGGCAAACTGCAAAGCTATGATATGGTTTTTCTCATATCTCAATTTTTACGGCTAGACACGGTAAAATTATAAACCAACTAAATATGTATGTACCTACCTACACATTCAACAGTGGTTCTTGTCAGTAAATATAAATTACCTACACATCGGCTTCGTAGAGCGTCGTCTCTGTTGTACGATGCGAGAAAACGTCATCATACCGCATGTAATAGTGATAGTTATAGCACAGAGTACGGATAGGTTATAGGGACGATATCTTTAGGTACTCATTCTTTATGAAGTTCTATTGGGTGGCCGATATTGAATTTTCCTGTAATAGGTAGTGTAGGAGGTTGATACTAGATACACGATGTGGTGTGTATTTATATGTAGGTAAATTACTTATCTTTTTACAGGCACGTCCCCCGCAAGAATGACGAGAGGGTGTTGGATCCAAAGCGCGGACCGATTAAGAAGATATTTGGCAATGAGCGATTACCTCCGATTATTACTTAAATATTTGATCAATAATGTACTAAATAATGCAGTCCCAAAGAAACGGTTATTGAATAGGTTGGCGGACATGTACCTAAACCTATCCACATGTCCGCGAAAAATTAGTTCTTATTCATCATCAGCAACCCATCAAGCTGTTTTACTGTGACTGTATCTGTCTCTTTCTAAAACGAAATTTTCTATGGAGCGTATATGGAGCTGCTGAATTGTGACATCACACTTCAGTAGCGATCTCTCTGTCTAACAGGAAACTTTAGTGCTCTATAACTTATTTGTTTTTGGACCGATTTATTTTCTGTTTTTACAATTAATGTTATTCTTATATACGTTTCATTTTCGATTATAAATAATGAACATCAACATTTTAACTACAGTCAAATTGTATTTTCACAACTTTGAAAGCACGTAGGTACTGCATTAAGATGTATTTATTTTAAGATCCATAGAACTAGGTAATGGAAATAGGAATTGAGATGAAATGTAAAATTTTCACCTCAAAGGGCACAACATATCCCTTTTTATATATGTAGGTATGTTACGGTAAATGTGATTAATTGAAAATTATTAATAATTACCAAGATTGATGGTAAGAGTAATAAATTATTCACTTTTTTCGGTGATTATTAATAACTACACCTTACTCTTGGTAAATTTAATACGTTTTTAAAAATAACATTCGCATAATGGTAAACCGCCGTAAACTTGGCCCTCGCGATGGTCTAATAGGGCTTGGGGCGGGTGAAGTTCGTCTATACATGATGCGATGGAATTACCGACTTAAGATCGAATACATACATGATATTTTTTAAACAAATGCATTATTTTATTCTATTAGAACTAAATATATGTGATAAAACTTAACCGAGTATTATATTCTAATGCAGTGATCTAATGAACAAACTAAAATAAATTTAAACAAGGGTCTATTATTTATTATTAGCATACATAATTCAAAGCAGGCAAAAACACACATTAACATTAATCTGAACTTTCTGTATTATTAGAACATTCTTTATTCGAACTTTCCTATGATGTATCGTGCGATTGTTCCATATTAAAATACCGTCCGTCCGGGTTCATCCTCGCAAGCCCTCGTGGGTCGGGGCGATGGCCCCCTACAGTGGTTGCAACGCCTCCTGCAACTACAGGAGGGGCACTGGGTGGGACCGGTTGGTCCATGGTGTCAAGTCCGGTGATGTCCTGATGCAGTGCGATCGAGCCCACGTAGTGTCACGGGCGATCTGCGGACTGCAGATCAGATGCAGAGAATCGCAGGGTGGTAGGTCCGTGGTAGGCTTACGCCCGCCGCTCAGCGAGGTCGAACCCATCGGTAGTGTACCAGTGAGTGCCCATCAGCCAGCGGCGAGGAAGCAGTCGTGTCCTAGGAGACTAGGTCATGTGGCAGGCCTCTTATGTCCGGTGGTCGTCGATGGTATGGCGCGATGCCACGCAGGTGCTGGGATCGCGTTCCGTCGACTTTTGCGAACATAGAGGCACTCAGGCGGCGATCGAAGTCGTCCAGGCTCTCCATGCGCAGGTCTGATTCCGTACGAAGCGTGGAGCTCCGGAGATGGTGTGGAGCGACAGCAACTGCTGTGCTCGCAGCGACTTGCGGTCGGTCTCGCTGGTCGCGAACCATGCGGGGCCCGCGTAGGTGAGCCGCGTGCGAACGTACGCCTTGTAGACGCACAGCTTCGTACGGAGAGGCAGGTGGGACGCCAGCACGGGTGGGAGGTTCCGTGCGGCGCGCGTCTGAGCGACCACATTCTTGACATGGGGCCGCATCGAGAGGGTCCTGTCGATGGTCACGCCGAGGTACTTGGCCTTCGGGGACCACTCGACGGTCTCGCCCATGAGTGACACCGGGGTTGACAGTAGGCGCGCCCGCCCAATAGTTCTAGGTACGAGGAATCAAAATATTGCCTTAGGGCGGCACCATCAGGACCACCCGTATATACTTGCACCTGGAAATCCTTCCTGTTGGCTCGGTTGGTCACTTTTCTAACCACCCAAAAATGCTTTTACCCGAAAATCCTTACTGTTGGTGAGGTTAAAGGTGGCTGGAGAGAGGAGTTGGGGTGGTTTAGAGAGTTTGTCAGACTGTTTCTCGTTTGTTTTATCACTTTTACTAAAGACAATAGTGAATTATTAATAATAACCGATAAAAGTGATGAAATTCATAGTATTAATCAAATTTACCAAATGGTGAGGTAATTATTAATAATTACCGATTATTATTTATAATTACCATATTTATCACATTTACCGTAACATATATATATATATATAGAGGCTTAGAGCGTTAATTTTTCAAGTACCTACTTACACTATTTTAAGACCGACAGCTTATCTAGTACATTATTGATCAAAGGTTGGTCATAGTTAACTAGACTATGACAGAGAAATCTTAGAGGCAAATTTTGTTATTTAAAATCCACTCAGTAAAATTAGAATATAGTAGATACTTATCTAAATACTTATTTAGGTAAACTTAACAAATAAAATGAAAGTAAAATACAAATGTGTTTTATTGAACTCTTCATGTTTATTAACTGTGTAACAGTTGAGACAATTTTTGTTTTGAAAGTCAAAATAGCCAATTATTTATATTGCTCATTTATGATTACTTGGCGTTTGAAAAGTCGCCCCTTTTTAAACTGAGATATCTGGCACCTTTGACTTCGTTATCAATGTGGGTTATATTAACTAAATCTCTTAAACTCGACTTATCTTGGGTTCTATACAAACGTAGTTTCTTAAACTACAAGTCAGAAATCTGTGTACCAGGTACCTACTTCAATCTAGCGGGCTTCTCTGGGATGAAACCGGCGGAAATTTCTAGTCTTTAATGCACCTCATAATTTTTTTTTTATTGATGACAAGATTGCTTGACTGCGATCTCACCTGATGGTAAGTGACGATGCAGTCTAAGATGGTAGCGGACTAACTTGGAAGGGGTATGACAGTGAAAATTCAACCCATACCCCTAATCGGTTCTACACGCCATCGTGCCGGAACGCTAAATCGCTTGGCGGCACGTCTTCGACGGTAGGGTGGTAACTAGCCACGGCCAACGAAAGCCTCCCACCAGACCAGACCAGAGAAAATTCGGAAATTATAAATTCCCAAATTGACCCCGCCGGGAATCGAACCCGGGACCTCCCAGTTATAAGACCACAGCGCTCACCACTGCGCCAGGGAGGTCGTCAAAATATATATAATAAATGTAATGATTAGATTCTATATATGTCTACAAAAACGATGGATATGATCTCTAAAATCGGTTTCAAACGAGCGGGGCAGTGTACAAATAATAAACAGAGTTTTAAAAATAAATTCTTTATTAAAATTCACACTTCAAATAGAAGACATCTTTTACTTACTACACAAAAAATCAACATTACTACAAAATTTACCAAGTAAAATTGCTCAAAAATGTCCTTAATAATTACAAAAACGGTTTACGTATTTAAATCTTTTAAGATATTATTGTTTTAAATTTTAACTCCTGTAGAAAAATGCTTTAAATCATTATTAAAATTCTATGTCATTTCTCCTGTGTGTACTCATAGCAAGCCTTCGAAAGCAGGTACTTTCCTGTAACATATTATTCTGACTTAAGATGTTTTTCTATCACAAGTAAAAAATAAAAATTAATTTTTGTAGAATTAATTTGATTATACTAAAAAAATGTAAAATGTAATCCGAACTCCGACCAGGCGACTCTGTCAACTGAGGTTTGATGAGTTTTCTTTCCCTGGCAGTCACATTTGAAGAGAATTTAAGTTTTACGCCCCACTAGCTCAAAAAGGGATCCTTTGCGTCTAAAACCAGTGAGCAAATTTCGTTTTTGCTCACCCAGTGTGTAAGTGCTTTGAATTTAGAACGCTCTGGATTTGCATTTCTTCAATTCAGTGTCTCAAGAAAAGTTCAGAAATCTTGTATATAATATTTATACCCCAACATTTTATTTCATAAACATTTTAAACTCTCTATTTTATTATTTAAATTACTTATTGACTAATAATTAATGTTTTTTCTTAAATTTTGTATTTTTTCGCTATTGAGGTGAAAGGTGAAAAGTTGCATGTATCACACGATTGCAAAGTTTTTGTTTCTTGTACCTTTTAATCCCTCACTACACTCAGGCTTCTAACTTAGAATCCTTCACCCGCTCGGGGTTCAAACTTGGCACTCGCAACAAAAACGAATTTTGCTATCATGTTGAACAAATAACTATAAATCTTGCGCATGGAACATGCGATGTTGTCATTCAACTTTCTGCAACCACCTAAGTTGGTAGGCTTCCAAATTCATACGTTATTTGGTGATTTGATTATCTATCTTATTAGCTTACCGAACAGCACGTACTGTTTGAAGTAATTTTGTAATCGTAACCTAATAGAGAAATATCCTGACTATCAACAAGTCTTTTAATCTATATATATAAAAGAAAGTGGTGTTAGTTACACTATTTATAACTCAAGAACGGATGAACCGATTTGTCTGAAAATTGGTGGAGAGGTAGCTTAGAACCAGGAGACGGACATAGGATACTTTTTATCCCGTTCGATCGCGTTTCCGTCAAGTCATTATAAAACGTGGTATAAAAAAAACGCATCTGACATGGAATAACAAAACGTAAATGACAGCTAAACGTAATTTTGTCTTTGGTTAAGTATGGTAAAAAATTTGACAATTATAAAAAGTGTTATAATAAAGCATTACTGATATTATAAATGCGAAAGTGTGTTCGTTTGTTGCTTTGTCCTTCAATCACGTCGCAACAGAACAGCGGATTGATGCGATTTTTTGCATGGATATAGTAATGGATGTAGTAGTGGTCCCTCAGACCGGGAGAGCTACTTTTTATCTCGGATAATGAAAGAGTTCCCGCGGGATTTTTAAAAACTAAATCCATGCGGACGAAGTCGCGGGCATCGGCTAGTATATTATAATTAAGCTATGACCACTTCATACGTAACATACACATTACAAAATAAATACGTAAACCGTTAGTCAAAAGAATGAACACGATCTTAGTTTTGAGGTTTAAATATTATACCTAATATAATAATTAATTAATATATTTTGTAAATATTAATCAAGTTGTTATAAAAAAAGACAATAAGATCATAAATTATTGGTCTTTCGTGTTGAGCAACGCGGCTGCCATGGCTGTATCTTTTGAGATAAGGGAAGGGCAGGACTGTAGGCAGAGCTATAGGCGATTTACACGATAGGCAAATGACAAGTCTCAATAGGCTCGTGATTCCTGTTACGCCTCAAGAAAGTTCGAAAGTTGTTTGTGGGAATGGGCGTGACGTTCTTTAATTTTAACGATTCCATTAAAAGTATTATTTTATTAAATTTCTTTAATCGTATTATCTATTACATTTTATTAAATTAAAATTTAATGTATTTATTATTATCTACTAAGTATTAATCTATTAAAAGTATGGTCATGAAAAAACATAATATTTCTAATAAGCATAATTTTACAAAAAGCATATCATGAAGTTTGTATAAATGAGAAATAAAAGCGTGGATTTGAGTCACTATAAAAGTTTATATTTTATTTATTGGATATAAATAAGATTAAATTAAATTATGACAGCTACACCCCTCTTTTCGTCTATGGATACGCCATGGCACAGCACTACAAAATATATCTTAGGGTAATCCTACGTTACAAGAAAGAAACAAGAAAAATAATTATGAAATTCATTTAAATTATTGCAATTCGAAGACAAACATTACAACTTAAGTCTAGCTTAGAGATAAGAGTTTAAAGATAGTCAGAAAAAATTAATCTACAAAAAAATTAAAAGTATTAGGGGCCTGTTTCACCACTTGCTGATAAAGTGCCTGATAGCCTATCCACAACTAATCTGACAGATAGCGTTTAAATTTCTGTTTCACCAGTGTCTTTTATGACAATCTAGCAGATAAACTCTCTGATTATTTTATCTGTTAGATATATATCAGACACTTTAAAGGATAGTGGTGAAACAGGCCCTTAGAGAACAAAAGCGCCTAAAATACATCGCCCACTATACAACCCATACCGTTAGTTAAAAAATCTAAAAAGCGGTCAAGTATAAAATGACAAAAATGGAGAAGGGCTAAACTTTTGGTAATAACTATATGGCCCGGAAGGTCCAATTCCCCCAAAAGTACAATGTCTGTTACGTCCTACTTCTTTTTAGTCTTGCGTAGAAGAACTATTTTTAACTCTTGTCTAGGGTGAAGTCCAAATATGATTTGGGATAATTCAAAAAAAATCATAACCCTAATATAGCTACAGCATAGCAAAAAAACCCTGTTTCCTTACTGAAATACGTTAAGGCTCTTATTATTGAACACTAATAAATATTTTCAAAAATGTATACAAGTGCATTTACACGTGCATATACATTTGCACTCATATAAAAGTACGTAGGTAAATTATAAATTGTTAGTAAACGCCTTATTATTAGTAACGTGCTTATTCACGTTAACTTGCGGGTACGATGGCGGTCGCGGTCACGAATGACATAGTTCTTGCAATTCACGAGGGCGACTGACTTATGGTTGTGTGTG
Organism: Oeneis ivallda; assembly: GCA_029955525.1. NCBI lineage: Eukaryota > Metazoa > Arthropoda > Insecta > Lepidoptera > Nymphalidae > Oeneis > Oeneis ivallda. The sequence goes on from JARPMR010000023.1 coordinate 22,393,499, forward strand.
TGTCGTATCTGTATAAGTGTGAGCGAGCGCAATGCTCGCGCCTGCCCGCTCCCACCTAGGCTTTGACAGGCACGCACACTTATGCAATGTGCATGTACACGAAGTAACCACGAGTAAAGCTCACTCGCCTTCGTGAATTGCAAAAACTATACATGAACACGCGCTTAACATATTTCAAATAACAACGAGTGATAAAAATTGGGCTAGTAATATAAAAAAGTATTTTTAAAATACAACGCGCCACTACAACGTATATACTTTATTGCTGATATTTTAAAAACCGCTGGACCGATTTCCATAAAATTTCAATGGGACCACCTGGCAAGTATACCCTTTGAAACAAAAAAAAAAAGAATTTTCCAAATCAGTTCAGGCGACTTCGAGTAATCGGTGAACATACATAAAAAAAAAGATACGGACGAATTGAGAATCGTTAATAATAATCACTTCTGCCCACTTTCACCAACGACCCATAAGATTTATGGGACCCCTTAGCATATTTAGCGGCCAGTTAGGGGATAGTTTCCGTTTCACCATTTTTAAAGGGTCCGTTACCGCCTAAACGATCCCATAAATTTATGAGATGGATTATTGGCCCCATAAAACTTCACATAAGTAAAAGCCAGTTCTAGAGGACAAGATGGACCGTGATCTATTTGATTTGGGCAATTTGGGCAAATTGGGCATTAGCCGCCTTTTAGTCACACGGTAAGACAGTATAGAAGGGATGGTAAAGTGGGCGGAAACCTTAACGTTAGGGTCTATGCAGACGGTGCAGGTTGGGATTGCAATTTATCTGCAAAATTGCAGTTTGGAAGCGATTTCAATACTTCTGAAATAACTACATAGCAACTACCGGTTACGCAACCTGCACGTCTGCATAGACGTCCAGCCTCAAACTCCCAGAATCAGATCCGGACAGAATTAAAAAAAAAGCTGTAAGAAACTACTCCATCCACTGAGGGCTATAATAATTAATCTATGATTAAGACTGGAGCGGCTGCTGTCATATTTTTTTGGACCTATTTGATTGACGCCATTTTGGCGCTGTAAGCCGATTACATGTATGTATGCATGAAATCAAAGATTAATAATAGCGATCGCTGCGTCATTTGCACTTGTTGCATTGCATTAGTTCCAGAGACACTCGTATGTCAAATGTGGCGCTTCAAATTAATCCGTTGTTTATATCTTCGAATAATGCAACTCATATAATAACGATCGAACCTCACAAGTTCGATTGATCATATATTAAGCAGTCATTTAAATAGGGACAGCCAATTCAGTGTTAACCAAAGATTAAATAGGCGTCAATGACTCCATCCCACAATAATTATTAAAAGAACTAAAAATAGCCCTCGTTGGCAATTAGCAAAATTAACTTTGAATAAGAATCTTTGAAACCTTTTGTAACTGTTGTTTGTGAATAATAAAAATGATCTGCATACTGCATGTCAATGATCTAGAAGACAAAAACACAGCAATTGGGTTTTTTACTGCTAGTGAGAAATAATCTAAAAATATCTACATGAGATAGTTTAAGCAATAAGAAATCGGGAAGTGTAAGTTTCAGTTCACAAAATCATAAAATAAATTTAATATTTTATTTCAAAGTTTTTACATTTTTTATTTATGCTACAAATATGCCAAACCCTCAAATGTCCTTATCAATACGTCATTAAATTAATTTACTATTAGCATAATTGTCTTCTAGGGCATTGATATAGTAATTCCTAATTTGGGGCCAAAAGCCTTAATGAGTAGCCCCTAGAGATGGAATCAGATCCGGAATTCGGGGTGTATGAAGCCGGCCTTATATATAATTATTAATAACACTAATTAAAGAAGTGCAATTAATTATTTTAATTATTTAATTAATTTATTTAATTAATTGCTAAAATCTATTGTGAATTTTCTCGGTGGTAGCAAAAAAGGACGCGTCGTTACTTGTTAGTACAGGTGTGTAATGAATAACCTTGTCTTATCTATTTTTTAACTTTGCCAAGTTTCTGGGCCTATACTACAAGAAACGCTCAAAGCAGTGTATTACAGCTTTTTTTAACTTGCAATGTATGGTATGTATGTTTAGATGAAATCTTTCAAGACGAATTAGAACCACTTCCCGGTTTCCGAGTAGAAATTTTGCATGTATGTGTAAATCGGATGACAATGCAATATTATTGTGACATGGAGCTGATCTGATGATGGAGACGGAAGATGGCTATCGGAACTCTGTAATAAAACGACGTAACCCCATCGAGTTTGGGCTCGTTTGATTCGTCTTGACAAGTACTCTGGTCCTAGATGATATCCAGGTTCTGATGATGTAGCCAGCTACTAAAAGCTTGTTTTTAAAATAAAAAAAATTAATTTACACTAAGTTTCAATTTTGTCTTGAGATGACAATATAATGACGACCTTAAGCTGATTACTTTAAGTTTGACATTTCTAAACAAAATTGAAATAATACTGCTTTAGGTGCTGGTAGTATAGGCCCAGTTGTTTGTTTGAGGCATTAGCACACCTTCACCGCGAAACTATGACAGCGGATCCGCTGAAGTTTCACTGCGACTTGATTCGTCTGACTTGTTTGGCGAAATTGTTTGTATTGATGAACTCGGAAGCGAAATATTGCTTGTGCTCACAACGATTTCATTATCAGAGACGCTGGTCACATTGCAACATTGGGTATCCCTATACAACGTTCCTTTTTAACAGACTTCCAAAAGGAGGAGGTTTTCAGTTTGAACGGTATCTTTTTTTTTTTGGTTTACAGAAAAGCTGAAGTATTTTCATTCCTAGAATCAGTGCAATTTTTTTTTTTCAAAAATATAATATGAAAACTTACAGCTTTGATTACTAGCTAGCTGCTAGCTAGCTTATAACTACTCTAGCTGACTAGAGTAGTTATAAGCTAGTTTTAATGGTTCGCTGTCCGCGCCAAGTTATACTCACTGAGCGTGTCTTTATATAATAATAGGCATCGCACGCTGGCTACGTAAATAAAAAGTAGTGCATTCAATGTATTTTGTTCCTTTTTTGGAATAATGTAACATGGTTTAAAAATTATTGCAATAAATATGTTACTGATTTTGAACTGTAAAAAGTATTTTCAGCTTTCTCATTAACAAAATATAAAGTTGTGATTCTCGGCGGAATCGTAGTAGTAGTATGCGCGTGAGAAAGAGATACTCATAGTAGAAAATCTGTGTTAGAACAGGCAGTTTTTCATGTCATACAAAGGTCAAATCATAGCGTACTTCAGCGGTTACGCGTCGGAGGTGTCCTAAAGCCATAAAACAGTCATGGATATTTCGTGAGACGGAAGAAATATTTTGGCACTGGATTATTTAACTTAAATACTCGTAGAACACTGCAACCATACTAACTTAATTTTTTTTTTGCACTTTTAATTTAAAAATATAATTAATAACTACTCTAACTAAATTTTTAAATCATCCACAAAATCAAATTTTACTGAAACTATTAATAAAAGTGAATCCATCCATTTCTGAAGACTATAATGTATTAATTACCTCAAAGAAAACGGTACGGAACCCTAAAAATCGAGACGCTGGACAACAAAAACATGTATTTGTACAAAAATCTATCTATACTTAATAGTACAATACGATACATATGACTTAAGGTGGATTATACGAGTCTGCCCGCAAAATTCACGCAAAATTCGAATTATTAGTTTAATAATTGCGAAAAACCAAAGTAATTTGAATTTCGCGGGCAGACCCGTGTAATCAACCTTAAGTAGAACATAATTCATGTGCATTAAACTACTAAATTACTTAATTCACGAGTATCGTATACTACTTTATAACACTGTGTTTCCTAAAGCAGCACTTACCGATTAACCTTATTAAAATGTGTCCATGTTTAGACACTTAAGTGTTGGTTAAGTGAGAGTTTAGGATACATAGTGCTATAAAATATTATATTTGTATACAATTCTGGACTTAAATTCAACTCAATTACTGGATATACCAAAGCCGGCGGCATTAGAGTGTTGGCATATCTGCGATCGAAAAAATCGATCTGTAGGTCACATATAGATGGTTTACTTGTTATACCTACATTAACCCTTAACTAAATTTATAGATCTTAAAAGTCAAAGTGTACAGAAAAGTACCCTAATGTTATTAATTTCGGACATCTTACTAATATTATATACTAGCTGATGCCCGCGACTTCGTCCGCGCCGATTTAGTTTTTAAAATCCCTCGGGAACTCTTTGATTTTCGAAATGCAAAAATGCGAAATGCGAAAGTGCATTTATAAAATTAGTAAGGATGTGAAAGTGTTTGCTTGTTGGTTCGTTGGTTTGTCCTTCAATCACGCTGCAAAAGACCTACGGATCCACGTAATTTTTCGCATGGGTATAGTTGAGAACCTGGAGAGTGACATAGCCTACATATTATCCCGGAAAATTAAATAGTTCCCAAGGGATTTTAAAAACTAAATCCACCCGGACGAAGTCGCGGGCATCAGCTAATTCCCAAAGATGCTAAACCGCCGGCTTCGGTGCATAGAGAATTGAGATTACAATACTCCAATAAATCTATTTTAATAAAATGCATCGGGAAAATAATGTCAAAAATTAAATTATAATATTAATTACATTGATAAATGTCATTTTGTTTGTAAAGAATAATAATATATAAATTGCATGAAAAAAATACAATAATACAACATAATATCAGGATACAATTATAATATCAGGATACCTTTGGAAAGGGATAGTTGGCTGGCTTTAGCTTCATATAGCGTCTTCTCTCTGTCGTGCACATGTTTGAGTGACAGGGACGACGCTATACGAACCCGAGGCTAGCTGGCCGCCTCTTTCGAAGGCTCGAAAGCTATTTTGTATGAATAATTTTATGAACATATTATATTATTATATTAGTAGATCCTAGAAATAAAATATATGACCAATCAGAATTCAGAATAATAGAAACTAGAATACGATATTTCATCGTCGTTATCAAGTTATAGTTCTTGCAATTCACGAGAGCGACTGACTTATGGTTGTGTGTGTGTCGTATCTGTATAAGTGTGAGCGAGCGCAATGCTCGCGCCTGCCCGCTCCCACCTAGGCTTTGACAGGCACGCACACTTATGCAATGTGCATGTACACGAAGTAACCACGAGTAAAGCCTTCGTGAATTCCAAAAACTGTATCAACAATATAATAAAACTTAAACTCCAAGTAACGCCATCTACGATAACTTCTAGCGTAAATTGGGGAGGACCATACCAACAAATACTTGTTATATATTGTTAAATACTTGTCATATTGTAATAATGTAAACGCAATAAGCAGAATCTTTGTCAACTTTGGTGGTGTACATTAATAAAAGCAAAATAAATGTCAGATATATAAATTCAAATGCTATGTCATGATAATTATAGTAATACGTTGTACTAACAGTCCGTGCATCATTGCACGATGTCGTCCGCTCGCTGCGCTCTCGCCTGCCCCTCTATCTTCTGATAGACTAGCACTTTCTCCCCGACTTCGCCTTCTGGGAACTGGAACAATGAATTAGAAAAAAAATGCGTGAGTGTCGTGGAACGCACGGTTGGAACGAAGTTCCGTTTAATAATAAAAATAAAAAATAATCTGAAGTCAGGATTCGAACCCCCGAAGCGAGTAGTTTCACTCCTTCGTTTAGCCGCTACGCCACCAAAGCTATGACGGAACGAGTGTAATAAACGAAGGCAACACCACACAAAGGTCGTGACGGAAAAATTCTTACACTCTATTTCGCCTAGCCCCATCCGCTGAGTCCGCACCGTCCTATAAGGAACTTAGTTCCAAAATAATCAACTTCTTATTAATTATGTAACTTCTAGGTAAAATGTGATAATTAAGTCAGAAGTCTGGTGTGGTCTGGTCTGGTGGGAGGTTTTGGTCGTGGCAAGTTACCACCCCGCCGTCAAAGACGTGCCGCCAAGCGATGGCGTGTAGAAACAGATTATACACATTATATATTACAGGGGTATTTGTTGAATCAGTGGATGTAAACCGTCATATCCCCTTCAGGTTAGCCTGCTACCATCTTAGACTGCATAATCACTTACCATCAGGTGAGGTCGTAGTCAAGGACTATCTTGGCATGGAATAAAAAGTCATGTTAGCAACGAACTTATGCCCAGTAGACGCCTAATACCTATTCATTCGCTATGCAAACAATTCAGTCAACCAGGTGAGGCATCAGGCACGCGGGCGGCGAGCACTGAATGTTTATTGGCCCAGTCATGGTCACGATCTGGACGTGGAAGGTCGTTTTCATGTTGCCTAATGTGTTGTTTGAAAGCATTCACCCTATATTAGGCGTCTACTGGGCATAGCAGCAGACCTCTCTCTCAGCGCGTCAATCAGTAAAACTAATACAGGGAATGTTTTGTGGAGTACTCCACGCGCCACTTTTGGCTAGGGGGTCACAATCAGTTTACTAGAATATGTACCTGTGTGTGAGGCAGTTCGTGTATCAACGTATACCAACACAATGTGTTGTGGAGTATTCCACGCGCAACTTCAGGCTGAGGGATCACGGTTGAGGTAGCGGGCTTAGTGACAACAATTTACTGGAATATTTACCTGTGTGTGAGGCAGTTTGTGTATCAACGTATACAACACAATGTGTTGTGGAGTATTGCACGCGCAAATTCTGGCTGGGGATCACGGTTAAGGTAGCGGGCTTAGTGACAACAGTTTACTGCAATATTTACCTGTGTGTGAGGCAGTTTGTGTATCAACGTATACAACACAATGTGTTGTGGAGTATTCCACGCGCAAATTCTGGCTGGGGATCACGGTTAAGGTAGCGGGCTTAGTGACAACAGTTTACTGCAATATTTACCTGTGTGTGAGGCAGTTTGTGTATCAACGTATACAACACAATGTGTTGTGGAGTATTCCACGCGCAAATTCTGGCTGGGGATCACGGTTAAGGTAGCGGGCTTAGTGACAACAGTTTACTGCAATATTTACCTGTGTGTGAGGCAGTTTGTGTATCAACGTATACAACACAATGTGTTGTGGAGTATTCCACGCGCAAATTCTGGCTGGGGATCACGGTTAAGGTAGCGGGCTTAGTGACAACAGTTTACTGCAATATTTACCTGTGTGTGAGGCAGTTTGTGTATCAACGTATACAACACAATGTGTTGTGGAGTATTCCACGCGCAAATTCTGGCTGGGGATCACGGTTAAGGTAGCGGGCTTAGTGACAACAGTTTACTGCAATATTTACCTGTGTGTGAGGCAGTTTGTGTATCAACGTATACAACACAATGTGTTGTGGAGTATTCCACGCGCAAATTCTGGCTGGGGATCACGGTTAAGGTAGCGGGCTTAGTGACAACAGTTTACTGCAATATTTACCTGTGTGTGAGGCAGTTTGTGTATCAACGTATACAACACAATGTGTTGTGGAGTATTCCACGCGCAAATTCTGGCTGGGGATCACGGTTAAGGTAGCGGGCTTAGTGACAACAGTTTACTGCAATATTTACCTGTGTTGAGGCAGTTCGTGTATCAACGTATACCAAGACAATGTGTTGTGGTGTATTCCACGCGCAACTTCGGGCTGGGGGATCACTGTTGAGGTAACGGGCTTAGTGACAACAGTTTACTGGAATATTTACCTGTGTTGAGGCAGTTCGTGTATCAACGTATACCAACACAATGTGTTGTGGTGTATTCCACGCGCAACTTCGGGCTGGGGGATCACTGTTGAGGTAACGGGCTTAGTGACAACAGTTTACTGGAATGTTTACCTGTGTGTGAGGCAGTTCGTGTATCAACGTATACCAACACAATGTGTTGTGGAGTATTCCACGCACAACTTCTGGCTGGGGGATCACGGTTGAGGTAGCGGGCTTAGTGACAACAGTTTACTGGAATATTTACCTGTGTGTGATGCAGTTCATGTATCAACGTATACCAACACAATGTGTTTTGGAGTATTCCACGCGCAATTCTGGCTGGGGGATCACGGTTGAGGTAGCGGGCTCAGTGACAACAGTTTACTGGAATATTTACCTGTGTGTGAGGCAGTTTGTGTATCAACGTATACAACACAATGTGTTGTGGAGTATTCCACGCGCAAATTCTGGCTGGGGATCACGGTTAAGGTAGCGGGCTTAGTGACAACAGTTTACTGCAATATTTACCTGTGTTGAGGCAGTTCGTGTATCAACGTATACCAAGACAATGTGTTGTGGTGTATTCCACGCGCAACTTCGGGCTGGGGGATCACTGTTGAGGTAACGGGCTTAGTGACAACAGTTTACTGGAATATTTACCTGTGTTGAGGCAGTTCGTGTATCAACGTATACCAACACAATGTGTTGTGGTGTATTCCACGCGCAACTTCGGGCTGGGGGATCACTGTTGAGGTAACGGGCTTAGTGACAACAGTTTACTGGAATGTTTACCTGTGTGTGAGGCAGTTCGTGTATCAACGTATACCAACACAATGTGTTGTGGAGTATTCCACGCACAACTTCTGGCTGGGGGATCACGGTTGAGGTAGCGGGCTTAGTGACAACAGTTTACTGGAATATTTACCTGTGTGTGATGCAGTTCATGTATCAACGTATACCAACACAATGTGTTTTGGAGTATTCCACGCGCAATTCTGGCTGGGGGATCACGGTTGAGGTAGCGGGCTTAGTGACAACAGTTTACTGGAATATTTACCTGTGTGTGAGGCAGTTCGTGTATCAACGTATACCAACACAATGTGTTGTGGAGTATTCCACGCGCAACTTCTGGCTGGGGGATCACGGTTGAGGTAGCGGGCTTAGTGACAACAGTTTACTGGAATATTTACCTGTGTGTGAGGCAGTTCGTGTATCAACTTGTACCCCTGCAGCAGATCCTGTACCCTGCCACGAAGTACGTCAAACAGCACCACCAGCGTGGGGGGTTGCTTCGTGGAGTGCTCCAGGCGCCACCAGCGCGCGGGGTTGTTGTAGAAGGCTTCAGACTCGTACATTTCCCCTCTGGCCGGGGGGTCGCAGTTGAGGTAGCGGGTTGTTACGTTTGTGTGGAGATGGCTGGCAAAAATAAAAGTAGCTTAGCAAATATAATATAGGCTATGAATAACTTTTTCCGACCTTGAAGTTAATTATAAAACGAAATTTTTGGACATCAAGCATTTTGAAATGCAGTGATAGCCTTAGTTCGAGGTACGATTATAGGGACGATTATCGTTGATTTTTTCCGATTTAAGTGTGTTTTAAGAGGAGTTTCTTGCAACTCTTCTCAGCAGAATCTGCTTTCCGAAGTGGTGATAGAGTCTAGACTTAACACAACAAGTTGGCCTCTGTAAAATAAATAACTTTGATTTTTTTACCTGTATAGTGGCGTGGAGTGGCATGGCATCAGGTAGAGTACGGATGAGTGGCTGTTGCACCAGCAGGGCCAACGCCAAGAGGTATTTAACCAAATCTAACCTAACAAGGTTAAGTCACCGACATAGCTCAGCGAGACGCGAAACTAAAGTGGAAATGGGCGGAGCATATAAACTCGCCGGCATATTTAGCGGAACATAAAAAAAGGTCCATAATTAAAAAAATATGGTTTTATTTTAAAATCTACTTACTACACTTCTTTTGTTATTTAAAGTTTCATTTGTTTTACTTAAAATGAGATCACATTAAGAACAGATTTTGCGAGTAAAGGCTATTTGTGAAAAATTGTACATTTTTGAACTTTTCATGTAACCGGGAAAAGTGAAATTTAATATTAAAATAACAATTAATTAAATTAGAAAAATGGTGATTAATATCGCGTATTTCCTCCACGTGCTCTTATTAAAGTTTCTACCCGTCTAGGCATACTGAGAATGATGTTATCGATGGTCTCCTGGGATAGTCTCCGCCATTCCTCAACTACGGCGATTCGCAGTTCTCCCACGTTGGCAGGAGCTGGAATTCTGGACTTAACTTTTCTTTTCAGCAAGTCCCAAACGTGCTCTATTGGGTTCATATCCGGTGATCTCGCCGGCCACTCCATAACAGTGATATTCATATCATTAAGATAAGCTTGAGTTACCCGAGCGGTATGCGGCCGAGCATTATCCTGCATAAAAACAAAATCGTCACCGATATATGGGGCAAACGGTACGACATTTTCTTCTAAAACTTCTCTGATATAGCGGTCTGCAGTCAGACTCCCTCTGTCAATCACTACCAAGTCTGTGCGAGCTCCCAAACAAATGCCCGCCCAAACCATTATTGATCCACCACCGTATGCAACTGTAGTTTCAAAATTTGTCTGAATGTATCGTTCTCCTTTGCGTCTGTATATTCTTTGCCTGCCGTCAATTTGATTTAAGAGAATTCTGCACTCATCACTAAACAATACCTTACTCCATTGGTCCGCGTTCCAAAGTCGATGTTCCTGAGCAAAAGTTAACCTGTTTCTACGATGATTTACCTCGAGCTTTGGAGCCTTGGCGGGCACAAATGAACCCAAACCAGCTTCTTCGAGCCTTCTTCGTACCGTACGCTCACTTACGGTTACACCCCGCACTGCTTCTAACTCATGTCGGGCTTGGACGGCCGTCAAACGGGAGTTCCTTCGTACACGAAGCCGAATGAAACGAGCATCCCTACTCGAAGTGCGCCTTTTTCTGCCTTGTCCTGCTCTTCTCACATAAGTACCGGTCTCCCTGAACCGTTGGATACTGCGATGGATCGTTGAAACTGGTCGACGAAGATCTCTGGATATCACTCTGTAGGTTTGACCATTTCTTCGCATTTCGAGTGCCCTGGCAATCTCCGTTGGGGCTAAGTCAGGCATAATTCAGTCATCAACTCCAGAAAGATACGCGATTAAAAAAAACTAACAAAAAACAGTATTTCAATGAAATTTTAAATCAAACTCAGAAGGAAGAAATACTCGAAGTTCGCTCCAGATAAGGTGTATTTGAATAAAATTAAAACAATTGTATAAAATGTGATGTTCAGTTGTTTTCTTAGTTTGCAAATATTTCTTTTTAAATTAAATGACGTATAAACCAGCCAGCAACCTTATCTGATACTGATATCAAACCTTTTTTTTATGTTCCGCTAAATATGCCGGCGAGTTTAGTTCGAGGAGCTGATAGTAGTTGGGGTCCCAAGGTGCTGGAGTGGCGACCACACACCGGGAAGCGCAGTGTTGGTAGACCCCCACTAGGTGGACCAACGACATCAAACGAGTCGCAGGTAGCCGCTGGATTCAGGCGGCGCAAGACCGAAGCCCGTGGAAGTACATGCAAGAGACCTTTGTCCAGCAGTGGACGTCTATCGGTTGACAAAGAAGAAAAAGAACATAACGAGGACATCAAGTGAGGTATAGGTAGCGGCATGAAATTCTAGCGGTGACCGTTATTGCGCAGAAAGTCGAAAATAATGTATCATGGCGCTGATTGGCTCTCTGGCTTGATGTACTTCAAATTCAAAATTATTTATTTCACGTAGGCCAACATGTGGCTTTTATGACAAGTCATGATTCTACCACTGATTCGGAAAGCGGATTCTGCTGAGAAGAGCCGGCAAGAAACTCAGCAGTTGCTTTTCAAAATAATCATTTTACAATATTATTATGAAGCTATTACATTGTAATAAGTTTTTTATACTATCTTGTGGGCAGCTGGATGCCAAGCCGATTTAACCTAGGCAACTTTGTTAGAATAAAATATAATATTTACACAATGAGGGGAAGTTCCAAAAAAAAAAAGGACTACAATTCAATTCATGTTAAGACGGGCAGACACAAAGTAGCCCCATTCCCGTAGGCGGCACCCGTTCACGATGTACTCGTTAGGTTCTTCTTCCGAGTGACACTCCCTTACCTGTATAGTGGTGTGGAGTGGCAAGGCATCAGGAACAGTACGGAGGAGCGGTTGTTGGGCAAGGCGTCTCGCAGCAGCGGCATCACCTTGAGGGTGCCGCTCTGATGGATCAGGCCGAAGTACAGGCTCGGCACCAGGTTACCCACCAGCAGCACCAATGCCACGAGGTATAGCTGCCATCTGAGGAAACATTGATGTTGCCAGCTGTACTTTACAGGATGTCATTTGGAGAGGGTGCTGAAAAACTCATTTGACTTGAGGCTGAGGCATACATCTGTCTTTTAAGGGCTCCTGTATAAAAATGGTATAATAGAACCCTTATGGCGCGATTTTTCCGTCTGTCCATCCGTCCGTCTGTAACAGTCGATTATTTTAGTAACTAGAATAAGAGCGATAAAAGATAATAGTTGTTTTCGCCATTTTTCTCATCAAAATCAAGGTATATCATTATATTGTATTTGTGGTGGGGACGCCTGCTAACGCCTGTAACGCCGATCAGTCCTGTGTCGGAACTATTCCACCCAATTCCCCGTGTTTCGACACAGGTTACTGGTGCCCAGGCAGCCTACCCCCCTCAAACCTACCTGTAGCTTTCGTAAACCTAATGATGTCCCCTATAGAAAGGTTTGTTACGTCTTCTTCACTTAATCTATTCTTACTGTGACGACCTCCTTGGCTCAGTGGTGATCTTATATCGATGATCTTATATGATCGCTGTTATCTTATAACTGGGAGGTCCTGGGTTCGATTCCCGGCAGGGTCAATTTGGGAATTTATAATTTCTGAATTGTCTCTGGTCTGGTCTGGTGGGAGGCTTTGGCCGTGGCTAGTTACCACCCTACCGTCAAAGACGTGCCGCCAAGCAATTTAGCGTTCCGGCACGATGGCGTGTAGAAACCAATTAGGGGGTATGGGTTGAATGTTCACTGCCATACACCTTCCAAGTTAGCCCGCTACCATCTTAGACTGCATTGTCACTTACCATCAGGTGAGATCGCAGTCAAGGACTAGCTTGTCATCGAATAAAAAAAAAACTTTGCAGTTGCCATCTTACCAATAAGTACATAGGGCACTCAGCTATGAAGTGGAAGCTGGTATATAATAATAAAACTATATCTAAAATATCCGTAATTTTATTGTCAAGGATAATAATTGACCACGTTTAGTCAAAAGTATGAGATTTTTACAATTGAAAATATTAGAATGTGCGAGAGTGAGAGTTGCGAAATCGGAAATGTCCTCTTAACAAAGTTAGATGTCACTTACTTGAGGGCTTTCCTGCTCCAAGGTACCAAAACATCTTGAGCCAAGTATAGAAGTATGGGCAGCAATGGCAGTACAAATCGGAATTCCTTGTGCGGTATGAAGCTGGAAATAAATATGGAGTTTATTATGGATATGTTTGTTTGTCCTTGAATCACAACACAACAGAAATACAGATCGACATGTTCCATTGTATAGGTTTAGTTGAGGACCTGAGGTGTATAGCTCGAGATCGTTATTTATATTAGTATTAAAAACAAAGGGTTTCCGTTCTCTGTCTCGACGTTGACGCCGAGTACGATCGGCAGACCTGCCTGTCATGTAGCGATTGCAACACTCACCTGTGTACCACCACGTGGAGTGCGACAGCTGACAGCAGAACTACCCCGACCCTGTTCTCCTTGGGCCTCGTATGGCGACGGCTGCCCAGACGACGGGCACGACGTTGACGCCCAGCACGACCGGCAGACCTGCCTGCGTCATGTAGCGCCTGTAACACTCACCTGTGTACCGCCACGTGGAGTGCGACAGCCGACAGCAGAACTACTCCGACCCTGTTCTCCCTGGGCCTCTTCAGTATGGCGACGGCTGCCCAGACGACGGGCACGACGTTGACACCCAGCACGACCGGCAGACCCTGCGTCATGTAGCGCCTGTAACACTCACCTGTGTACCCCCACGTGGAGTGCGACAGCCGACAGCAGAACTACTCCGACCCTGTTCTCCCTGGGCCTCTTCAGTATGGCGACGGCTGCCCAGACGACGGGCACGACGTTGACACCCAGTACGACCGGCAGACCCTGCGTCATGTAGCGCCTGTAACACTCACCTGTGTACCGCCACGTGGAGTGCGACAGCCGACAGCAGAACTACTCCGACCCTGTTCTCCCTGGGCCTCTTCAGTATGGCGACGGCTGCCCAGACGACGGGCACGACGTTGACACCCAGCACGACCGGCAGACCCTGCGTCATGTAGCGCCTGTAACACTCACCTGTGTACCGCCACGTGGAGTGCGACAGCCGACAGCAGAACTACCCCGACCCTGTTCTCCTTGGACCTCTTCAGTATGGCGACGGCTGCCCAGACGACGGTCACGACGTTGACGCCCAGCACGACCGGCAGACCTGCCTGCGTCATGTAGAGCCTGTAACACTCACCTGTGTACCGCCACGTGGAGTGCGACAGCCGACAGCAGAACTACCCCGACCCTGTTCTCCTTGGACCTCTTCAGTATGGCGACGGCTGCCCAGACGACGGGCACGACGTTGACGCCCAGCACGACCGGCAGACCTGCCTGCGTCATGTAGAGCCTGTAACACTCACCTGTGTACCGCCACGTGGAGTGCGACAGCCGACAGCAGAACTACCCCGACCCTGTTCTCCTTGGACCTCTTCAGTATGGCGACGGCTGCCCAGACGACGGGCACGACGTTGACGCCCAGCACGACCGGCAGACCTGCCTGCGTCATGTAGAGCCTGTAACACTCACCTGTGTACCGCCACGTGGAGTGCGACAGCCGACAGCAGAACTACCCCGACCCTGTTCTCCCTGGGCCTCTTCAGTATGGCGACGGCTGCCCAGACGACGGGCACGACGTTGACACCAAGCTCGGCCGGCAGACCCTGCGTCATGTAGCGCCTGTAACACTCACCTGTGTACCCCCACGTGGAGTGCGACAGCCGACAGCAGAACTACCCCGACCCTGTTCTCCTTGGGCCTCTTCAGTATGGCGACGGCTGCCCAGACGACGGGCACGACGTTGACGCTCAGCAAGGCCGGCAGACCCTGCGTCATGTAGCGCCTGTAACACTCACCTGTGTACCGCCACGTGGAGTGCGACAGCCGACAGCAGAACTACTCCGACCCTGTTCTCCCTGGGCCTCTTCAGTATGGCGACGGCTGCCCAGACGACGGGCACGACGTTGACACCCAGCACGACCGGCAGACCCTGCGTCATGTACCAGTGCCTGCCAACAACAAAGAAATTTACAAGGGACACCCTTAACAAAACCTGACACGAACGATTCAGCATGTCATGATTATTGTAAAAAAAAATTGGTTGTCTGTAAAGTCGGTTTACGGACAATAGTTTTACGTGATGTAATAAAAAAACATTGATGAAAAATTGCATACTTCTATGAATTGAATTGAATTATTAACACTGAATTATCATTATTTTGTATAATACAAAGAAGGAGTTAATTGAAAATTATAATTTTCTCTAGTCACAAGCCAACGCTTGGGCCAATCGCGCCTCTCTATCGCTTGTTCCGCGCTCTCGCTTGCACGCTTAGGCTCAGGCAGAACGTGACACTTTTTTGTGGGTGCAGCCGGTGTTTATCGATTTATAAGACGTTATCACGTCAAAAAAATGCAAATTCAAACTTACCAAGGATGTTTCCCATAGAAAGAGGAAACATCCTGGAGCACGTTGAATCTGAAGAACTCCCAAGGGGTGACAATCAGTCTCCCATAGAAGAAGGAGTCCAAGGCGATGAGGGCTGCACTCGACACTAGTCTGTAAATAATATCACCAGCAATTTTAGTGTTTAATTTATAAAATAATCAGAGACTAAAATAAAAATAAAATAAAATATTTTATTTCAGACAGTAAATTGTCCACACTATAAAATAAAATTAAAATTATATGTGGCAAAATTTTGGCATATTATTATGGTAATATTTCATAGTCTTTATAAAATTATTATTAGTATTATTAACTCTTAATAAAAATTACACATTATTGCGTAAAAATCGTCGCCCATGTAAATCGTGAACATACAATGCAATACTCACACAATGAACATAGAATAGAATAGAATAGAAATGTTTTTTATTCAAATAAGCTTTTACAAGTACTTTCAAATCATCACTGAGTCTACCACTGGTTCGGAATTCCGTTCCTGCCGAGAAGAACCAGCAAGAAACTCTGCAGTTGCTCTTCTCAAAATACTTTTACAATATACTTAATAGATATTATGCTATGTATGCAGAGTTTCCACAATGAGGGGAAGTTCCACAAAAGCATCTAATTATAATTCAACACATGTTAAGATGGGCAGACAGAAAGTAGCCCCATTGCCGCTGGTGGCACCCGCTCACGAGCATGACGCATGACCCAGCCATTGCTTCGCTCAACCATATTTGAAGGAATGTAACAACCCGCATCACACGACACCACCGCAGGAATGTTAAAGAGAGTGTGACATACTTAGTCATACATAATGAACATACAATGCAATACTCACACAATAGGCAGATAGGTTTTCAACAACAACTGAGGTTTCTGTTGATTGGTTGTGGCCAAGTTATAAGCTCCCAGCACTGCCCAGAGTGGGGCGGAGGTAGGTCTCACAAACACTGAAAGGCAGGCCAGCCAGAGCCAGCTGCTGTCCTCTGAAACATCATACAATAGGCTTATATATTCAAGAAAACAAATGCAAATAAAATGTCTTGCCCATTGCATCATCATCAATAGCCTATAACAGTCCACTGCTGGACTAAAGGCCTCTCCCAAGGTGAGGCATCCGCTAAGATAGGATTTTTGAAAATTTAACCACTAATGGGGCAAAATAGGAGTTTGAAAATCGAACTTAATGTGAACGAAGCCGCAGGCAAAAGTTAAGTAAGTTTGTATGAAAAAAAAGTTATGAGTGTTTCTATTCAATAATTTTCATCATCATCAATAGCCTATAACAGTCCACTGCTGGACTAAAGGCCTCTCCCAAGGTGAGGGTTTGCCCATAATCACCACGCGGGGCAGACCGGTTGGTGATAGTAGCACAGATGGTAGTAGTAGCACAGAGGACGCTGCTGCCCATTCTTCGTTATATTCCCTTAGTCGCCTCATATGAAACCCGAGGGAAGAGGAGGGGTGGTGACAGCTGTATTCTGATCTGCCGTCACCACACGGCATATTGCATACATTACATTATTTTATGAATAAGAATAAAACAAATCCTACTAATATTATAAATTCGAAAGTTTGTGAGGATGGATGTATGGATGGATGTTTGTTACTCTTTCATGCCACAATGAATGAACCAATTTAGCTGAAATTTGGAATAGCGATAGCTCATACCCAGGATTAACACATCTCACAGGAATCAAAAGACCTTAATCCACACTGACTAAGTCGTAGGCATCATCTAGTGACTAATAAAAATAAATGCACAAACCTTTTTCATACCGGGCAAGTTTCCCAGCTTTGAAGGGAAACTTAGATAAGGCCACGGTAACAAACACTGTCTCCAAGGTTTGCAATAAGGTCCTGCCAGATGTGTAGAACCAGAACCAAGATGTGAGTATAAGGTACAAGGCCCACTTTCTACCTCCTGTCCATTTATAGAAACTGTAATCTGCTGCCGAGCTAAGTATTGCTTGGAGAACTCGGGGAACAAATACCTGTAAAAAATTAAAAAAATCATATTACTTTATTCAATCTTGTCTTATACAAGGGGTTCTTCAAGGGTGAGACCCAAGGGACATGAGAATCTTCTATAACCAAAACTATATTCTCAATTAAGGAGTGTATTGGAGGAATATCTTTAGAAAAACTGCGGTGATAACCATAATATATCTCGAGATATTATTGTGGTATTACACTTACCACTGCTTCTGGATAGTCCAAGCCAGTAAACTTCAGTATAGTGTACAGAACTGCTACCTCACTTGGGTACAAGTAACTCCTAATTCCCTTCTGCCACTCCCAAGTTAGGGCTCCATACCCAAATGCGTGTTTGTGGGCCACTTCCAGGGTCTGCCAGTACTCATCAGGCACGTACCAGGTCTGCACCAGGAACACCGACAGCATCCGCACGGCCAATATTACCGCTACGACTTGCGTGGGCTTCAGGCCCTTTGCCAAAACCATTCTCCCGCCTAAAATAAGCAAAAAGAGGTTACATATTACAATCTATAAATAGACCTCCATAACACGCCCGGCACTACATCAGCCGCCTGTTTTAATAACATGCTTCAACTGTTTACCGCAATAACTCGCGAAACTTATCAGAATATTGATTAAAACCCACTCTAAAAACAGAAAGTAACTTTATCAGGAAATTGTCAAACAACGCGTCCTTTTATTTAACGCCAAAGATGAATGAACACTACCGATAAGTTTCATCAAACAGGTTTCTTAACTTATTGCTGTTAATTTTATCTCAATATTAACTATTTGTTTGTTTTAATTCATTAATAGAAAACAAATAATTCCATTCTAAATTGTAACCTCCAGTAACCTCGTAAAAATAAAAACCAAAAACCACGGCGTCGATCACAGAGTTTTTAACTGTGTTTTATTCAAAGAGAATAAATTACGTTTATTTTCGTAATTCCTTGAAATAGATTACGTTCTGTGCTCTTGGATATAATAGGCTATTTGACTACTTTTAGAAAATCATCTTAAATTGTTAATAATACTATGCTGAAGCTAACAAAACATATATTTCGGCATAATTTTCATTATTTTTCATAAAAATCGAGAAATAAATTCAAAAAAATAAATTGCCGCCGAAACGTTCCATTTGCCCTCATGACGTAACAGTTCACATTTCAAACAATGACAATTTTATAATATGTGTTTAGGCCGCGTGTCGCATACTATTTGGTATGATATTTGGTAAAATAGTAACGATGAAAAACAGACGAAATTAGCCTATTACGCCGCACAAACACGTCGAAATGTATTGACAAAATGAGAATTCCATAGGTGGGGGCTTACTATGACCTTTTATAAAACCGTGCAATTTCCAGGCAGTTCAAAAGCAGGCCTGCTTCTGAATCGCTGAAAATCGTACTATGACATCCTAAAAGGTGAACGGCAAGTGAACGACAATTGACCTGCTAAGCTTGTCTCTGGTCTGCTGTAATGTGAATGTCTTTTTTACTTTGTAACGTTCAAAAACTTGCCTCTTTATCGATATCATTGCATGTTCATGTAAACCGGTTTTTTTAATAATGTACACCCGTTTTTTTTAGATAAGTGTTCTTTTTATAAGATTATTTATTACAAATTATCAAAATACTTTATCTTAGATCACTAAAACCTTCATGTTTTGCGATCGTAATAACTTCTTAACCTTGAAGATTTAACTGTTTTCGGACGTAAGTAGATGTATTTTTTAGTTTTACCGCGCTCGTTTAAAATCAACTTGACGTTTTAGCCGATCCCACTTGGAAGTTGCAGTTGGACTTAAAACTAGGTACCTACTTTACTTTTTACTTGATATCACGAAGTAAATAGCCAACGCGATAACAATTTCATATTTTTAAGTGTTTTTTTTAATATATTTTGTTTCCGGGGATCTTCAAAAAAGAGACGAGCTAGAACTTCGCTATAAAAATCTGCATTGGTTGCTAGGAAGACATTCCTTGCCATCAATTCACAATAAAGTTCTGCTTTATAAGCAAGTTTTAATGCCTGTCTGGGCTTATGGGTGCCAACTCTGGGGCTGCACCAAAAAGAGCAACACACAAATTATTCAAAGGTTTCAAAATGAAGTACTAAAGAACATTGTTAACGCACCTTGGTACATAAGGAACGATAATATTCACTGGGACCTTAAAGTTGAATATGTCGATAGAATAATTTCAAAATTCGCTGAAGCCCACGAACATCAGCTTCACCATCACGTTAACGTTGAGACGATCCAGCTGCTCGACGTAACGCAGTTAGTGAGGAGTTAAAAGGACAAAACCCTATGAGCTAGTCCTTAGTAGTGAATAGTGATAATGTAGTGTAAAAGTTGTATTAAAGAACACATGAATAAAGTGTCTTCAATCAATAAAGAAAGACTAAGATGCGTCAGAGTGGACTACTTCTAGTATTAAGATAATTTATAAGTTTAGGTTAAAGTAAAATAACTCATTAGTTAAATTATTAGGCTAGATTGTAATTTTAGTGTGTTATTGTAATGCATACTCATAATAATGAAAAAAAAAATACAACTAGTCTTGCATTTTCTTGAAGTATGTGTCTGTGTGTGTGAATTTTCTCATTTAAAAATATGATTTCACTTAGTAAGAAGTTTAATTGGAACATTGTTTATAAAATGTGGTAAGTAATTAAATTTTAGTGCAACACAAACAAGTCATCATGTAAGCATGACTCACCTTCATCACATTATGGGAGTTCCTGGATAACCATAGGGAAATTTCAGTCGGATATAATAAATTCACCCAAGCTTAGGACCATAGTAGGCGAATTTGGTAAAGGGCAGCTGCAGAAATTTAAATTCTACTGGCGATGGAGCAACTAAGTCTTCATCTGAATAGTCGAAGGTTAGCACTGAAGTATTTCTCATCGATTTTTACTCAAGTTAATAACTTGAGCTCCCTACATCAGTTATCATTACCCATATTATAGGTACTAGATGATGCCCGCTACTTCGTCCACGTGGATTAAGGTTTTTTGATTCCTGTGGGAACTCTGTAATTTTCCGGGATGAAAATCCTGGATCTGATACCAAATTTCAGCCAAATCTGTTCATTGGTTGTGGAGTTATAGAGTAAGTAACAAACATCCATCCATCCATCCATACATCCTTACAAACTTTCACATTTATTATATTAGTAGGATTTATAGAAAAATGA
The DNA here is from genome assembly GCA_029955525.1 of Oeneis ivallda. Lineage (NCBI taxonomy): Eukaryota > Metazoa > Arthropoda > Insecta > Lepidoptera > Nymphalidae > Oeneis > Oeneis ivallda. The sequence goes on from JARPMR010000023.1 coordinate 22,414,227, forward strand.
AATGAGAGTGATTTAATTCTATAAAATATTTAGAATGGAATGACAAACAGAAATTAGATTCAATATTTATTCATTTAACCACTGTGCACAATAATATAAATTAATACATAATTCACATTCACTTATAATTGCTAAACAAACCTAAGTACAAGTCAATAAAATAAAAGTCAATAGTAATTTTATACTCATGAACATTATTATTTATTATTTATTTCTATTAGGTATTTTATATAATATATTTATTTCTTATCTCAATATGGTTTATGGCAGCAGTGACCTCTGCCAATACTGTAGATAAGGTTTGCTGGGCAACTTGTTGTGCACACCCAGAAGTTTTCTGATGTTCTGATGGGACCCATGTGCATAGACATAGATTGCTGTTAAAACCTGAAAACAATTAATTTAACCTATTTTAGCTGCTTGTTAATACTCCTGTCCTTATTTAGCTCCATAACAATGCTCCTGTCCTTATAAAGCATTAAACAATAATAATAATTGATTTACTGTAATTAATATGCCTGACATGCAGACAAACTTAGTAAGTATGGTAAAGTAAGAACTTCATATAAGACAAGGTCAGTGCAGTGCTTGTTATTTGACTAGGACACACAAACATAGTGAACTTATATATTAGAATTAACTAAGGACAGTTACTGGACTGTAAATTAGATATATAATTTAATCATCAGTAGAAGTTGAAGAAAATATTACTTATTAGCCCATAGACTAAATTGTAGTAAAAAATAAAACTACCGTTATGTAATAGTGCTTTATGGTAGGAAAATATATGATATATATACAACAAGGACAGTAATTTCTCCAACAAACGGGTCTGGGTTCCAATCCCAGGATGCACCACTGATCTAAAAAAAATGTGCATACTTATTACAAAAAACATTATCACATCTTTTGGTGAAGCATTCACAAAGAAACCAACACATGTGAGCTTTTGATAGAATTCTGGAAGGTGTTTGAAGTCTGCCAATACTACTAGGCCATACTAGGCCAGCATGGTAAACTACAGTCTAATCCATCTCATTCTGAGAGGAGACCCGAACCCAGCAGTGGGACAGTGGATTGATGCAATGACTTCATGGGTTCATTAATTTCATTATCATGTGTTGGCCTCTCCCTTTGTCTTTATGCTCAAATCACTAGATCTATGAGGATTCGTTTTCATTAAAGGTTCCAAATCCTCACACAAACCGTGGACTAAATCCTTTGATAACCTATAAATTAAAAAAAACATTTTAAAGTTTTTGTCGATTATCATACTACTATTGAAATAGCATAGGTATTTATTGATCAAGTTTTAGTGTCCTATTACCTATATTGCTCCATAAATTCCCTTTCATTCATAAATCATATCGAAAGGGTTGTTTATTTCCCTCATCGGCTCATGGCGTCGGTTCCTGTTTTCAATCCGGTATTAGCTCTGCAAATACTCAAAGATAGCATTTTCGTCACACATCAACAAAACAGAGGAAAAGCAAAAGTCTCGTTGAAAATAGAGGAAAGGCAAAAAGTAATGTTGAATGTTTGAAGCACCATATTAAAACCCAATCATTAATTAATAATACCACGGGTATGTACACTTCAAATTCTAACAATTCACTTCAGAATTTCCGAAATTGTTGTAGGAACACGATTATAATATTGCAATTTAGAGGTTTAAAACATAGTACCTCGATAATCAGATATCTAAATTACAAACATTACAAAACAATGCTGAAAAAGCTGCTATAGGAGTAACTTTTTTTGGATCGTCTAATTTGACGTATGGGACGCTCAGTTTCCAGTCAACAAACGCTTTGCCGCTGTCAAGTGGCACGTCATGGTACGAAAATCTATACAAAAAAAAAGGTGAACGGTTTTTGAATCGCTAACGCAACAAGCCTGCAGCAGGGGGCTTACTATGAGCTCTTATAGCAGGGCAGAAATTGAACTGCACGGCAATATCGTACCATGACATCTATTATAGCAGGCCTGCTGCAGGCTTGTTGCGTTAGCGATCCAAAAACCGTTCACCTTTTTTTTTGTATAGATTTTCGTACCATGACGTGCCACTTGACAGCGGCAAAGCGTTTGTTGACTGGAAACTGAGCGTCCCATACGTCAAATTACACGATCCAAAAAAAGTTACTCTTAGAGCAGCTTTTTCAGCATTGTTTTGTAATTTAGATATCCGATTATCGAGGTACTATGTTTTAAACCTCTAAATTGCAATATTATAATCGTGTTCCTACAACAATTTCGGAAATTCTGAAGTGAATTGTTAGAGTTTGAAGTGTACATACCCGTGGTATTATTTAATGATTGGGTTTTAATATGTGCTTCAAACGTTCAACATTACTTTTTGCCTTTCCTCTATTTTCAACGAGACTTTTGCTTTTCCTCTGTTTTGTTGATGTGTGACGAAAATGCAATCTTTGAGTATTTGCAGAGCTAATACCGGATTGAAAACAGGAACCGACGCCATGAGCCGATGAGGGAAATAAACAACCCTTTCGATATGATTTATGAATGAAAGGGAATTTATGGAGCAATATAGGTAATAGGACACTAAAACTTGATAAATAAATACCTAGCATAGGTATTTATTGATCAAGTTTTAGTGTCCTTGTATTTCAATAGTAGTATGATAATCGACAAAAACTTTAAAATGTTTTTTTTTTAATTTATAGGTTATCAAAGGATTTAGTCCACGGTTTGTGTGAGGATTTGGAACCTTTAATGAAAACGAATCCTCATAGATCTAGTGATTTGAGCATAGAGACAAAGGGAGAGGCCAACACATGATAATGAAATTAATGAACCCATGAAGTCATTGCATCAATCCACTGTCCCACTGCTGGGCTCGGGTCTCCTCTCAGAATGAGATGGATTAGACTGTAGTTTACCATGCTGGCCTAGTATGGCCTAGTAGTATTGGCAGACTTCAAACACCTTCCAGAACTCTATCAAAAGCTCATGTGTTGGTTTCTTTGTGAATGCTTCACCAAAAGATGTGATAATGTTTTTTGTAATAAGTATGCACATTTTTTTAGATCAGTGGTGCATGCTGGGATTGGAACCCAGACCCGTTTGTTGGAGAAATTACTGTCCTTGTTGTATATATATCATATATTTTCCTACCATAAAGCACTATTACATAACGGTAGTTTTATTTTTTACTACAATTTAGTCTTCTTCTTCTTCTCTTCTTTATCAACCTATAGACGTCCACTGCTAGACAAAGGTCTCCTGCATGGACTTCCACAGGCTTCGGTCTTGCGCCGCTTGAATCCAGCGGCTCCCTGCGACTCGTTTGATGTTGTCGGTCCACCTGGTGGGGGGTCTAATTAATAATATATTCTATATCTAATTTAAAGTCCAGTAACTGTCCTTAGTTAATTCTAATATATAAGTTCACTATGTTTGTGTGTCCTAGTCAAATAACAAGCACTGCACTGACCTTGTCTTATATGAAGTTCTTACTTTACTATACTTACTAAGTTTGTCTGCATGTCAGGCATATTAATTACAGTAAATCAATTATTATTATTGTTTAATGCTTTATAAGGACAGGAGCATTGTTATGGAGCTAAATAAGGACAGGAGTATTAACAAGCAGCTAAAATAGGTTAAATTAATTGTTTTCAGATTTTAACAGCAATCTATGTCTATGCACATGGGTCCCATCAGAACATCAGAAAACTTCTGGGTGTGCACAACAAGTTGCCCAGCAAACCTTATCTACAGTATTGGCAGAGGTCACTGCTGCCATAAACCATATTGAGATAAGAAATAAATATATTATATAAAATACCTAATAGAAATAAATAATAAATAATAATGTTCATGAGTATAAAATTACTATTGACTTTTATTTTATTGACTTGTACTTAGGTTTGTTTAGCAATTATAAGTGAATGTGAATTATGTATTAATTTATATTATTGTGCACACTGGTTAAATGAATAAATATTGAATCCAATTTCTGTTTGTCATTCCATTCTAAATATTTTATAGAATTAAATCACTGTCTCATTTAATTTTTCTATAAATCCTACTAATATTATAAATGTGAAAGTTTGTAAGGATGTATGGATGGATGGATGGATGTTTGTTACTCTATAACTCCACAACCAATTAACAGATTTGGCTGATATTTGGTATTCCAAATTCCAAAGAGATAGCTCATATCCAGGATTTTTATCCCGGAAAATTACAGAGTTCCCACAGGAATCAAAAGTAAGTACCACGCGGACAAAGTAGTGGGCATCATCTAGTACCTATAATATGGGTAATGATAACTGATGTAGGAAGCTCAAGTTATTAACTTGAGTAAAAATCGATGAGAAATACTGCAGTGCTAACCTTCGACTATTCAGATGAAGACTTAGTTGCTCCATCACCAGTAGAATTTAAATTTCTGCAGCTGCCCTTTACCAAATTTGCCTACTATGGTCCTACGCTTGGGTGAATTTATTATATCCGACTGAAATTTCCCTATGGTTATCCAGGAACTCCCATAATATGATGAAGCTGAGTCATGCTTACATGATGACTTGTTTGTGTTGCACTAAAATTTAATTACTTACCACATTTTATAAACAATGTTCCAATTAAACTTCTTACTAAGTGAAATCATATTTTTAAATGAGAAAATTCACACACACAGACATACTTCAAAGAAAATGCAAGACTAGTTGTATTTTTTTTTTCATTATTATGAGTATGCATTACAATAACACACTAAAATTACAATCTAGCCTAATAATTTAACTAATGAGTTATTTTACTTTAACCTAAACTTATAAATTATCTTTATACTAGAAGTAGTCCACTCTGACGCATCTTAGTCTTTCTTTATTGATTGAAGACACTTTATTCATGTGTTCTTTAATGCAACTTTTACACTACATTATCACTATTCACTACTGAGGACTAGCTCATATCGTTTTGTCCTTTTAAGTCTCCTCACTAACTGCGTTACGTCGAGCAGCTGGATCGTCTCAACGTTAACGTGATGGTGAAGCCGATGTTCGTGGGCTTCAGCGAATTTTGAAATTATTCTATCGACATATTCAACTTTAAGGTCCCAGTGAATATTATCGTTCCTTATGTACCAAGGTGCGTTAACAATGTTCTTTAGTACTTCATTTTGAAACCTTTGAATAATTTGTGTGTTGCTCTTTTTGGTGCAGCCCCAGAGTTGGCACCCATAAGCCCAGGCCCAGACAGGCATTAAAACTTGCTTATAAAGCAGAACTTTATTGTGAATTGATAGCAAGGAATGTCTTCCTAGCAACCAATGCAGATTTTTATAGCGAAGTTCTAGCTCGTCTCTTTTTTGAAGATCCCCGGAAACAAAATATATTAAAAAAAACACTTAAAAATATGAAATTGTTATCGCGTTGGCTATTTACTTCGTGATATCAAGTAAAAAGTAAAGTAGTTTTAAGTCCAACTGCAACTTCCAAGTGGGATCGGGTAAAACGTCAAGTTGATTTTAAACGAGCGCGGTAAAACTATAAAAAATACATCTACTTACGTCCGAAAACAGTTAAATCTTCAAGGTTAAGAAGTTATTACGATCGCAAAACATGAAGGTTTTAGTGATCTAAGATAAAGTATTTTGATGATTTGTAATAAATAATCTTATAAAAAGAACACTTATCTAAAAAAAACGGGTGTACATTATTAAAAAAACCGGTTTACATGAACATGCAATGATATCGATAAAGAGGCAAGTTTTTGAACGTTACAAAGTAAAAAAGACATTCACATTACAGCAGACCAGAGACAAGCTTAGCAGGTCAATTGTCGTTCACTTGCCGTTCACCTTTTAGGATGTCATAGTACGATTTTCAGCGATTCAGAAGCAGGCCTGCTTTTGAACTGCCTGGAAATTGCACGGTTTTATAAAAGGTCATAGTAAGCCCCCAGGCCTGCTATAATAGATGTCATGGTACGATATTGCCGTGCAGTTCAATTTCTGCCCTGCTATAAGAGCTCATAGTAAGCCCCGTGGTGTGGACTGTGACGTCATTCGAGATCACGGAACGTTTTCGATCACGTGACCATGGCCAGAATTATAGCAATTTTATTTAATGTTTTCTAATTAAATAAAGCTTTATTTTTTAGTTTTGTCGTATGGAATAATGTTTTTAGATAATAATCTTTTAGGATGACACCAGTTGAAACGATATTTTTATTATAGTCAAATACCCTATTCTCTTTGGCAAAGAGCTCTTTGGATTAGTGATGTAACCGATTACAAATTTGATAACCGGTTTTTACCGGTTACTTTGTAAAAAACCCGGTTTTTATAGGTATTCTTAGGGTTTTTCTTATAGCAAGAACAAAACATCGAAAATTTTTAAGTAATTTTTTTTTTATCCATGACAAGATAGTCCTTGACTGCGATCTCACCTGATGGTAAGTAACGATGCAGTCTAAGATGGTAGCGGACTAACTTATAAGTATCTTTATTATAATCAAAATAGTAGGTTGAGGAAAAAGTTCAAATTGGACTTACCTTTGCTGAGGAATGCTGCGGCTTCTTCCCACGGAAATGAAACCAGGTGGACGCGTTTAATTTATTTTTATTTTTATTTAGGAACTTAATTCCAAGTAGTTGTTACTTTAGATTTGCAATAACACATGGCTTACATAACAGTTCTAGATGAATCATAGGAGTATTTGCCGTGTGAAATGTAATCAGATAGTAACATAAAACATAGCTAAGAAAATGGTAATTGGTTATATATAGATAAAGAACTGTTTATTTTTTAGGTTCCATTGGTCAAAAATTTTAAAACATCGATTTAACCTTTGTTGTTCTAAGAACCTTTAAGAAACTATTATGCCTATACTCTCAAAATTTAATTTAAATTAAACTTTACAAAACTTCATGTGTAAATCGGTAATTAGTTTCTTTTATTTAATCGAAATAAATAACCAGCGTACACAGTCATTTTTGCTAATATTCCGGGGTCTGCAACACATAAAGTATTTCACATTAAATTATTAGATACCTTATCGCTAATCACTATATACATAATATATTATCGCTTATCACTAATTACTTATCTTGTCGCAATTTTTTTTTGGATCCTGTATTTCGGAGTGACCGAGATTCAATGTGGGATTTGTGGAGGGCGAGGGATAATTCTTAGGTTCAGCATCAGTTCTCGACTGATCTTTGGGCTACTTGAACGAAACTTCAGGATAATTTGGAACAGCAATTTATTACATACAACTGTGAACTGATTTGATCAATAAATAGCCACAATAGCCATGGTTCAGAAACGGGAATTGTTACTGAAAAACTAATCAGGCTTTAACGCTGAAACGCTACCTAAAGCCGTCTCCAACCACCCTATAACGGCCCCTGACCTCACATCTAATCATTTTAACCACAACACGACAGACAAACCACCATCTGAACGTGAGGGTAGTCATGAAAATGCACAAATTAACTCTTAATTTAATTCTTAATTTCATAATTTATCTTATCGCTTATCACTAGTTACTTATCTTATAGCTTATCACTAATTACTTATCTTATCGCTTATAACTAATTCCTTATCTTATCGCTTATCACTAATTACTTATCTTATCGCTTATCACTAATTACTTATCTGATCGCTTATCACTAATTACTTATCTTATCGCTTATCACTAATTACTTATGTTATCGCTAATTACTAATTACTTATCCTATCGTTTATAACTAATTTCTTATCTTATCGCTAATCGATAATTTCTTATCTTATCGCTTATCACCAATTTCTTATCTTATCGCTTATCACTAATTATTTTACTAATCGCTATTTACTAATGACATATCTTATCACTAATTTTTTATCTTATCGCTTATCACTAATTCCTTATCTTATCGCTTATCACTAATTACTTATCTTATCGCTTATCAGTAATTACTTATCTTATCGCTTATCACTAATTACTTATGTTATCGCTAATTACTAATTACTTATCCTATCGTTTATAACTAATTTCTTATCTTATCGCTAATCGATAATTTCTTATCTTATCGCTTATCACCAATTTCTTATCTTATCGCTTATCACTAATTATTTTACTAATCGCTATTTACTAATGACATATCTTTTCACTAATTTTTTATCTTATCGCTTATCACTACATAATTATTTTACTAATCACTATTTACTAATGACATATCTTATCACTAATTTTTTATCTTATCGCTTATCACTAATTATTTTACTAATCGCTATTTACTAATGACATAATATCTTATCACTAATTTTTTATCTTATCGCTTATCACTAATTACTTATCTTATCGTTTATCACTAATTACTTATCCTATCGTTTATAACTAATTTCTTATCTTATCGCTAATCGATAATTTCTTATCTTATCGCTTATCACCAATTTCTTATCTTATCGCTTATCACTAATTATTTTACTAATCGCTAATTACTAATAACATATCTTATCACTAATTACTTATCTTATCGTTTATGACTAATTACTTATCGCTTATCACTAATTACTTATCTTATCGCTTATCACTAATTACATCGCTAATTACTAATTACTTATCCTATCGTTTATTACTAATTTCTTATCTTATCGCTAATCGATAATTTCTTATCTTATCGCTTATCACCAATTTCTTATCTTATCGCTTATCACTAATTATTTTACTAATCGCTATTTACTAATGACATATCTTATTACAAATTTTTTATCTTATCGCTTATCACTAATTACTTATCTTATCGCTTATCACTAATTACTTATCCTATCGTTTTTATCTAATTACTTATCGCTTATCACTAATAACTTATCTTATCGCTAATCACTAATTACTAATTTCATATCTTATCACAAATTACTTATAGTTTATCACTTTACTTATCAAATTACTTATAGTTTATCACTTATCTAATCGTTTATGACTAATTACTTATCGCTTATCACTAATAACATCTTATCGCTAATTACTAATTAGGTACATATCTTATCACAAATTTCTTATCCTATCGCTAATCAGTAATAACTTATCTTATCGCTTATCACTAATTACTTATGTCATCGCTAATTACTAATTACTTATCCTATCGTTTATCAATAATTTCTTAACTTATCGCTAATCAATAATTTCTTATCGCTTATCACTAATTACTTATCGCTTATCCCGTATCTTATCGCTTATCACGTATCTTATCGCTTATCACTAATTATTTTACTAATCGCTAATTACTTATCTTATCGCTTATCACTAATTACTTATCCTATCGTTTATCATTAATTTCTTATCGCTAATCATTAATTTCTTATCTTATGGCTAATCAATAATTTCTTATCTTTTCGCTAATCAATAATTTCTTATCTTTTCACTAATCAATAATTTCTTATCTTTTCACTAATCAATAATTTCTTATCTTTTCACTAATCAATAATTTCTTATCTTATTGCTAATCAATAATTTCTTATCTTATCGCTTATCACTAATTACTTATCGCTTATTACTTATCTTATCGTTTATCACTAATTACTTATCTAATCTATTATGACTAATTACTTATCGCTTATCGCTAATTACTAATTACATATCTATCACAAATTACTTATTGTTTATCACTAATTTCTAATCTTATCGCTTATCAGTAATAACTTATCTTATCGCTTATCACTAATTTCTTTACTAATCGCAAAGTACTTATCGCTAATAATTACATATCTTATCGCTTACCACTAATTACTTATCTCATCGGTAATCAATAATTGCTTACCTTATTGCATATCAATAATTAAATTATCTTATCGCTAATTACTCAAAACATATCTTATCACAAATCACTAACGAGACCAGACGAGACCAAGATAAGACCAGATGAGACCAGACGAGACGAGACCAGACGAGACCAAACGAGACCAGGTCAGACTAGACGAGACTAGACGAGACCAGACAAGACGAGACCAAACAGGACCAGACTAGACCAGACGAGACCAGACCAGACCAGACGAGACCAGACCAGACCAGACGATAAGAGACCAGATGAGACCAGAGGACTAAACGAGACACGGGACCAGACGAGGACAGACGATGAGACCAGACGAGACAAGACCAGATGAGACCAAACGAGTCGATACGAGTCTATACGAGACCAAACGAGTCGATACGAGTCCATACGACACCAGACGAGATCAGACGAGATCAGACGAGATCAGACAAGACCAGACCAGACAAGACCAGACAAGACCAGACCAGACCAGACAAGACCAGACAAGACCAGACAAGACCAGACAAGACCAGACCAGACCAGACCAGACCAGACGGGACCAGACCAGACAAGACCGGACAAGACGAAACTAGACCAGAGAGAAGAAACTAGACCAGAGAGACGAAACTAGACCAGACGAAACCAGAGGAACCAGACGAGACCAGACGACACCAGACGAGACCAGACCACACAGGACCAGACGAGATCAGACGAGACCAGACGCGACCAGACCTGAGGAGACCAGACCAGGCGAGGCTCGACACGACGCAGCAGACAGGTGACACCGCAGACAGGTGACACGCAGTGGCACCGTGCCTGGCGCTGCGTCAGGAAGTGACGCGCTCGCCAGCGCACCGACAGGTGGCGCGCAGTGGCACCGTGGCTGGCACTGCGACAGGTCCCTGCGAGCTCGACAGCGCAATGGCAGGTGAGGCGCAGATTCGCCGTGGCTGGCACTGCGTCACGCCTCTGCGTGTTCGGCAGGTGAGGCGCAGACGCTCCGTAGCCAACGCTGCGACGAGATCAAACGCGCTCGGCAGTGCACCGGCAGGTGAGGCGGAGACGCGCCGTGACTGACGATGTGCCGTGCTCCAACGCGCACGGCAGCGCACCGACAGGTGAGGGGCAGACGCCCTGTGGCCGGTGCTGCGAGACGCCTCTACGTGCTCGGCAGCGCATAGGCAGGTGAGGTGCAGACGCACCATGGCCAGCGCCGCGCCATGCTCTTACGCGCACGGCAGCGCACCAGCAGGTGAGAGGCAGACGCGCCGTAACCGGCGCTGCGCTGTGCTCCAACGCGCATGGCAGCGCACAGACACGCCTCTGCGTGCTCAGTAACACACCGTAGACGCACAGTGGCCGGCGCTGTGCTACGACGCGTTCAGCAGCGCACGAGCAGGTGAGGCGCAGACGTGCCGTGGCCGGCGCTGCGACACGCTCCACTGCGCACTGCAGCGCACCAGCATGTGAGGCGCAGATGCATCGTGGACGGCGCTGTGCAACGACGTGCTCAGCAGCGCACCAGCAGGTGAGGCACAGACGCGCCGTGGCCGACGCTGCGACACGCCCCTGCGTGCTCGGCAGCGCATCGGCTGGTGAGGCGCAGACGTGCCGTGGCCAGCGCTGCGACACGCTCCATTGCGCACTGCAGCGCACTGGCATGTGAGGCGCAGATGCATCGTGGCCGGCGCTGTGCAACGACGCGCTCGGCAGCGCATCAGCAGGTGAGGCGCAGACGCGCCGTGGCCAGCGCTGCGACGCGCTCCAACGCGCTCGGCAGCGCACAGGCAGGTGAAGCGCAGACGCGTTGTGGCTGGCACACACGCCTCTGCGTGCTTTGCAGCGCACCGGCAGGTGAGGCGCAGACGCGCCGTGGCCGGATCAGCGACACGCCTCTGCGTGCGTGCGTGCTCCAACGCGCAGGCAGCTCACTGCCAGGTGAGGCGTAGACGCGCCGTGGCTGGCACTGCGACAAGCTCCGACCTGCTCGGCAGCGCACCGGCAGATGAGCCGAGCTGCGAACGGTCCACCATCTAGAGCGAGAACGACACGCAGACGCAAGGCATCAGCCACCCGTCTTTATACCAAAGCATGCTTGTAATCAATGCAACAATACAACTACAAGATAATGCACCACAATACAAAAACAAGACAAGACAAGAAAAGACAAGACTAGATGAGCAAAGCCGAGCCGAGCCGTGCCCAGTAGAGCACCAGCAGGTGAGGCGCAGACGCACCGTGGCCGGCGCTACTACGCGCCCCTGCGTGTTCCGACAGCGCACCAGCAGGTGATGCGCAGACGTGCCGTGGCCAGCGTTGCGACACGCCTGTGCGTGCTCAGAAACACACCGGTAGGTGAGACGTAGACGCACAGTGGCCGGCGGCGCTGTGCTTCGACGCACTCAGCAGCGCACGAGCAGGTGAGGCGCAGACGTGCTGTGGCCGGCGCTGCGAGGTGCTCCAACGCGCTCGGCAACGCACCAGCAGGTGAGGCGCAGACGCGCCGTAGCCAGCGCTGCGACACGCTCCATTGCGCACTGCAGCGCACCAGCATGTGAGGCGCAGATGCATCGTGGCCGGCGCTGTGCAACGACGTGCTCAGCAGCGCACCAGCAGGTGAGGCGCAGACGCGCCGTGGCCGACGCTGCGACATGCCCCTGCGTGCTCGGCAACGCACCGGCTGGTGAGGCGCAGACATGCCGTGGCCAGCGCTGCGACCCGCTCAATTGCGCACTGCAGCGCACCGGCATGTGAGGCGCAGATGCATAGTGGCCGGCGCTGTGCAATGACGCGCTCAGCAGCACACCAGCAGGTGAGGTGCAGACGCGCCGTGGCCGACGCTGCGACACGCCCCTGCGTGCTCGGCAGCGCATCAGCTGGTGAGGGGCAGACGTGCCGTGGCCAGCGCTGTGACACGCTCCATTGCGCACTGCAGCGCATCGGCATGTGAGGCGCAGATACATCGTGGCCGGCGCTGTGCAACGACGCGCTCGGCAGCGCATCAGCAGGTGAGGCGCAGACGCGCCGTGGCCAGCGCTGCGACGCGCTCCAACGCGCAGGCAGCTCACTGCCAGGTGAGGCGTAGACGCGCCGTGGCTGGCACTGCGACAAGCTCCGACCTGCTCGGCAGCGCACCGGCAGATGAGCCGTGCTGAGCCGAGCTGTGAACGGTCCACCATCTAGAGCAAGAACGACACGCAGACGCAAGGCATCAGCCACCCGTATTTATACCAAAGCATGCTTGTAATCAATGCAACAATACAACTACAAGATAATGCACCACAATACAACAACAAGACAAGACAAGAAAAGACAAGACTAGATGAGCAAAGCCGAGCCGAGCCGTGCCCAGTAGAGCACCAGCAGGTGAGGCGCAGGCGCACCGTGGCCGGCGCTACTACGTGCCCCTGCGTGTTCGACAGCGCACCAGCAGGTGATGCGCAGACGTGCCGTGGCCGGCGTTGCGACACGCCTCTGCGTGCTCAGCAACACACCGCTAGGTGAGACGTAGACGCACAGTGACCGGCGCTGCGCTTTGACACGCTCAGCAGCGCACGAGCAGATGAGGCGCAGACGCGCCGTGGCCGACGCTGCGACATGCCCCTGCGTGCTCGGCAACGCATCGGCTGATGAGGCGCAGACATGCCGTGGCCAGCGCTGCGCCACGCTCAATTGCGCACTGCAGCGCACCGGCATGTGAGGCGCAGATGCATCGTGGCCGGCGCTGTGCAACGACGCGTTCAGCAGTGCACCAGCAGGTGAGGCGCAGACGCGCCGTGGCCGACGCTGCGACACGCCCCTGCGTGCTCGGCAGCGCATCGGCTGGTGAAGCGCAGACGTGCCGTGGCCAGCGCTGTGACGCGCTCCAACGCGCAGGCAGCTCACTGCCAAGTGAGGCGTAGACGTGCCGTGGCCGGCGCTGCGACACGCCTCTGCGTGCTTGACAGCGCACCAGCAGGTGAGGCGGAGACGCGCCGTGACTGACGATGCGCCGTGCTCCAACGCGCACGGCAGCGCAACGATAGGTGTGGGGCAGACGCGCTGTGGCCGATGCTGTGAGACGCCTCTGCGTGCTCGGCAGCGCATAGGCAGGTAAGTTGCAGAGGCACCGTGGCCATCGCTGCGCCATGCTCCAACGCGCACGGCAGCGCAGCAGCTGGTGCGGCGCAGACGAGCCGTGGTCTGCGCTGCGACGCACCTCCGCGTGCTCGGCAGCGCACAGGCAGGTGAGACGCAGACGCGCCGTGCTCCAACGGACGCGGCAGCGCACCGGCATGTGAGAGGCAGAGGCGCCGTAACCGGCGCTGCGTTGTGCTCCAATACGCACGGCAGCGCACAGACACGCCTCTGCGTGCTCAGTAACACACCGGTAGGTGAGTCGTAGATGCACAGTGGCCAGTGCTGCGCTTCGACGCGCTCAGCAACGCACGAGCAGATGAGGCGCAGACGTGCTGTGGCCGGCGCTGCGAGGTGCTCAAACGCGCTCGGCAGCACACCGGCAGGTGAGGCGCAGACGCGCCGTGGCCGACGCTGCGACACACCCCTGCGTGCTCGGCAGCGCATCGGCTGGTGAGGCGCAGACATGCCGTTGCCAGCGCTGTGACACGCTCCATTGCGACCTGAAGTGCACCGGTATGTGAGGCGCAGACGCGCCGTGGCCAGCGCTGCGACGCGCTCCAACGCGCATGCAGCTCACTGCCAGGTGAGGCGAAGACGTGTCGTGGCTGGCGCTGCGACACGCCTCTGCGTGTTCGACAGCGCACCAGCAGGTGAGGCGCAGACGCGCCGTGGCTGGAACTTCGACAAGCTCCGACCTGCTCGGCAGCGCACCGGCAGATGAGCCGTGCTGAGCCGAGCTGCGAACAGTCCACCATCTAGGGCAAGAATGACACGCAGACGCAAGGCATCAGCCACCCGTATTTATACCAAAACATGCTTGTAATCAATGCAACAATACAACTTCAATATAATGCACTACAATACAACAACAAGACAAGGCAAAGCCGAGCCGAGCCGTGCCCAGTAGAGCACCAGCAGGTGGAGGTGCAGACGCACCGTGGCCGGCGCTACTACGCGCCCCTGCGTGTTCGACAGCGCACCAGCAGGTGAGGCGCAGACGCGCCGTGGCCAGCGTTGCGACGGTCCTATGCGTGCTCAGTAAGGCACCGGTAGGTGAGGCGTAGACGCACAGTAGTTGGCTCTGCGTTTTGACGCGCACGAGCAGGTGAGGCGCAGACGTGTGGTGGCCGGCGCTGCGAAGTGCTCCAACGCGCTCGGCAGCACACCGGCAAATGAGGCGCACACGAGCCGTTGTCGGCGCTGCGCTCCCATACGCTCGGCAACGCACCAGCAGGTGGGGCGCAGACGTGCCGTGGCCAGCGCTGCGACACGCTTCATTGCGCACTACAGCGCACCAGCATGTGAGGCGCAGATGCAACGACGTGCTCGGCAGCGCAACAGCAGGTCAGGTGCAGACAGGTGACGCACTGTGGCACCGTGGCTGGCACGGTGTCAGGAGGTGACGCGCTCTCCAGCGCAGACAAGTGGCGTTGCGTCAGGAAGTGACTCGCTCGCATGCACACCGACAGGTGGCGCACAGTGGCGCCGCCGAGGCTGGCACTGCGACAGTCCCCTGCGAGCTCGACAGCGCAATAGCAGGTGAGGCGCAGACGTGCCGTGGCCGGCACTGCGACATGCCTCTGCGTACTCGGCAGCGCACCAGCAGGTGAGGCGCGGACGTGCTGTGGCTGGAGCTGCGACACGCCCCTGCGTGTTTGACAAAGCGACGGAAGGTAAGGCCATATATTAAGGCTTATCACTAATAAATTATCTTATCGCTTAACAATAATTACTTATTTTATTGCTTATCACTATTAACATATCTTATCGCTTATCACTAATAACATATCACAAATCATTAACGAGACCAGACGAGACCAGATGAGACCGGACGAGACAAGACGTGGCTAAACAAGACCAGACGAGACAAGACCAGAAAAGACCAGAGCAGACGAGACCAGACTAGACCAGGCGGGATCAGACAAGACCACGAGAGACCAGACGAAAAGAAACGAGACCAGACCAGACGAGACAAGACCACACAAGACCAGACAAGACCAGATGGGACCAGACGAGAACAGACGATGATATCAGACCAGACAAGACCAGACCAGACCAGACCAGACCAGACCCGACCAGACGAGACGAAACTAGACCAGAGAGACCAGACCAGACCAGACGAGACGAGACCAGACTAGACCAGGCGGGACCAGACAAGACCAGACGAGAGACCAGACGAGAAGAAATGAGACCAGACCAGACGAGACAAGACGTCTGGTCTTGTCTCGTCAGACGAGACAAGATCAGACCAGACCAGACCAGACTAGATGAGACCACACAAGACCAGACAAGACCAGATGGGACCAGACGAGAACAGACGATGATATCAGACTAGACAAGACAAGACCAGACCAGACCAGACCAGACCAGACCCGGCGAGGTCAGACCAGACGAGACGAAACTAGACCAGAGAGACCAGACCAGACCAGACGAGACGACACCAGACCAGACCAGACCAGATGAGATGAGACCAGACCTAGCGAGGCCAGACCAGACAAGAGGAGAGGAAACTAAGCCAGAGAGACGAGACGAAACTAGACCAGAGAGACGAGATCAGAGGAGCCAGACGAGACCAGAGGAGCCAGACGAGACCAGAGGTGCCACACGAGACCAGATGAGACCAGGCGAGGCCAGACCCGACGCAAACGCGCCATGGCCGATGCTGCGACACGCCCCGATGTGCTCGCCAGCGCAGACAGGTGGTGCGCAGTGACACCACGGCTGGCGCTGCGTCAGGAGGTGACGTGCTCGCCAGCGCACCGACAAGTGGCGCGCAGTGGCTGGCACTGCGACAAGCCCCTGCGAGCTTGACAGCTGAGGTGCAGACGCGCCGTGGCCAACGCGCTTGGCAGCGCACCGGCAGGTGAGGCGCAGACGCACCGTGGCCAGCTCTGCGACGCGCTCGGCAGCACACCAGCAGGTGAGGCGCAGACGCGTCGTGGTCAGCGCTGCGACGCGCTCCAACGCGCTCGGCAGCGCACAGGCAGGTGAAGCGCAGACGCGTTGTGGCTGGCACACACGCCTCTGCGTGCTTTTGCAGCGCACCGGCAGGTGAGGCGCAGACGCGCCGTGGCCGGATCAGCGACACGCCTCTGCGTGTTCAGTAGCGCACCAGCAGGTGAGTCGCAGACAGCCGTGGTCAGCGCTGCTACGCGCTCCAACGCGCTCGGCAGCGCACAGACAGGTGAAGCGCAGACGCGTTGTGGCTGGCACACACGCCTCTGCGTGCTTTGCAGCGCACCGGCAGGTGAGGCGCAGACGCGCCGTGGCCGGATCAGCGACACGCCTCCGCGTGTTCAGTAGCGCACCAGCAGGTGAGTCGCTGACAGCCGTGGCCAGCGCTGCGACAAGCCACTGCGTGCTCGGCAGCGCACCGGCAGATGAGATGCAGACGTGCCGTGGCTGACGCTGTGCCATGCATGGCAGCGCACCAGCAGGTGAGACGCAGACGCGCCGTGGCCTGCGCTACGACAGGCTCCGACGTGCACGGCTGAGCCGACATCCGAACGGTCCAACGTCTCGAGCGAGAATGACACGCAAGGCGTCAGCCACTCGTATTTATACCAAAGCATGCTTGTAATCAATGCAACATAACAACAAGACAAGTTAAGACGAGACGAGCCGAGCCGAGCCGAGCCGAGCCGAGCCGATCCGATCCGATCCGAGCCGAGCCGATACGACCCGAGCCGATCCGAGCCGAGCCGAGCTCCGAACGGTCCGACGTCTCGAGCGAGAATGAAACGCAAGGCATGCTACCCGTATTTATACTAAAGCATGCTTGTAATCAATGCAACACAATACAACAACAAGACAAGTTAAGACGAGACGAGACGAGTCGTGCCAAGCCTAGCCGAACCGAACCAGGCGAGCCGAGCCGAGCCGAGCCGAGCCGAGCTGTACCGAGCCGAGCCGTGCCGACCCGAGCCGAGCTGAGCCGTGCCGAGCCGAGCCGAGCCGAGCCAAGCCGAAATACAAAACACTATTTGCATTTGAAATAGGTCGATCAAAAAGTATTTGCATTTTGTATTTTAGTACATTTCTCAAACTATTTTGTACAAGTCTGCAAGCTAGGTAGGTTCAATTTCTATAAAAGAGATCAACCTTCGAATCGTTCGTTCGTTGGCGTTCGGGAAGCTCCGAGATGTCTTCTCGTCCAAAATCCGTCTTCGAACAGTGCGAGCATCCCCGCGAGATCAAAGTAGAGAGAGAAAAATATTCGGTTTCAGTAAACGAAAACCGGTGTTTATCGGTTTTTACGAAAACCGGACTTTTTTAGGTTTTTTTAAAACCGGTTCCATCACTACTTTGGATAACTCTGAATTTTGCAGGAGTATTATGTGTTCTGTGGATTTTTGCAAAAAACCAAAAAACTCAAAAAAACTGGGCAGCTTAGCAGCGTTTGTAATTTGTATTTATTTAGATTAAAAATTATGCTGTAAATCTATTGAAAAATGGGTGAGTTTTGACTCATATTCGTGTAATAAGAATCCAATTGTCCAGTTGTTATTATGAATTTACCATCAATTACCGTTGTAATTGCAGACGACTCAAACAATGATACCCTTGATTTATCAAGGCGTGGATTGAAGAAGATCGAAAAAGCGCCTGCGGATGAGGCTAAAACAATCATAAACTTGATCCTTGATCAGAACGAACTCCAGCGGCTTGACAACATCGACACTTATAATCGGGTGGAAAATGTAAGAGTGATCCCTTTGTATTCTGGTACTGGTTTTTTCAGGATTAAAAACCCCCGAACCGTTTCACTCCTTCGTTTACGCCGCTATGGTACTGGTTTTTTCAGGATTAAAAACCTCCGAACCGTAAAAGTATTTTGAAAAGAGCAACTGCCGAGTTTCTTGCTGGTTCTTCTCGGCAGGAACGGCATTCCGAACCAGTGGTAGACTCATTGACGATTCAAAAGTACTTGTAAAAGTTTATTTGAATAAAAAACATTTCTATTCTATTCTATTCTATTCCGTTTCACTCCTTCGTTTACGCCGCTATGCCACCAAAGGTATGACGGACCGTGTTTAATAAACAAAAACAACAAGTGTCGTGACGGAAAATTCTTACACTTTTTTCGGCTACCTCCATCCATCAAACCGTCCAAAAATCCAAAA
This sequence comes from Oeneis ivallda, assembly GCA_029955525.1. NCBI lineage: Eukaryota > Metazoa > Arthropoda > Insecta > Lepidoptera > Nymphalidae > Oeneis > Oeneis ivallda. Next base: position 22,433,232 of record JARPMR010000023.1, read on the forward strand.
ATATGGTATAGTTCTTGCAATTCACGAGGGCGACTGACTTATGGTTGTGTGTGTGTCGTATCTGTATAAGTGTGAGCGAGCGCAATGCTCGCGCCTGCCCGCTCCCACCTAGGCTTTGAGAGGCACGCACACATGCAATGTGCATGTACATGAAGTAACCACAAGTAAAGCTCACTCGCCTTCGTGAATTGTAAAAACTGTACCATAATACCACTATATGTATACAGTAATTTTTTGAAATTTCCTGTATTATCAACAATTTGGTTTTGTTTCAGTTGTCAATATGCAACAACTTTCTTGTGCGAATGCACGGCGTGTCTCGGTTGACAAACATCAGAGTCCTAGCTCTAAACAACAATGGCATTCTACAGATTGAGGGGCTCAAGGACATGATATATTTAAAAGTGTTAAAACTTGCTGGTAAGATTTTAGCTCATTCGCTGCAATCATTTTTTGTCTCAAAAAGTAGTTATTTTAACTCATTCAGGCCTTTACGTCTATTCTAGACGATTTAAACATTGTCTCGGTGGCCTTTTCGCCGGTGACTGTGGAGACCGATCTGTGAGCGACAGTTACGTCCGCACTTGCTGCAACAAAACCAGATGACGACAACGTTAACTTAAACTTTTTCGAGTTATTTTAACTAGAATGTAGACAGAAATTGCCATCAGATATTAACCATCATTGATTATAACCATGCATTTTGTCCTTACTAATATTATAAACGTGAAAGTGTATTTGTTTGTAGGCTTGTCCTTCAATCATGTCGCAACAGAGCTATAGATTGACGTGATTCTCTGCATGGGTATATATTAGGACCTGGAGAGTGACATAGGCTACTTTTCATCCTGGAAAATTAAAAGAGTTCCTAAGGGATTTTAAAAACTAAATCCATGTGGACGAAGTTGTGGGCATCATACAGTATAATATATTGTAATTATGTAGTTAGTTATAAAGTATTCTTCACATTTAAACACAGTAACTCATGGTTAAGATGTTGTTTGTTGTAATTAATCATACAATCTCGATGAATATGTATGACATTTTACCATATAAGCGAAGGAAGCAAAACAATTTATATATTCTATCATTGCATGTTATTTTTCCTACCAATTAATTTAGTACCTAGCTACTCAGTTTACAATAAATTACTTGTTCAAATAGGAATAACCATCACAATACCTATTGTTAGTATTCCATTCTGTTGATGATTACATACTAAAATCGTACTAATATTAATGCGAAAGTTTGTGAAGATGGATGGAAGTTTGCTACTCTTTAACGCCACAACAAATGAACTGATTTTGCTGAAATTTGGTATGGACATAGCTCATACCCAGGATTAACACATACATTTTATCACAGAAAAATAAAGAGTTCTCACAGGAATTAAAAAAACCTTAATCCACATGGTTGAAGTTGCTGGCATCATGTAGTATTAAATATATTGTATTATCAATGGCTTACTACTGAGCACAGGTATCCTCCCAGATAAGAGTTATTCATAGTCAACCAGCTGACCTAACGTGAATTGGCAGATTTCTTTTTTTTTATTGCAAAATGTGTAAAAAACTATATGCCTTTTAAAGCTAGCGTCTCAAAAACTAATTAACGGGTCTCAGCACCTATTAATAGGATGTTGACTTTGTATAATGGCATTAATAAAGTTCTTGACATAGACATAATAGGCGATAGTCTTCCTAAATTAAAAAAAAAACTAAGGGACCACTTCGTGTCACAATATTGTTGATGCTGTAGTTTTACCTTAGTTTTTTTTTTCATAGTCTAGATATTTTTGTTTGTTTTTAGTTTCTGTCTGCATTTTTTACATTATTTCATTCATAATTTTAAGTTTCTGGTGTTAATTTAAATTTAAAGCTAAATTTGTATGTCTCTTTTTTCCTGTTTGTGGCACTAGATCCAATTAGTTGATCCACACAGCTTGCTGGATCTTATAGCACCTACTAGCTGATGCCCGCGACTTCGTCCACATGGATTTAGTTTTTAAAAATCCCGCGGGAATCCTTTCATTATCCGAGATAAAAAGTAGCTCTCCCGGTCTGAGGAACCACTACTACATACTAATGTATGTATTTAATTGGGTATAGTAATCTATACCCATGCAAAAAATCGCATCAATCCGCTGTTCTGTTGCGACGTGATTGAAGGACTAACCAACAAACAAACACACTTTCGCATTTATAATATCAGTAATGCTTTATTGTAATACTTTTTATAATTGTCAAATTTTACCATACTTAAAAAAAGACAAAAAAGACGTTTAGCTGTCATTTACGTTTTGTTATTCCATGCCAGATGCGTTTTTCTTATACCACGTTTTATAGTGACATGACGGAAACGCGGTCGAACGGGATAAAAAGTATCCTATGTCCGTCTCCTGGTTCTAAGCTACCTCTCCACCAATTTTCAGCCAAATTGGTTCATCCGTTCTTGAGTTATAAATAGTGTAACTAACACCACTTTCTTTTATATATATAGATTTCTCTAGTCCGTTTTCTTTTTCGTTTTTCTCCAACTAGTTTCTTTTTCTATTTCGCAAGCTGTGACAGTCTCTAAGTGGGTCTACAGTACTGTAAATATGTTTTTCTTTCTTTTTAGCTTATAATGATTTCTTATAACCCGTTGACTGTCCTATTAAATAAATAAATAAATAAATAAATAAAGGCTTGCGCTTGATGACAATCAATGATAGAAAGCACTGATGAGGTCTAGGTTGGAGTGCGCATGCCTAGTAGATGCCTATTCACTCTTGCCTTGAAGGTAATTAAATTGAACTTCACACATTGAGCATATTATGTAGAACTCTCAGGCGTGCAGGTTTCCTTATGATGTTTTCCTTCACCGTTGAAGCATGTGTCATTTAATTGCTTAAGCACACAGCTCTGAAAAGTTAAATGCACATAATATATTGTAATAATTTTACATACTATATTTTGTGATTTGCATTCCATTTGTAGTCAAAATTCAAAAATCCAAAAATCATTTATTTCATGTAGGCCAACTCGTGGCTTTTATGACAAGTCAAGAATCTACCACAGGTTCAGAAAGCTGATTCTGCTGAGAAGAGCCGGCAAGAAACTTAGCAGTTGCTCTTTTCAAAACAAAAATATTACAAAATGTCGCTTATATCTAGCTTGCGGACAGCTGAAGCAAAGCCGATTAGAATATAATAAAAATATTTTTATTCAAATAAACTTTTACAAGTGCTTTCGAATCATCAAATGAATCTACCACAGGTTTGGAATAGTACTTCAATTCAATACATGTTAAGATGGGCAGACAGAAAGTAGCGCCATTCTCGCCGGTGGAACCTGTTCGCGAGCATGATCCAGCCGTTGCTACACCCAACCCTATTTAGTATAAAATATATGTCATTAAAATTGTTGTTTTAGGTAATAATATAAAATCCATAGAGCATCTGAACCACAACATACATCTGGAGCATCTGGATCTGTCCAACAACCAGATATCATTTATCGCCGATATTTCATACTTGAAGAATTTAAAGGTAACAATTTTTGGTCTTTCCAATATACGGCCAATTGCATGTCAGGCCACGCTTAATGTATTGTTCATAGTAGTCCATCACTATATGCATACTTAAAAGGGGAGTACATCTTCTGTGTGCGTGCAATAGTGAAAGGAAAACTGTTTAACACCTGTATCCTTCCCATACTAACATACGGGTGCCAAACATGGGCGCTCACCAAGGCTCTGTAGCCAAACTCCGAACCTGCCAGCGGAGCATGGAAAGAAGCATGTTGGGCAAGCGTAAACTGGATAAAACACCCCATACAAATATAAGAAAAGTTACGCGAACCCAAGATGCAACGCTAAAGATAAAGCTGCTTAAATGGCGATGGGCTGACCACACCATACGGGGTGAGGATAAATGGAGCAAAGCGGTCAGGTACCAAACAGGTACCCCAGAGAGGGAAAGAGAAGGAAGGGGCGACAAAACAAGAGATGGCGAGACGAAATTGAGGCTATAGCAGGAAAAACATGGATGAGACGAGCAGCAGATAGGAAGGATTGGAAAGGATTGGAGGAGGCCTTTTCCAAAGGGCACACGGACTAGCAAATATAAACAGCAATAAACTATTAAAAATATTTTATATTAAGTCCGATATAGGCTTATAAATAAATAAAAAAACATCTTCTGTATATATAAATTCTTGAGTCACAGTGTTTGTAACTCCTCCGAAACGGCTTGACCGATTTTTACTTATTAAATTTTTTGTGTATATTCAGTAGATCTGAGAATATACCCCTTAAATGATAAGAGTGGCCCCACACTAAAAAATTTTTTATTAGTTGTAGTAGTAGTTGTAGTAGTGGTAGTTGGTGGAAGTTCGCCAGGTCAGCTAGTAATATTATAATATAATTTTCATCATTAGTAGTTGTAATTTATCCCGGAAAATTAAAGAATTAGAGTTAAAAATCCTTAACCCACGCGGACGAAGTTGCGGGATCATCATCCAGTTGTAAACGGATTCCAGCACCTGAGCCTGGAGCGCAACCGCATCACGGACCTGCGGCAGTGCGAGCGCTACGTGCCGACGCAGCTGGCGCACCTGGGGCTGGCGCACAACGCGCTGGCCGACCTCAACGACGTGGCGCACCTGGCGCACCTGGCGCGGCTCGACAGCGTCACGCTGCAGGGCAACCCGTGCGTCGCCGCCGCCGCCAAAGGCGAACTGTATCCTTTGATTAACTTTTTTTTTTAAGAGTATCAGCCAAGTTGAAGTTGACTTATATTCTCCTCTCTCCTCCAAATAAGCAGAAAGCTTGTGTTAGGAATGGGTACGACAATAGTGCAACGGGTGAGATTCGAACCTGCGACCTTTCAGTTTTCAGTCCGCACCTTAAACCGCTGGGCTATTGAGGCTTAAAATTTTAAAACTCATCATCATCACCTCCTTGTCCTTGTCCCACGCTATGTGGGGTCGGCACAACATGTCTTACGCCCGCTAAAGCGCTAAAGCGGACCGCGGTTTTTCTGCTCATCAAGTAGACTATCTGTTCTTGATCATTTTTTACCTAAATAGCACTCTTTCATCTTATTAACTCTCTGAGATAGACACGTATGGTATAGCCGCTATCTTGAATCCGCCATTTTTGAGTTTATTTTCAGCTCACTGCCCATTGGATGAGGTTTCGAGTATACATTCGAGTAGACATGATGTTGGGTGTAGTTGAGAACTTAGAGAGCAATATACATATAGTCAAACTGCCTCTTAGCCGGGCAAACCAGTGAGTTCACGCGGGATTTTTAATAATCTAACTCCACATTGATGGAGCCCATCCATCCATCCATCCATCAGCCTGTATTCGTCCACTGATGAGTGGTAGACTCATCGACAATTCAAAAGCACTTGTAAAAAAGTTTATTTGAATAAAAAACATTTATATTCTATTCTATTACTGCTGGACATAGGCCTTTCCGAGAGTACGCCACCAAACACGGCCCTCCGCCTTCCTCATCCAACCGCTTCCCGCCACCTTCTTAAGGTCATCATCGTAATATGGAGCCCATATTCGATAGATTTTTAAATTTTTACTAAATCTTTTACCCTTCAGAATTTTTAAAGACTTTTTTTTACTCATTCTTCACTTCATTTTTCATTCATTATATCATTTCAATAGGAAAACCTCTCTTCCATTTATGATCTAACAATTTACTTAACATATCGATCAGAGGGTTCGACTATCGACCATTTGTTCTGAACTGGATTATGAGCCTGAAATCTATCGACGGCTTCATTGTAAGCGCTATAGAGAGGTGAGTCAAGATGTAATTTTTTCTAAATGACGTCACGTTTTTCTGGAGGCTTTGGCCGTGGCTAGTTAACACCCTACCATGAAAGACATGCCGCCAAGCAATTTAGCTTTCCGGCACGATGGCGAAGATAAACCTTAATAGGTTTCTCATGCCATCGTGTAAGTAGACCTATACCCCATTAGGGTATATACCTCAGTAAGGTAATTTACACTGTCAAACTCTATTCCAATTTAGTCTGCTACCAGCTTAGATTGCATCGTCACTTACCATCAGGTGAGATATCAGGAGATTCAAGAGCTATCTTGTCGTCTTTAATTGCACACTGTATATCACAGAAAGAAACCTTAACATCAACTCCAGCTAGATAAAAAACTGTATGTCAGTGGGTTTAACATCAAAATATGTCGTTTGCAGTCTCAAAGCGGAATGGCTGTACAGTCAAGGCAAGGGGCGGCACTTCCACACGGGCCAGCAGCGAGAGCTGTGCGAGTATCTCGCCTCCACGTGTCCTTTGACGGCCGACGCGTTGGAGACCGAGGATCAGAGGAAATTGCGCCTTATTCTCAGTAAGGTAAGGTATAATATGTCGTTTCCAGTCTCAAAGCGGAATGGCTGTACAGTCAAGGCAAGGGGCGGCACTTCCACACGGGCCAGCAATGAGAGCTGTGCGAGTATCTCGCCTCCACGTGTCCTTTGACGGCCGACGCGTTGGAGACCGAGGATCAGAGGAAATTGCGCCTTATTCTCAGTAAGGTAAGGTATAATATGTCGTTTCTAGTCTCAAAGCGGAATGGCTGTACAGTCAAGGCAAGGGGCGGCACTTCCACACGGGCCAGCAGCGAGAGCTGTGCGAGTATCTCGCCTCCACGTGCCCTTTGACGGCCGACGCGTTGGAGACCGAGGATCAGAGGAAATTGCGCCTTATTCTCAGTAAGGTAAGGTATATGTCGCTCCCAGTCTCAAAGCGGAATGGCTGTACAGTCAAGGCAAGGGGCGGCACTTCCACACGGGCCAGCAGCGAGAGCTGTGCGAGTATCTCGCCTCGACGTGTCCTTTGACGGCAGACTGGAGACCGAGGATCAGAGGAAATTGCGCCTTATTCTCAGTAAGGTAAGGTATAATATGTCGTTTCCAGTCTCAAAGCGGAATGGCTGTACAGTCAAGGCAAGGGGCGGCACTTCCACACGGGCCAGCAGCGAGAGCTGTGCGAGTATCTCGCCTCGACGTGTCATTTGACGGCCGATGCGTTGGAGACCGAGGATCAGAGGAAATTGCGCCTTATTCTCAGTAAGGTAAGGTATAATATGTCGTTCCCAGTCTTAAAGCGGAAGGGCTGTACAATCAAAGCAAGGGACGGCACTTCCACACGGGCCAGCAGCGAGAGCTGTGCGAGTATCTCGCCTCGACGTGTCCTTTGACGGCCGACGCGTTGGAGACCGAAGATCAGAGGAAATTGCGCCTTATTCTCAGTAAGGTAAGGTATAATATGTCGTTCCCAGTCTCAAAGCGGAATGGCTGTACAGTCAAGGCAAGGGGCGGCACTTCCACACGGGCCAGTAAGTATTCTCAGTAAGGTAAGGTGTAGTTCTTTATCAACCAATAGACTGCTTCTATGTCTACTACTGGACAAAGTGTATTGTATGGACTTCCACAGGCCTGGGTCTTGCGCCGCTTGTATCCATCCGCTCCTTGAAACTTGTCTGCCCCCTTAGCCAAATTACACTTTGTTGTATCTATTCTCTTTTTATGATCGTTAACGCTTTAGAGCAGGGGTTGCCAAAATTTTTTTATCACGCCTCCCTTCTGAAAAAATAGGAGGTGTGATAAAAAACTTTGGGAACTACTGCTTTAGAGGAAGCGTGTATTCGTGTGCGTGAGCATGTATGTTATATATATAAGCGTGTAGCGTGAATTCCATTCCGTGGAGCGAAGGAGCTATCGAGATTGTTGTGTCCACTTTGCTACTAATTAATCGTTTCTAAGATCGCTTCCTTTAAAGTAGGGGTCCCGAGGTTTTTTTATCACGCCTCCTATCCTTTCAGAAGGGAGTTATGCTAAAAAAACCTTGGGAGCCCCTACTTTAAAGCGTTAACGATCATAGAAAATGACTTTTGAAGAATAATAATGGTGTCCGTGTCTAGTCTCTACTAAACCTGGTAATTGCTATGCCCCAACAGGGTTCCAATGTAAATATATTATATAGATTTGTAAGTCGGAATGCAATTAATAAATGAATAAATGAAGTCTGCCAATCCTCACTTGGCCAGCTTGGTGTACTATGGCCTAAACCCTTCTCATTTGAGAGGAAACCTGTGCCCAGTAGTAGACCGGCGATGTGTTGAAATGATGATAATCATTGACATGAAAATATAATTTTTGTATAGGCGCAGCACCACCAGCAACAACTAAAGGATCAAAACCACAGCCCCGTCAAATCAAGGATTCAGTCGCCGAGGATGCAATGTAAGTAATACAAGTGGTGGATTTCACTCTTTTATTTATTTAAATAAAAGTATAAACATAATCAAAGTCACCGGCAGCTCAGTGAGTCGCGAAACTGAAGTGGAAATGGGCACATAGTTCGAAGAGCTGATAGTTGTTGGGGTCTCAAGATGCTGGAGTGGCGACCCCGCACGGGGAAGCGCAGTGTTGGCAAACCCCCCACTAGGTGGACCGACGACATCAATCGAGTCGCAAGGAGCCGGCGGATTCAGGAAGACTGAGTCCTGTAGAAGTCCATGCGGAAGAGCTTTGTCCAACAGTCCAGCGTCTATAGGTTGATAAAGAAGAAGATAAATAAAACCTTCTTTATCAACTACTTAAACGTAGACTTAAACTAGACGTAGCGCACTAAGCGCTTTGCCTTCTCGTTCCTGATACGCAGCGCTAAAATTTGGAATGTCCGTGGCTTCCGTTTTTCCAATTAACAATTTGGTTACCTTCAAATCAAGGCAAGAATAGGCATTTTCTAGGCAAGCGCGCTCTATCTTAGTCTCAGGTGTGATAGTAGTCAAGAATATAACTTATAAAAAAATATTAATACTTATACACCTGTACTTTTATCTTCAGCGAGGATATCCCAGAGGAACATGGGCAGATCCCCGGACCGCCTCAGCTCGAGCTTCCACGGAGGGATACACAAGACCGGCTCACCGTCGCACATGATGTCGATGTCGTGCTCCGGGGAGCTGCCCGCGCTGCCCTCCACCTTCGACAGCCCGCAGCACTCCCAGAGACAAGAGAGACTCGTAGGTAAATACATCATCATCATCAGCAACCCATCACCGGCTCACCGTCGCACATGATGTCGATGTCGTGCTCCGGGGAGCTGCCCCCGCCGCCCTCCACCTTCGACAGCCCGCAGCACTCCCAGAGACAAGAGAGACTCGCAGGTAAATACATCATCATCATCAGCAACTCATCACCGGCTCACCGTCGCACATGATGTCGATGTCGTGCTCCGGGGAGCTGCCCGCGCCGCCCTCCACCTTCGACAGCCCGCAGCACTCCCAGAGACAAGAGAGACTCGTAGGTAAATACATCATCATCATCAGCAACCCATCACCGGCTCACCGTCGCACATGATGTCGATGTCGTGCTCCGGGGAGCTGCCCGCGCTGCCCTCCACCTTCGACAGCCCGCAGCACTCCCAGAGACAAGAGAGACTCGTAGGTAAATACATCATCATCATCAGCAACCCATCACCGGCTCACCGTCGCACATGATGTCGATGTCGTGCTCCGGGGAGCTGCCCGCGCCGCCCTCCACCTTCGACAGCCCCCAGCACTCCCAGAGACAAGAGAGACTCGTAGGTAAATACATCATCATCATCAGCAACCCATCACCGGCTCACCGTCGCACATGATGTCGATGTCGTGCTCCGGGGAGCTGCCCGCGCCGCCCTCCACCTTCGACAGCCCGCAGCACTCCCAGAGACAAGAGAGACTCGTAGGTAAATACATCATCATCATCAGCAACCCATCACCGGCTCACCGTCGCACATGATGTCGATGTCGTGCTCCGGGGAGCTGCCCGCGCCGCCCTCCACCTTCGACAGCCCGCAGCACTCCCAGAGACAAGAGAGACTCGTAGGTAAATACATCATCATCATCAGCAACCCATCATCGGCTCACCGTCGCACACGATGTCGATGTCGTGCTCCGGGGAGCTGCCCGCGCCGCCCTCCACCTTCGACAGCCCGCAGCACTCCCAGAGACGAGAGACTCGTAGGTAAATACATCATCATCATCAGCAACCCATCACCGGCTCACCGTCGCACATGATGTCGATGTCGTGCTCCGGGGAGCTGCCCGCGCCGCCCTCCACCTTCGACAGCCCGCAGCACTCCCAGAGACAAGAGAGACTCGTAGGTAAACACATCATCATCATCAGCAACCCATCACCGGCTCACCGTCGCACATGATGTCGATGTCGTGCTCCGGGGAGCTGCCCGCGCCGCCCTCCACCTTGGACAGCCCGCAGCACTCCCAGAGACAAGAGAGACTCGTAGGTAAATACATCATCATCATCAGCAACCCATCACCGGCTCACCGTCGCACATGATGTCGATGTCGTGCTCCGGGGAGCTGCCCGCGCCGCCCTCCACCTTCGACAGCCCGCAGCACTCCCAGAGACGAGAGACTCGTAGGTAAATACATCATCATCATCAGCAACCCATCACCGGCTCACCGTCGCACATGATGTCGATGTCGTGCTCCGGGGAGCTGCCCGCGCCGCCCTCCACCTTCGACAGCCCGCAGCACTCCCAGAGACAAGAGAGACTCGTAGGTAAATACATCATCATCATCAGCAACCCATCACCGGCTCACCGTCGCACATGATGTCGATGTCGTGCTCCGGGGAGCTGCCCGCGCCGCCCGCCACCTTCGACAGCCCGCAGCACTCCCAGAGACAAGAGAGACTCGTAAGTAAATACATCATCATCATCAGCAACCCATCACAGGCTCACCGTCGCACATGATGTCGATGTCGTGCTCCGGGGAGCTGCCCGCGCCGCCCTCCACCTTCGACAGCCCGCAGCACTCCCAGAGACAAGAGAGACTCGTAGGTAAATACATCATCATCATCAGCAACCCATCACCGGCTCACCGTCGCACATGATGTCGATGTCGTGCTCCGGGGAGCTGCCCGCGCCGCCCGCCACCTTCGACAGCCCGCAGCACTCCCAGAGACAAGAGAGACTCGTAAGTAAATACATCATCATCATCAGCAACCCATCACCGGCTCACCGTCGCACATGATGTCGATGTCGTGCTCCGGGGAGCTGCCCGCGCCGCCCTCCACCTTCGACAGCCCGCAGCACTCCCACAGACAAGAGAGACTCGTAGGTAAATACATCATCATCATCAGCAACCCATCACCGGCTCGCTGACATTACTGTATAAATCCCTATATATTAAATGTATATATAAATAAATAAAATACACGGTAAAAATTTTGTGGTTTTAAGGCCGCAGGGAAGTGATTCGAAATTAACATTGTAATGTTTTTTGACAATTCATACTGACCCTTGTATTAAAATAAAAAATCGAGAAATTAATATTTCGAAAACTTCGCGAACAGTTGTTAGGAGCCGTGTCGCCCTTGCCGCTGTCTGCGCGGGCGGGTCACGTGACGCTTGATGCGAGCGGCGCGCGAGTCGCGACAGGTCGTTCACCTTTGTACGGCTAGCAGCTGATGTAGTTACATTAGGTAGAAAGGTTCCGATGAAATTTTAAAAGTGGCAGTACTGCTTGCGGCGCTGCGTAGTATACAAACCGCTACTACTGTTTCTCACATTTTCGAGTTTATTAATTTTTTTCAAATTCAATAAACACCTAGTTCAAGAAAACAAATAAACAAGTGTACTCGATTGTAATGCATAAGGCGATTCAACTCGCGATGGCTTTAAAACCACTAATTTATCACCGTGTATAAATCGAAAGCTGTTAATTTAGTTAAGAGATTGTTTAAAACAGAATTAGCACCATTTCGTCGTTTACAGAACAGCAACCACCCCAGCCTCATCAGAAAACGATAAACCACTCGCTTGAAGCCGCTTCGAAAATGGTCCCCGTCCCAGAATCGCTGATGAGTCCAGACTACCAAGACCCCATGTTCGATATACAGAAAACCATACAGAAGACCAGCCAACCGACCAACGCGTCCAACACGTCCTCCCAGTCATCAAATGGCAGTGTCAATGGAGAGAGGAAACCGGCTAACAAGAACCTCAGAGGCTCGCCGAAGTTGACCAAAAGTGCGACTTCCTCCCCCAAGTTAAAGTCTAAAATAGAACGCAAGGGAAGTCTAACGAAAATCGAGATTGATAAGAAAATCAATGGTAAGGTGATTTTTCTTCTTCGTGCTAACACTGCTGAGTGAGATTACTGTCTAGTTACTACCTTACTAGTATAGACAGTTGAATCTATAGCTAGTCATTTATCCAAAACACAGTTTAAAAATGCGTGAGTGTCGTGGAACACTCTGTTGAAATGACGTTTTTTTTAATAATAAAAATCTTAAGTCCCCTATCTAATCTAATCTTAAGTTAGGATTCGAACCCCCGAACCGATAGTTTCACTCATTCGTTTAGCCGCTACGCCACCAAAGCTATGATGAAACGTGTGGTAATAAACGAAGGCAACACACAAGGGTCATGACGGAAAAATTCGCCAGGTCCGTACCGTCCGTTAAGGAACTTCGTTCCAAAAAAAAAAATAATAAGGCTGTATTTTAACAAAAACGTACACGAACACACACTTAACCGCACGCACCCACGTTTTGAATGTCATCACACAGATGTGTGCGCAAACACAGGTGCACCCTTTATTCCCTCAGTCTCATAGTCGGATGGGCAACACGTCCGGAGCGAGGATCGAGCGCAGGACCGACGGCTTTACGTGCTCTCTAAATCATGGAAATGACACACCGCTTCTTCCTAACTCCATACTGATACTGGGAAATTCTGAACAGAAAAATCCAATGCATTTTTGGCCCGACCCGAGAATCAAACCCGGGACCTCGTCATCCGCAGTCGATCATGCTAACCACCAAACCAACGAGGCAGTTAACGATAATTTAATATAAAAAATTATTTTTAAACAACCGACTTCAAACTCCCGCTTTACTACATTACACACACATTATACAAAGTATTTAATTTTAAAAACAGCTCGACCGATTTCGATAAAATTTATATGGGACCTCCTTGGGAGTATATAAACAGTATATTTTTCAAACAAAAAAAGAATTTTCCAAATCGGTTCATGCGTCTTCGAGTAATCGGTGGACATACATTAAAAAAAAGATTCCGACGAATTGATAACCTGCTTTTTTGAAGTCGGTTAAAAAAGGGTTTTATTATAGGTATGACGACGGAGACTCCGGACCAAATAGAGCCGGATAAGCTGGAAGTGATAAAGCTCGCGTCCAACCAGAGGCGGCAGAAGAAGATGAGCGTGGAGACGATGGCGGCGGTCACCATCCAGAAGATGTGGCGCGGCTACCGCAGCAGGAACCTCAACAAGGACACCCTGAGAATACTGCATGCGATACAGGCGGCGAGGGCCAGGCAGCATATACAGTGAGATACCATTCAAATTATTATACTACTAGCTGATGCCCGCGACTTCGTCCGCGTGGATTTAATTTTTATGTATTAGTAAGGAAGAATTACTACTACGACAATAAAGTCGATCGATCGATTTAATTAAATAATTGGACTGAGATTGGTGACTCAATCGAGTCAGCGAGTCGCAAAGCTGAAGTAAAAATGAGCGTGGCAGATAGTTCGAGGAACTGATGGACATTAGGTGTGGACGACGTAGCACCTGAAAGCGCAGCGTTGACAGTCCCCTTATTAGGTTTTGACGACCTCCCTGGCTCAGTGGTGAGCGGTGCCTTATAACTGGGAGGTCTCGGGTTCGATTCCCGGCGGGGTCGATTTGGGAATTTATAATTTCTGAATTGTCTCTGGTCTGGTCTGGTGGGAGGCTATGGCCGTGGCTTGTTACCACCCTACCGTCAAATACGTGCCGCCAAGCGATTTAGCGTTCCGGCACGATGGCGTGTAGAAACGAATTAGGGGTATGGGTTGAATGTTCACTGCCATACCCCTTCCAAGTTAGCCCGCTATCATCTTAGACTGCATCGTCTCTTACCATCAGGTGAGATCCAGTCAAGGACTAGCTTGGCATCGAATAAAAAATAAAACAAACAAAAAGGTTGACCGATAACATCAGACGAGTCGCAGGGAGCCGCTGGATAAAGGCGCCGCAAGACGGAAGCCTGTGGAAGTCCATGCAAGAGGCCTTTATCCAGCAGTGGATGTCTGTTACTTGATAAAGAAGAATAATTTTATTTATCTTGCAATGTATGTATGTATGTTTACACTAGCGGCACGCTATGATGGCCGGTTTGACACATTACAATAGTGATGTGGAATGTCAATTTATTCTCGAACAAAAAACAATTAAGTTTTGTTTTTGTACCTGATTAAATAGGTTTAATAAAACAAAAATGTATATGTTTATTTAATTTATTTGAACGAACTGAATATTTGAATGAAAATGAATATACATACTTTATATGCACACAAGAAACATATGAATACAAAAGATACCAAAAAAGGTGCCACAAAAGGCCATAATTAATCAGATTCGTCCATACTACTATTTTCACTGTCGTCACTGCTATCATCACCTACATTAATAATTATATGTTCGTTTTCTATAATATTATCTATTTTCACATCTCTTTCATAATCTTCCCTTATTAATTTAACAGTTCTATTCACAACCTTTTCCCAGTCTCCTTTAGTCACATGTTCACAAGCTTCTTCTAATAATTTTAGCATTTTTTTTGTGGTAAATGGGGGTTCTGTATTGTGTCTTGCAGCATATCCCTTAATTTGAGCCCACACCAACTCAATCGCATTATACTCACAATGGTAAGGCGGTAACCGTATAACTCTGTGCCCATGTTCTAATGCTATTTCGTCAATGACGTATCGGATCTTGGTTGGTTTGTTTTCTTTTAAAAGACGTACTAATTCCGCTTTTAACATATTCATGTTTGCATCTACGCCATTTTTACGAAGCCATGCGACGATATCAGCTTTCTTTTGGGATTGGGCAGGTGGCTTGTCAATTTGCATCGAGTGGTATGGGGCGTTGTCCATAATTATAATAGATGGTTCAGGGAGGCTACACAACATTGAGGTAAACCATTCAGTAAACTTTTCTCCATTCATGTCTTCATGATAGTCTCCAGTGGTTTTTGACGCAAAAGCCATGAGAGAACCTTCGACAAACCCGTTGATGGTTCCGGCGTGACAAATTATAAGTCGCGATCCTTTTCCTACAGGAACTTTGGAAGTAGATGCTGCTGTGTCATCGTTCCAAGAACGGCCTACAGTATGGTTAGCATTAAGCCATGTTTCATCCAAGAACACAACATTTTGCCAATTTTTGATTTCTTTCACTTGCCGTAAAAAAGTATACCTTGCCATCGCTATATCAAATCTTTCCATCAATATTTTGCGTTTGTTACATTTTTTGTATCGAAATCCAATGGTCTTCAAAATCTTCGTTAAAGAACTTTCCCCACCGAAGAATAATCCAGCTTCCTTCAGTGAATGCACCAACTTTTTTCTTGTTGGATACTCCTTCTGTAAATAGTAGCCGTAAACATGTCTTCGGATAGCATCGGCATCAAAGCTATCGATGCCTACGACTGGTTTTGCTCGTTTTCTCTTTTTTGGTGTGTGAAGTTTATTTTCTTCTGTGCCAGTCTCGCCATATTTTTTTTTAGTTATCCGTCTAACAGTTCGTTGTCCAATATTAAGCGCATCAGCTACGCGTTCAACCACTGACGTTATAGGTAAAATTGGCCCTCCATTTTGAGCTTCACGATCGAAATAGTTACGAAGGCGTATTACGAACTCACGTGTCTGACTATTTAGAACAGTTCTCTGCGTACGTTCGGTCATATCGACGAAATCCACAACAAAGGGCTTGAACAGAGTCCAAATTAACGAGCAAGGGTCAACAGTAATGCAGTATCAATATTTGAAATCCAAAGCCAGGTCAAAACTATATCACAATCGCATTGCACTGACAGTTTATACTTTTCGAAGCAACGTCAATTCGAAACTGCTTTGTTTTGCATTGAGCATTGACGCGAGTTTGCCGGAGGTAGTAGTTGTGCTAGCCAGCGATCCTATGTGACGATCGTATTAGATTCCATTTTTAAAAATTTTCAATTTAGAAAACCAAATGCCGAGTTGTGGTATATATCATATAAAAATAAAAATTTTACCTTTTGTATGAAACAGCTGATATTTTTTTGCGATTTCAGAGGTTTGTCCACATAGTGAAAATTGTTCATATTCACAAGTACATTCACCCCTTAAATGGTGCAAACTGATTTTTCTACACTTGTATACATTTTAGAAATCAATTTAATAAATAAATTTTGAGTCCTAAACCTAAAACTACATTCGATAAAATTTATGAATCTCTGCACATCACTATCGTCAATAAAGTAATACAATTATTTCCTTCAAAGTCGTTATCAATTAATACGGAACTTCATGAGCGGACAAACGTCAAACCGGCCATCATAGCGTGCCGCTAGTGTAGGTTAATTTTTGCAAGATTTAGCTGAAATTTTGCATGTATGTGTAATTTTGGATGACGATGCAATATTATTGTGATATGGAGCTGAAAGATGGCTATCGGAACTCCTTAATGACACGACGTAACCCCACCAAGTTTGAGCTAGTTTAATCAATTTTGACAAGTACTCTGGTCCTAGGTGATATCCAGAGTCTGATAATGTACCCAGCTACTAAAAGCTTGTTTTTTAAAAATAAAATTTTTAATTTACACTTATTTTGTAGACGGTTAACGTGTGACATGGAAGCGACAAAAGCGGCGTTAGAGAGCGAAAGAAAGATTCAGCAATTGCAAATGCAGGCGATCAATGCGCTGTGGAAAAAGGTGTCTACTCTGCAGAATACAGGTACTATATAATATACTAACACTATCCCACAACCTGAGCATTATGTGGTACATTTTACTGAAAAACTATCACGCATATAGATTTGTGCTTTAACATAGTAATTCAACTTCATTTCCAGATATGTTATCTTTCAAAAAATATAATTTTATTTTATAACCATTAAAAAATGAAAATTCATTGGATAGAATGTTATTGTACTACTAACGTCATCTGTTAAAAAACCAAAGAGTTAACATCGCTGCAACAGAACTTACCCCGTTAGAAAAACTACGCGAGCGCAGCTTTTTGCTAGTTATAATATTAGTGGACTAGCTATTGCCCGCGGCTTCGCTCACGTTAAGTTCGATTTTTCAAATCCCTATATCGTAATAATAGTTATCTGTATGCCAAATTTCAGCCCGATCCGTCCAGTGTTTTGAGTTATATGTTGATAGATCAGTCATTCACCTTTTTCTTTTATATATTTATAATAAAAACACCTTTTCCTTCTATAATCTATATTTATAAATAAATATGACGTCTTCGTGTTATACTCGGTTGGAAAGAAGTGCCTTTTAATAATAAAAATAAATAAAATAAACTAATAAAAATAAATAATAATCTGAAGTTAGGATTCGAACCCCCGAACCGATAGTGCCACTCCTTCGTTTATCCGCTACGCCACCAAAGCTATAATGGAACGTGTGTAATAAACGAAGGCAACAAGTGTCATGACGAAAAACTTTTACACTTTTTTTCGCCAAGGCTCCATCCGCCAAACCGTCCGAAAAGGAACTTCGTTCCAAAAAGTTATTGTAAATGCCGTGACATTATAATTTCACTAGTCTTTATATATAAAAATAATTTTCTAAACCTCAAAACAGCTTGACTGAATTGAGTTTTTTTTTGTTTTCTTTCGCCCTAATAGGGGTCGTTTAAAAACAGAGCAAAATAGGGGAAACCCAAGAGACCCACTTCGGATTAATTTTAATAGTTGGTTATAAAATTGCACAGACTTTTGTTAAATAATATCATGGGACTAACTCAGTTACATTATAATTTCACCAAGCGCTGTAACTTCGAAAAATAAGTAAATATTTGTTGTTTTAGATCTAAAGAGCAGGGAGTCTGAATCGGAAGACAATTCGGAGGTATTGAGGCATCTAACGGAAACCTGTGTTAATTTACAAGCGCAGGTGAGTAATTTTTTTAGGTTTCCTACCAAAATGGTAAAAATGGAACCCTTATGGTACAACTTTCTCCATCCATTCGTCTGACACAGTCGATTATTTTAGCAACTATTAAAGCTATCGACATGAAATTTGGAATAGTTGTATATATTAACATCATTGGAATAAAAAAAGTCGACAATTATTTAAGTTTAATTAAAAAAATCAACTATCGCCTATCGATTGTGGAATGTGGCCTAAATCCTTCTCTTTCGAGAAGATACCTGCTCCCTTAGCCAAGTTACATTCGATAGTTTCTATTCTTCTATGATCGTTAACGCTTGGTTAGGGCTACAGCGCCATCTAGTTTGCTATTTTGAAATTCGAACAAGGTACAATAATAAAATTATCTAATTTACTATAGTGCGCATTTTAAATGGACACTACAGTGAGTAATTTATGTATTTTAATTGCTAAAAAAACATTTAAAATACAAAATGCCGCGAAATATTTCCAATACACTTCTGTCTTTGATCAGCTGCAGCGCCATCTAGTCTAGCCCTAGTCAAACCTTCAAGCGTTAACAATCATAGAAAGAGAATAGATACACGGAAATTGCCTCAATAGCCCAACGGTTAAAGGTGCGGACTGAAAACTGAACGGTCGCAGGTTTGAATCCCACCCGTTGCACTATTGTCGTATCCACTCCTAGCACAAGCTTTCCGCTTATTTGGAGGGGATAGGATATTAGTCAACTTCAATTTGACTAATATTCTTTTTTTTTAGAAAAGGGAGTGTAACTTGGTTAGGGGGCTGTGCTCAGTAGTGGGCCGGCGATAGGTTGAGATGAATGAATGAATGTTATATTACTGTGCTGCAGGTGGTGGAGCTGCAGGGCTGCATGCAGGAGGTGCTGCGCGCGGTGTGCGGCCGGCAGCGCGCCGAGCCGGTCGCCACGCAGACCGACATCGTGGCTGTCGTCACGCCGCAGGTAACGACAAGGTTGCTCCCGATGCGCCGTGTGGCCATAGACAAGCAGGCAACAACTCACAACGATGCAACTAGATGGCGCTTTACGAGCTACAATAATGTCGTTGTTGTTGTTTTAACTTTCTGGCTTTATTTCGTGCCAGTTCAACACAATGCACTTCGCCAATGTCACGATGAATGGATGAGCCAGAGTGGGGATGTTAAAAGATGACGATGCTATTTTGATAAAAATGCACTAAGAGGATCTTTAAATTATGTATGTGATAGAACTAGATAGATAGCGCTTTACGATCCACAATAATGTCTAAAGCGCAACCGCACTACAACAGGCGATCCTGCATTGCGGTAGCCGTAGTCCATACTCTGTGTTCAAGCAAACAACAACTCACAACAATGCAACTAGATGGCGCTTTACGATCCACAATAATGTCTAAAGCGCAACTGCACTACAACAGGCGATCCTGGAGGCCGATCGCGCTATTTGCATTGTCAACGAAACGTTTACAGTTCAGTTATGGATCAGTTGCGATTGTGGTGCAACTACAATTCAACTTTAATATAAATATACACTACACTTGTAAACACTGTATTGAACTGTTGCGATCGAACTTCAACTGTAAAAAAGTAGCGTCTATTGAACTGTTGCAAAAACGTTCGTTTGACAGCAGTTGCGTTCCAACTCAAGTTCAACTGAGTGTCATCTAGCTGTCAAATTGTTAGCGCGATACGAAACGTTCAAGAAGCGGTTGCGGTTCGTTTGCAGTTCAGTTACGTTTCAGTCGTAAAAAATAGCGCGATCGGCCCCCTGCATTGCGGTAGCCGTAGTCCGTACTCTATGTTCAAGCAAACAACAACTCACAACGATGTAACTAGATGGCGCTTTACGATCCACAATAATGTCTAAAGCGCAACTGCACTACAACAGGCGATCCTGAATTGCGGTAGCCGTAGTCCGTACTCTATGTTCAAGCAAACAACAACTCACAACGATGTAATTAGATGGCGCTTTACGATCCACAATAATGTCTAAAGCGCAACTGCACTACAACAGGCGATCCTGCATTGCGGTAGCCGTAGTCCGTACTCTATGTTCAAGCAAACAACAACTCACAACGATGTAACTAGATGGCGCTTTACGATCCACAATAATGTCTAAAGCGCAACTGCACTACAACAGGCGATCCTGAATTGCGATAGCCGTAGTCCGTACTCTATGTTCAAGCAAACAACAACTCACAACGATGCAACTAGATGGCGCTTTACAATCATACTAATATTGTAAATGCGAAAGTGGGTTTGTTGGTTTGTCCTTCAATCACACCGCAACAGAACTACGAATCGACGTGATTTTTTGCATCAGTATAGTTAAGCACCTGGTTAGTGACATAGGCCCCTATATTATATGATTGTATTTGGCAGGAGGAGCGATGCAGTTGGCTACGAAGGCCGCAGTCGCTCGCTCTGTCGGCCACCGCGCCGCCCGCCGCCCCGCATCACAACGACCACCCGTAAGTGATATTAAATTAAAAGTACTAACTTTTCGGAGTTATGTGCGTTTAAGCAATTTTATATCACATGCTTTAATGAAGGAAAGCATCGTGAGGAAACCTGCACACCTGAGAGTTCTCCATAATGTTCTCGAAGGTGTGTGAAGTCCGCCAATTCGCATTGGGCCAGCGTGGTGGACTATGGCCTATAACCCTTCTCTGAGAGGAGACCTGCGCTCAGTAGTGAGCCGTTGATGGGTTGCTGATGATGATATGCCCTATCAAAACGGTAAACTCTTTGGCTGCCATGTTATTTAATCTCATAGATGGTAGGATCGTCTTAGAACCCCTTTTAAATGCTAACTGATAGATAGCTATTATAACGTAGGCATCCGCTAAGAAAGGATTTTTGAAAATTCAACCACTAAGAGTGTAAAAAAGGACTTGAAAAATCGAATTTAACGTAAGCGAAGCCGCGGGCAAAAGCTAGCCCTCTATAATTTTACGAGCAAATGTATTGATTACATCTTTCATAATTTCAGTGTAAAAGCAGCCGAAGTTGAAGCTCTGGACATCGAGCGCACCGAATCGGTGATCGAAGAGCCAAGTATAGACAACCTCACAGAACGAGAGCTCATCGTCGACTGATAATAATTGTTCACGCTTTAGCTCATAGATCACAGTCACAACTCATAGACAATCCCGTGTGTGCAGTGGCGTGCACAGAGTTGTTAACGAGGGTAGGCAGGAATCAGGCATTGAACTTATTTGTAAAACTACCCCCAATTTTATGGTAAAAATATTTTAGAAAAATGATTGAGCACGTATGTCAGTAATTTGCAATATAGTGCAACCATTTTTAAAAGAAAATAAAAACTCATGAAAGTGCTTTGAGTGAGATTTCCTTTCACAAAAGATTTTATTTAAAAAAAAATACTGCAAATAGGGACGGCGGTGTGTTTTTTCCAGATATAGGCACGCATGAATCCTCCGTAGAAAAGGTGGTTAAAAACTTTAAGTTAATGAGATATTTCCAAAGATTTTTGAGAAGCAGAAAGCAGAGTTTATTTCTTTATAGTTCTTATATAGGGGTCGAAAAGATTTCATGCATATATGAAGTGCACGCCACTGAATTGCTTTAGGCTGCTATTCCACTATAATTTTTTAAATTACTGTATTTTTAATTAACTTATATTTGAAACTTCGCTAATATCATTTATAATGCGATTTTGCGATGTTAGCTTTGGTAAGTTTTAAAGTCCATGACACATTAGATATAAGTTATTTATTGTTATTTTATGTTAAATAAGTTACTTCGAGCCCTTTTCCAAAAAATCATATATTCATTCGTTTGCATTCATTCATTCAATGGGAATTTCATGTCGCCATTTCTATATCTGCCTTGCTTAGTGTGAAGCCTGTGAGCGAGATAGAAATAGAAAATGGCGGTATGTCATTCCCATTCTTATATTGATTACATTATATTATAAGGTTGTTTTGACTACATAGGTTAGTTTTAACGAACAAATAAATATGACGTTTTGGCAGATTGCCAATACAAAACTGTCAAAACGTCAACTTTACTCGTCGGTCAAAGTTTACTTGGCGGTGCTGAAATAGCCCATTATCGAATATAAAAGGAGTCTCCATTAAAGTGAATGTTCTTTAATTCATTTGAAATAGTCATTCATAATAATCTAAAGTTAAGAACATTAAAATCGTGGTTGTTAATTTTATAACGAATTTTCCATAGATTTAGTTGAAGCTAAGCTTGGCTTTTCTAATTGTGTACAGGTCTTGCAATTCACGAGTGTGAGTGGCTAATGGCTGCGTGTGTGTGCAGTGTCTCGTATCTGTATAAGTGTGAGCGAGCGCAACGCTCGCGCCTTCCCGCTCCCACCTAGGGTCCGTAAGGCACGCACACTTACGTAATGTGCATGTACACGACGACGTAACCACAAGCGCACACGTGAATTGCGTATTTGAATGTTGTCAAAATGTTGATGTTCATTAATTATAGTATAAGAATATGTAACGTGTAAGGATAACATTTGTAAAAACAGAAAAAATCGATCAAATACCCAATAACAAGAACAATAGCAAGTATATACATACAGCGTGTTAAGAAAGTCCTTGAATATAATTATGAAGGTTATAATGTGCATCTGATATAAAATCCTTGAGCATAGGTATTGGAAGCGAAGCCCTTAACAGTTTTGGAGTAAATCACTAGTCACAAAAAGAGACTCCTACTTAGGGGATAATTGGGTATTTGAATGTAGTCAAAATGTAAAAAATATTCATTATTTCAATAGAAAATAAATCGGTCCAAAAACAAATAAGTTATAGAGCTTTAAAGTTTCCTGTTAGATAGAGAGAGCGCTAGACAATTGTGATGTCACAATTCAGCAGCTCCATACACGCTCCATAGAAAATTTCGTTTTAGAAAGAGACAGATACAGTCCCAGTAAAACAGCTTATAATTCCAAAACTAGTAAAGATATTTAAAAAAGAGAAATGGCATTGTGAGAAGATATTTAAAAATAATTTTAAATAAATAAAAAAATATCATTCAAATACCCAATTTAGGAGTGGTTGATGAGAAAGGCCTTGACGGTTCGGGCTGAAATTTAGCATATAGCTATTAGGACGTAGGCATCCGCTAAGATAGGATTCTTGAAAATGTAACCATTAAGGGGGCAAAATAGGGGTTTGAAAATCGAACTTAACGTGAACGAAGCCGCGGGCAAAAGTTAAGTAAGTTTGTATGAAAAAAAGTTATAGGTGTTTCTATTCAATATTTTTACAGGTAATTCTATAACAGATGCACATACATACCTTCCATTATTTTCAAGGACATCTTATATACCCTATGAAAACAATAATATGGCACATTATTTTATAACACAATTTAACAAACACTGCCAACTAACTACTTAAATAGAAACATTTCAACTTATACTAGCTATTACCCGCGGCTTGCTCCCGCTATCTATTAAAAGTAATCAAAAGTATCTATACAAAATTACCAATTTTTTCGATTTTTCAGCTGTTATTTCGAGCTTTCCTTATTTTTTTTAATTTTTTAAACCGCCCGTGTATCAAAGCAAACAAAACAAAGAAGAAATATCAAACCGGTTCAAAAATCTGTATTATTTACATTTACAAAACTGAAATTAATATTAAGTTATATTAAAAACTTGTCGCTACTAGATGTCGCTAACAGTTGCTAAAAAACTGACTGAAAAAAGTAGATGCATCACTAATTTCGTTGCTGACGTGTAGGTCGACTTGACCGTGGTGTAATCAACACAAGGCGCGATTCCCGAGGGATGTGGGTTCGAACTCCGCCAGCCTCGGAATTTTTGATATTTATTAAAAAAATTATTGATAAGGCTGGGCTTGCTGGTCTAGTGGCTGACTAGTGAGGCTATGGGCCACCCACCGGTTCGATTCTCCACGGCTCCTGTCAGTTTATTTCGACTGATCAAAAATACGGCTTTACTAGACAAAGTGCAAAACTACGTAACATCACATCATCCGGTTCGAAGGACCAATATCAAGAGTCATAACTGAGCTTCTCATGTAAATACACAAAGACTAATATTAACGATTTATTTATAACTAAGGTTTTAATACACTGAGGGACAAACCTTATTTTAAGCTTTCACCTATCTATTTAGTATTGTTGTACCAAATTGTGTTTAGTTAAGTTTTTCTGTTGATTAGATCCAGTAAATGTTAGCATAGCTTTAAATGGTTTTAATAGATTTGTAGACGTTAAGTTATTTTAAAAATGATATTTGTACGTGAGAGAATTTTAGCGAATTCTTCGGCAAGTCTCGATTTTCCGTTACTTTTACCTAACTAATAGTACTAATTTTGCTGTACAAAATTTTTGAACTAAATTGTCTGCTTTAAGTACTTCCATATTCGTTGGGGACATTATGTAACAGACAAAATAATATTATTTATTAAAACTATAATTGTCAATTTAGTTTAGAGATAATATGCCTACAACAGAATTAGTACCATTTTATATGCATTTTTAGGCAAATCAAAAAACTTCAAGAGTGAAACTGTTTAATTTTGTTTTAAAATATACATTTATTAACTGTCTATTAATTACTCTGATGAGTTTATTACTCTTTTTTTTAAGTTTAAGAAGTTGTTTAAAAGACAATTAATAATAATTGTATATTTCAAAACAAAATTCTTAAAAAAAAACGTCTTTCAATAAAAAAAAAATTAACCAAGTTGACCGAAGATTCTCTTAAGTTCTTCAAAAAATTATAGATATACTAATTTATTTGTTTAGACTTAAGATATATTATGTTAAGCAAAATGTACGCCTTTAATGGAAGCTTTATTTTTTGTCACTTTTTTGATTAGTTTTATGATGTGGTGTTTGACTACACCGAATCTCTTACTACGCTTTATTTTATTTTTTAAATATTCTTTCTATGTAAAAATAAGGATTTTTTGTGATCGTTTGGATTCCATACAACCTTTAGATGATGTCTAGAATAATATTCTATGTAAAGAGACATGTGTAGTCATGGGGGCTGGCGGCAAAAGTGAAAGATAGATAGATAAAAGTTTTATTTGTTCGCGAAAACAATTCAATTTTACAATATTCTCTTACAGACGTAAGTAAAGCTATGTCATAAAGTAGTTCGTGAACAAATAAGGCTCCTCACTCAGCACAAAGCTGCAGCAAGCTGCAACGCTGGTTTTCAGGAGGAACCTTAAAGTGTCCATAGACCTCTGCCCGACAAATAAGCCTCTTATAACTAAAACATACTATTATTAATCACTAGATAACCAAACCATATAACTATAAATAAGAATAATATAACTCAGGAAAAACATTAACTGTCAAATTATAAGCACTGAATAATATAATATTATATTGAAAGCACGTTATATTCATAGTTAAAGATATACTATTAACGAAGAAGGTGCCCCTTAAACCATGTATAAGTAGAGACATAAGACTTCCCCCTACCAAAAATCGCTCAACGCACCTAAATAAGTTTTCACCTAAATTCGGTATCAGCCAAAAATCTGCTGTGTGCGTTGGCATTAGTATGAATCCAAACGAAAATATTTTAATAACTACATAATTTGCTATGTATGTCATTCATTACCCCTAGTCATTTTTAACTCATTTATTCAGGCCGCGAGGCGTAAGCTCCGCGCTGTGTTTCACTTTGTGAGCTCAAGTCTTTAAACCTGTAGCACACCTCTGCTGCGATATCGATGACGTTCCTCCATATCCGTTGTATGACATACAGACTACCTGTTCAAGTGCCGGGATTTAATGACGTTCCTCCGTGGATTATCCGTTGTATGACATACGAACTACCTGTTTAAATGCAGGGATTTAAATATGAAAATATCTTTCTTTTCGTAATTTTAGCAGTTTCGCATGTCCTACAATGGACAAGTAATGGCGGAAACTCGTGGTTTTACGATGGGGGTGTGCTAAAGGCAGTAGAGTTAGGTATAGTTCTTGCAATTCATAAAGGCGACTGACTTATGGTTGTGTGTGTGTCGTATCTGTATAAGTGTGAGCGAGCGCAATGCTCGCGCCTGCCTGCTCCCACCTAGGCTTTGACAGGCACGCACACTTATGCAATGTGCATGTACACGAAGTAACCACAAGTAAAGCTCACTCGCCTTCGTGAATTGCAAAAACTGTAACAGTCGTATTTAAGTTTATATTAAACTGTTTTTACAAAACTGACTAAATGGTGACTAATTTCAAACTTTTCCACAACTAAATACAGGCGAAAGTTTCCCTTAGTCATTGTAAAATTGTGTCAAAATCCTGTCCATAAGACTTCAGTAACGTCCGTATATAGTCCTACTGTATGATACTATTCTTTCTCATTTTATTTATATTTATCGGGTATTTTTGTAGAAATGGCGAAAACATCATATCTCTGAAACCTTATGTGGAGTCTACTAGCAAGTTAATACCACGTTACGTTAGAGTGCTTTTTCATTCGACCGTTTACCTTTATAGGGGCAATTTTTTAACCGACGAAATAAATAGGAGGTTCTTAAGTCATCGCGTATATTTATTTATTGTATGTACACGCATAACTTCTTAGACTGGTCCGATTTTGATAATTCATTTTTTTATTGATCCATAGCTTCTTTTTTTATCAACCTATAGACGTCCACTGCTGGACAAAGGTCTCAAGCATGGACTTCCACAGGCTTCAGTCTTGCGCCGCCTGTATCCAGCGGCTCCCTGCGACTCGTCTGATGTCGTTGGTCCACCTGGTCGGAACACTGTTTCCTGGTGCGGGGTCGTCACATCCAGCACCTTGGGACCCCAACGACCATCAGCTCTTCGAACTATGTGCCCCACCCATTTCCACTTCAGTTTCGCGACTCGCTGAGCTATGTCGATGAGTTTGGTTCTCCTACGGATCTCCTCATTTCTGATTTGATCTCGCAGGGATATTCTAAGCATAGCTCTCTCCATCGCTAGCTGAGTGACCCCGACTATGTCTCGGATCCGTAAGTCATCACTGGCAACACTGACGATGTTAATATTAGAAACATTTTGCTGCATTATTATTATTTATTTTATTATTAGACCAACCAAAGTGACTTGTATGTTTAATCGCCATTTCTATAAAAAAAGATGATATTTTTAGATCCCTTTCTGATTGATCGGTGCGGTGTTTTATTGCTTTACCCAGCGCTTTTATTTCAGTGTGCTTTTCTTGTGCAAATCAAGAGGTTGCATTACATTGAAATAAAAGCGCTCGGTAAAAAATACCGAATCGGTACAGAGCGTACCGAGAATGCAGATACCGCACCGACCAATCTGGAAGTGATCTGTCCCGTACAATATTACAGTTGAACTGTCATGTCAGTTGTGTATCGGTGACCTCTTTTAGTATCGATTTTGTTAAAACTTTTAATGAGTTTTTTCTGAATTCGAAGAAATATATTTACCATAAACTTAGTATAGGTATTTACTACCGTAAGTAGACCCCGTGACGGCCGCAAAACGCATAGCCGATTTTGATTTATCAAACTTGTAGTGATGTATAAAAATATTATATATACATAGTACTTATAATAAAGACCATAGCTTTATTTTGGCGTAGCCAATGTGACAAAGGAGAACGCCAGATCGTGACCCAGCAAAACAGCAGCACAGAAAAAGTAAATTAATTAAAAATATCCTATTTATTTAAGATAGTTTTAAATAAATCATTTATATCGTAAAACTAGAGGATAAAAATCCATCAATATTTAATAAAATTTTTATTTTACTGAAAACCACTCACGATATTTTAAAACAGTTTCATAATTGTAAGTCCAAATTTGACTTTGAATTAATCAAAAACCGCAAGCTCTAGAAGTTTTAAAACTTATGTTTATTCATTACTAAACAATTAGCAATAAAATGATGCATAATTCATTCTTGTAAAGGACTTTTCGTATTGTGGGTCAAAGTTCAAAACATTTTTGGCATTGTCCTTCATCTTTGAAATCTGGTCATATCGATATCAGATTCTTTTCGCGTTCGATTACCGAACCAGTGGTAGAGCCAGACTATTCAAAAGCACTTGTACAAAGTTTATTTGAATAAAAAATCGGCCAAGTGCGAGTCGGGCCTCGCTCTTTTAGGGTTCCGTTAAAAAAATATTTCCATCTACCCATGGAAATATTTTAATTAAATTTTTATTATTTGTTGTTATAGCGGCAATAGAAATACATAATATGTGAAAATTTCATCTGTCTATCTATTACGGTTTACGAGATACAGCCCGCTGACGGACGGACGAACGAACGGACGGACGGACGGACAGCGTAGGCTTAGTAATAGGGTCCCGTTGGTACCCTTTGGGTACGAAACCCTTAAAATATTTCTATTCTATTCTATTATATTCTATTCTATTCTATTCTTTGCTTGTCCGCATTCCGCAGGTATTGCCGCAAGAGATTTTATCGCTCCTCACTTTTTGTATTTTTTCTTACGGTAGTAAATATAGCTACTAAGTTTATGATATTTAAAATGTTAATTATGCAATAGTATTGTAAAGCAACAGTCACTTTTATTATATTTTTCTACAGGTTTTATTTTTTTGGAAAAGCGATTTTTCCTTATAGATAAAAATAAAAAATTTCCTTGTTGAAAAATTGGAAGTTTAATTGAAGCCTGTAGATATCAATTTAAAATTTAAACCTACGAATAATGTTTGACGCCCAATTTGCCGTATAAGGGTTTTAGTTTGATCACGAACGCTTTCGCTTGAAGCTTGCGCGGCATAGTTTTAAACGTTTAGTGTTAATGAGGTGCACAAAATACATTTTCTCACCTCCGGGCGGAAAGCGTCAATTTTCCTCCCGCTGCGCTAAACGAAAATGTCGCTTTCCGCCTCCGTCGAGGAGAAAAATAGTATACACACCACGGGCAGTAAATAAGAAAGCCTCAGATCACATGTTTATTGACCTCGGCTTCGCCTCGGACAACAATTACATGTGATCTGAGACATTTCTTATTTTACTGCCCTAGATGTGTAATATACTATTTGTATTTTGTTCGAGTCAAATGACATTCGATAATGATATTAAACTGAGTTTAAACTGTGAGTGAGTGCCATCCTATTTCTCGTAAAACATTGTGAAAAGGACAGCATTACTTTTTATCATTTTCGTTTAGAACTTTAGAGGGTCTGTGCAATGGGAATATTTCAAACAAATACTTTTTTGTTTGAAAGCACTTATATTATAACCCTTGAACATAATAAAGTGAATCAAAAATGTCAGAAGTTAGTTCATGGAGTTGTATGTTTGACTCGAACATAATGTCATGTATATGTATAAGCCGCGAGCGGAATGTTTTGTTTTTTTTTTTAATTTTTGCCGATGACTACCCCTCCCGCCTCCGCCGACCGCGGCCCGCGCTCGCCTAGTTACAGAACCATCAACACGGCCATCGTGACATGACTTAGGCCCAAATTAGACGGAACCTCGTTCATGTTTGCGAAAATTTTTACGAAAATAAACCGTCTTAATTCGCCCTAAGGGTGAATTTTCTACGGTTTTCGATATTTTTGCTTTTATTTTCGAAGGTCTTCGGTGAGCCATCTTAAATTCGCCCTTAGGGCAAAGGCCATTAGGGTTCATTTTCGCAAAAAATATTCGAATAAATGGACGATGTCTAATCGTCTAATTTCAGCCTTATCGGCAAACTTTCTGCGCGCGGCTAATAAATGTAGACGGTGTTTGTAATCGTTGCTAACTGTACGTGACATGTTTTGTATAGTTCTTGCAATTCACGAGAGCGCCTGACTTATGGTTGTGTATGGTCGTATCTGTATAAGTGTGAGCGAGCGCAATGCTCGCGCCTGCCCGCTCCCACCTAGGCTTTGACAGGCACGCACACTTATGCATGTGTATGTATGTATCTATTATGTGCATGTACACGAAATAACCACGAGTAAAGCTCACTCGCCTTCGTGAATTGCAAAAACTGTACCTACAAAGCGATGTTTCCTGTACCCGACAGGTGTCTATAAATTATGTACAACCTTAATTTTTGTCGACTTTAGAAAGTAGACTGGTAATGAATGGGTGGCACGGAGTTTGCAGGATACAAGTGAAGCAAGACTACGCCGTGTGGAAGTCCCCACGGTGACTAATTCCCGATTTCACTAAGGTTCCCAAATTTTTAAGGGCTACCTAAGCTAAGTTAGGTGACGCTTTCTGTCAATTTCGTTCTGACGAATCTTTAGGGAATACCTAAAGGTGGAAATGACAATTGGGTAGGAGGTTGTATTTAGCGGTCACCTACGTAAAGAGTATCCTCTCCCTAAATCATCCTCGTAAGAGGATGATTTAGGTTAGGTTGGTGAAACTGGGCATCAGTCTAGTTATAGATTTCGTTTTAGAGGCTGAACATCGATGTTTAATATATTTACTGGCGGGTGTATAACCCTTATGAAAATGAAAGTTTTAGTAAGTATAAAGTCGACAATTTTCCAAAAGTACTTGCCGTCCGGACCACTTCAATTATTACTATAAAGCGTACCCACCTTATTTGTTGTCATTACTTTAGAGCCTGTATTTATTCTGTTTTATAAAATCATTTTAAAAACTTTAATTTGTTTTTCTTATAAACACCTGACTATTTTAAGTATGCAAACCTTCAAAATTTGGAATGCCCTTCCGGTTTCCGTTTTTCCAATCCTTACTAATATTATAAATGCGAAAGTGTGTTTGCTTGTTGGGTTGTCCTTCAATCACGCCGCAACAGGGCTACAGATCGACGAGATTTTTTGCCTGGGTATAGTTGAGGACCTGGAGAATGACTAAGGCTACTTTTTATCCCGGAAAATCAAAGTTCCCGAGGGACTTTAAAAACTAAATCCGCGCGGACGAAGTCGCGGGTATCAGCTAGTAACTTATAGGCATCTTTTAGGCAAGCGCGCTCTATCGTAAGCTGCATCTTCACTTACCTACCACTAGTGGTTCGCCCCGAACTGAGACCTCGCGGTATCCCATAATTCCCATAAGGTAGTTTTAACTATATTATACTAGCTGATGCCCGCGACTTCGTCCGCGTGAATTTAGTTTTTAAAATGCCTCGGGATCTCTTTGATTTTGCGGGATAAAAAGTAGCCTGTCACTCTCCAGGTCAACTATAGGTATCCTTGCAAAAAATCACGTCGATCCGTAGCTCTGTTCGGGCGTGATTGAAGGCGAAACCATCACACTTTCGCATTTATAATATTTCACATATAAGGTGCAAGTGCATATAGTTGACGTGGTTTTTTACACAGGTAATGTTGAGGACCTGGAAAATTAACACAGGCTACTTTTTGTCCCGGGAACATACATTTAAACGACCGCGCCACTACAAAGTATATAATTTATTGTTGATTTTTCGATAAAATTTAAATGGGACCACCTGAGACCCTTTGAAACAAAAAAGAATTTTCCAAATCGGTTCAGGTGTCTTCGAGTAATCGGTGAACATACATAAAAAAGATTCCGTTAAATTGAGATCCTCCTCCTTTTTTGAAGTCGGTTAAAATAATAATAAAAATTAGTTTATATTCAACGAAGTTATGGAGTAAAACAGTCAAAGTAGTTCAACCCCTGTCTCAGAGAACATACATCCATCCATCCATACATCCCTATACTACATCTACACAAACATACATCCGTATACAATATACATTCATCCTCACAAACTTAACACTAACTTAACAACAATAATAATATTAGTGGGATAAGTAGGATCGAATATAGTTAATGTAGTTATTGGAGGGGGAGGATACAAACATACATACATACATGCATACACACATAGATATGTACATACATGCATGCATACATACATACATACATACATACATACATACATACAATATACATACATACACAAACACACACATACATACATACAAACATGCATACATGCATACTTGCATACATACATGCATACACACATACATACATACATACATGTATGCATGCATGCATATCACCGCATAATTTAAGGATAAATATGTGAAAAGTAGGGAGCAGGTATCCCGCGGGAACTGTTTGTTTTCCCGGGATAAAAAGTAGCCGTTGTTACTTTTCAGTTCCTCAACTATGCCTATCCCAAAAATCACGTCAATATGTAACTCCCTTGGCACATAATTGAAGGATAAAAATGTGAAAGTACCATACGAATCCCGGGATAAAAAGTAGCCTTTTCACTTTTCAGGTCCTCAACTATGCCTATCAAAAAAACCATGTCAATCTGTAACTCGGTTGGCGCATAATTGAAGGATAAATATGAGAAAAGTAACAAACGAATAACCTGCGGGAACTGTTTGTTTTCCCGGAATAAAAAGTAGCCTTTTCACTTTTCAGGTCCTCAACTATGCCTATTCAAAAAACCACGTCAATCTGTAACTCCGTTGGCGCATATGAAGGATTAATATGTGAAAAGTAGCATACGAATATCCCGCGGGAATTGTTTGTTTTCCCGGGATAAAAGTAGCCTTTTCTCTTTTCAGGTCCTCAAATATACCCATACAAAAAACCACGTCAATCTGTAACTCCGTTGGGGCAAAATTGAAGGATAAATATGTGAAAAGTAGCATACTAATATCCCGCGGGAACTGTTTGTTTTCCCGGGTTTAAAAGTAGCCTTTGTCACTATTCAAGTCCTCAACTATGCCTTTCCAATAAACCACGTCAATCTGTAACTCCGTTGGCGCATAATTGAAGGATAAATATGTGAAAAGTAGAATACTAATATCCTGCTGGAACTGTTTGTTTTCCCGGGATAAAAAGTAGCCTTTGTCACTTTTCAGGCCCTTAACTTTACCTATACAAAAAAAAACACGTTAATATAAAACTCCATTGCGCGAATTTTGAAGGACAAATGCGTAAAAAATAGCGATGCTATCCCGCAGGAACTGTTTTCTTTTCCGGGATAAAAAGTAGCCTATGTGCTATTCCAGACTATAATCTATGTCTGTGCCAAATTTCAGCAAAATCGGTTCATCAGTTGTCGCGTTAAAGAGTAACAAACATCCATCCATCCATCCATCCAAACATCCATACATCCTCACAAACTTTCGCATTTATAATATTAATAGGATTGTAATTAAAACGCGCCGTATCTGATGACGTCAATCGTCATCTGCTTTCGTGGATGGGATGCATATTTACAATATTAAAGACAGCGCCATCTAGTAACAGTATAGTGAAGTTTTGTTAAAAACATTGATGCCCATTAAAACTCAAATAATTTCGTTTCTTTATAATATTTATCTAATCTTAGTATTTGTTGTTCAAGTACAGAATAATATAACTCAAATTATGTGTAAGTTTCAAGTTTTAAAACAAAGTGGTTTTAGAAATCTAGCCTCGAATACAATCTCCACTTTGAAAGCCCCCCATTTCGTATGGGAGCCCCCCTGAAATAAAGATTTTTATAACTTTTTAAGCCATTTTCGGCTGGAGGCCATCGGTTTACATATCATATCTAAAATTGAAGTAATTACGTTCAGTAATTCAGAAGTTATAAGGCTGTGACAGACGGACGGACGGACAAGTGCAAATCGCTCTAGTAAACTCAGAGACCTTCGCTTCGCTCGGTCGATCAGATAGGATCGCAGTCAAGCCCCAGTCTATTTACTTATGTATGAAAAAACCACGTACCCTTAGGGCATGTATCATCACCTTGTCGAATTTTGACAGATTGCCTATTACAAAAACTTTATTCGGCGTTTAAAGTTTACTTGATGAAACATGCCCTTTGGCCCGCTTGCAGAAACGCCGAGTTAGGTTTAACCCAGCAATAAATTTGTAATTTTGACAGAAGCTTTATACGAAATCTCTCCAAAATAAAATAATTATGGTTAGAATGGGAAAAGGATATTTTACGAGGAGTTTAAGTGAAAATACACTTGCTAAAAAATCCCGTATAATTAATAGTAATATAGTTAAGTATATATGATACAAAAGTACACTTAATCAGTGATTCATAATCACGCTTAGATTGTATAACCGAAACAGTCTTTCCTCGTATTTACAGATTCGCGTCTCACATCGCCGCACGCGGCGCACGAATCTGTACATATGCCTTCTACCTAATACATACCTATTCACATAATAACATTTCGATTCATTACCTATATAAAAGGGAAGATGGGGGTTTATTTTTTTTTATTTTTCATGAAGACAACGAAAGTTCACTTTTTTTCAAACATTAAACTGTACCTATTGTCAAACGAAAAGCTATCGGACGATGGTACTTATTATGTTGTACATAACATAATCTCTAAACCGAAAGTTCCCAGCGAAAAAGGAGTCATCGATTTAGTTTAGACATTAGGTACCAATACAATGTACAGTCGGCTGCAAAAGCCCATATAGAAAAAGCAAACAAGTTGCCTTGCAAGCAGTCTGTCACTCACACACTTACTGTAGTATTGAACTGAAATCGTTTGAACCTTATGTCGTTGACTTAAGGTTGATTATTGATAGATAATATTTATTTTGTGAGTGAGCATGCGAGTGATACACAGCATTGCTTGCGCACGGTTTTAGCCTTTAAGCCATATATGGACTTTTGACGTCGACTTTACAAGAGAATTATAGCCACAATGTGTTTTGCTTGTGTACCATAGAATTACGCAAAGTCTGCTTCCGTCTAATAAACCTTCGATGTTATTGTTGAATTTTAATTAAAACCTCTAAAAAAAAATTCGCACTACGTATTTAACTAGGCTTCACACATATTTTCTGGCGTCCATATAACATGTACGAACGATTAAAAGCCACTTAATTAAGCCATTTAAACAATGTGTGTAAATTTTATTAGTACAGGCTTACAGTAAGTATTAAATATATAGTTTTAAAACATAAAAATAGAATACTTACCTACTTAATTTTATTCCTATTAATCTAAATTCGAAATTATATTTCGTTTCATGTTTTTACTATAATTATTATTGTTTTCATAATGAAACACGACGGTTAATCCTACATTGTACCTACTCAATATTTTAGTAACTATTGATTTTTAGGGTTCCGTAGTAAACAAGGAACCCTTCTAGTTTCGCCATGTCCGTCCGTCCGTCCGCGGTTAAGCTCAGAGACTACTATCGATTTGAAAAGGGTATAAATATTAATCACGCCAACAAAGTGGTGAAATAAAATTGTGAAAAAAAAATTTTTTTAGGGTATCTTACATGTAAAGTGGGGATGCCTTTTTTTTCTCGTCTATCCCATAGAATAAAGAATTTTTTAGGAAAACTATCACGGCTAAGTAGTGTTCATAATTTAAGGAGTTATATCGGTTTTTGCTAGGTTAGGTATTACACGTAGTGTAAGTTGCATATTTTGTGGTATATTATAGTATTTAAGCCATGGAACTCAAAATATATTCAATATTCATAAATAAAATAAAAGCACTATCCTAGGTCAGCAATAATATTTGTGACTTGCAACTACGGAACCCTACACTGCGCGTGGCCCGACACGCACTTCGTCGGTTTTTTCAAACACCGATTGGTATAGATCTTATTATCTGAATATAATGCGTGATAATTCTGTTGAATCAAAATTTAGAAGGTAAACTAAATTGCCAGCTCTATAATAACGTTAATGTGATGCTACCTGTGGGGAACACATACACTGTAGATACTACACATTATAATTCATTTCATTATGCATTTTTATATTTAATTTCTTCCGAACGCCGGCGCTCGCGCAGCGGCGGCGGCGCGGTGCGCGGGACGCAGGTCCCGTTATCAGCGCGCGCGGCCCGCCGCCTGCATTCGGTTTAGACTTGCACCAGTTGCATTCGTACGTTTCCGCGCGAGTCCACGCCACTTTTGCGCACCGCCGATAAAACGCGAGTTACGAATACCGACTTGAAGCCTTGTAAATCTCAACCAAAGTTGTCAAATAGTGAAAATAAACTATACTACACTGTAAGGAGCATTTATTTGTTGGGTTTTAACATCCAATTCCCTCATACCCTTTCCTGTAGGGTACATTTTTTTATCCTTCTTCCAAAAAAGGATCTTTCTCTTTTTAGGGTTCCGTACCAAAATGGAAAAAATGGAACCCTTATGGTGCGACTTTCTCCGTCCGTCCGTCCGTCTGTCACAGTCGATCATTTTAGTAACTATTAAAGCTATCGACATGAAATTTGGAATAGTTGTATATACTTAATAGTGGCCCAACAGCATTGGAATAAAAAAAATCGAAAATTATTTTTAGTTTAATTAAAAAAGGGGGAAAATCGGAGATTTGAAATTTCAAAGTTAGATTAATATACCAAATGGGGTATCATTGGCTTTACCTGTACATTCTAATTACAAATTAATTAAACACAAAATAGTGCCCAACATCATTGGAATTAAAATATGGGGAAAATCGGGGGTTTGAAATGTAAGATAACTATACCGAGTGGGTTATTTTTATACATAATAGTTTTTCCCTCCCCTCCCCTTATCTCCGAAGTTTACCAATCCAAAAATCAAAAATAACTATGGTCAATAGAGGTTTATGTATATTTTACAGAAAAAATAAAACCAACACTCTAAGTAGCATAGTTTACTTGAATACTTTTACTTCTGGAGTACGGAAACCTCGATGCGCGAAACCGAATCGCACTTGGCCAGTTTTTTTTAATTAGCCATGCTTGCCTCAATGAATATGACCGAAAGAGACGCGATCTGTTTGATAAAACATCAGTTTGCTAGCAATTTAAAGTAAAATTATTAAAATACGTAAGTACATGCAATGAGACGAACGAATCATTTGACATACTTTTTGGAACCTGACTGTTCATGTCGAACCCCAACCTAACCTAACTTTAGATTTTGGCAAACACAGTATGTACTTCTATAACCCTTTTACTAGATTAGTCTAGTCAGATAGCTATATTACTAGATCGCGTTCGTATTATAGCTCCTCCTAGTAAGATAGCTATGAATCGCTTTCGTATAACTATATTCCGGCATATAGCTATAAAAACCTAGGTTTATTATAGCTATAACACGGCTTCAAATATCTTACTGCGACATACCTGCTATACACTGTACCTATACATTTCTAACTATATTTATAGAAAAGCTTTACTGTATGACGTGTATTATTTGCACCTTTTTATAACGTTGAGTGCATCGAAAGATAACAGTTAGAACAGAAGCTTCTGACAGTGGCTTATCTGGAATTATTGACATTTCAGTTTTTAGATTTTTCTCTTAATTCTTATTCCTGTCTGATATCGTATATTGAAATCTTGATACCAAATTAAGGACCACCCATTTTGCTTAGGTCAAACACTATGACCCCTAAACTTATCACAGCACAGATTTCCGTGACCTCCCGTTGAAATATTATTGTCACAGATTTTAATTTCTACACACCCTTACCACAAATGGAGGTTTTTTATTCCACTTTTCTCCAACAATAATATAACGAACCTCCTAAACTTACACAAATACGAATTATAACCATAACACTAGCAAAAAGCTGAGCTTTGTGAGGGCTCGCGTAGTTTTTCTAACGGGTAATAAGTTCTGTTGCAGCGATGTTAACTCTGGTTTTCTAACAGATGGCGTTAGTAGTACAATATCATTCTATCCAATGAATACAAAATTGCTAATGCTAATTTTTTTTAATGGTTATAAAATTATATTTTTTTTGACAGATAACACATCTGGATATGAAGTTAAATTACTATGTTAAAAACAAATTTATAGGCGTGATAGTTTTTCAGTAAAGTGTACCACAAAAATGCTCAGGTTATGGGATAGTGATAGTAAATAATAATATTCCCCTGGAGTTTGACGTAATAAATAGATGGTTAGTTAATACGCGGATGTTATTTTGACATTCAAATTGTATTTATTTGTTTACATAAAAATTTAAAATACATACATCATTATAAAGTGAAGTAGATTAAAAATTGCTGCATACGTAAGGTGTTTCAAGACAAACGGATGAAATTAAAACAAATCGTTATAAAGGAAATAGTTTGCAAACTCGGTGTACAAATCAAATAACGCTAAAACACTAACCTAGATGGCGTTACTAGGATCGCAATTTATGTTTTTTATTGAAATTTATTATTTTTATCAACGAAGTATCGTATTTTATTGTATTGGTTCGTCATATGAAAATTGTATTCATTTGCTTTAAGCCGTTTTAAGTTGTCAAATAAATACGACTTGACTGACTTGTGCCGGCAAAACACAAAAATAATACGGATCGAGTTGAGACCGCGAATAAAAATAAAAATATAACTGAAAATTACAATGAAAAATCCATTCCATATCATTTATAAATATGGCATGAAAAAGATAATTAGTTATAAAAAAAAATAGGAATTATCTACTTTACTTTTAATTTTATTTTAATAATTAAGTTACTAATACAAAATAAGATTAGAGATCAATAAACAAAAACATAAGTTACTCAAAGAGAATAAAAATATTGCAAAGTTAACATAAGTTATAAGAAAATTATTCCTACACCCCAAAGACAATTTATTAATTACGACTTTTTAAAACATGTCTGGCTACTGGAGCCCTAAGGTTTAGCTGAGATGGGTCCTGAGGAAGCTGCAATCATCATCATCATTAGCAACCCATCAACGGCTCACTACTGAGCGCAGGTCTCCTCTCAGAGAAGGGTTAATCGTGGGTGGTGTTGTTGGAAGCTGCAATGGTGCGGTCTTATTCTTATAGTCCAGGGTAGATAATTTTTGAAAACAAAAAAAAATTATAGTAGGATGAAACCCATTGGAAAAGGAAGAGAATGCAACAAAAATTAAAGGAAAAATAAATTACGGGCGATCTGAGGTCGGGAAGTGGGGGGAGGGGGGGTTTAAGGGTAAAAAACGGTTTATCTCAATTTCTGGAAAAACTACAAGTCCTATGGAAAAAAGTTAAATGGCAAAGTTGTAGGTAATAAAAAGATCTACAACTTTTGTATTTAGACTTTTTTCACATAACCTCAAAATGTATGTGAAAAATTCAAATAACCAAGTTTTTGGTTTTTTATTTTTACCTTTTACAAAAAAAAATATTTTTTCACGAAATTTGGTGAAAACTTACCTTTTCATTTCCCAAACACACTGTAATTTTTCTGATTTAAAATATTTATCTTTTCACCTTTTTTTTGACTTAATATTGAAAAAGCACCTACTTTTCAACCAAAAATTCTCCCGTCAAAATATCTGCTTTTTTAAAAAAGTCGGTGAGCTTTTTGTTCGTTGAAATCTCTACTTTCTGATGGTGTAAAAAAATATATACATTACTATGGTAAATGCTCTCAGAAAATGCAGAAACGAAATACGAAATAACAGGTAGTAAGGCCCAGACCCTCCTAGCCCCTATGAAATACCTTTTAAATTACATGCGTAGATGGCTATTTATTGCTATTTTAAGATGACTTATATACCTGAGTGACCTACGGAAAATAAAAACGGTGGTTGGTTTTTTATTTTTATCTTTTACGGTGTAAAAGATAAAAATAAAAAACCAAAAACTTGGTTATTTGAATTTTTCACATACATTTTGAGGTTCTGTGAAAAAAGTTTAAATACAAAA
The DNA here is from genome assembly GCA_029955525.1 of Oeneis ivallda. NCBI lineage: Eukaryota > Metazoa > Arthropoda > Insecta > Lepidoptera > Nymphalidae > Oeneis > Oeneis ivallda. The sequence goes on from JARPMR010000023.1 coordinate 22,472,797, forward strand.
GTTGTAGATCTTTTTATTACCTACAACTTTGCCATTTAACTTTTTTCCATAGGACTTGTAGTTTTTCCAGAAATTGAGATAAACCGTTTTTTACCCTTAAACCCCCCCTCCCCCCCCACTTCCCGACCTCAGATCGCCCGTAATTTATTTTTCCTTTCATTTTTGTTACATTCTCTTCCTTTTCCAATGGGTTTCATCCTATTATTATTTTTTTCACTTTTTATTATTTTTTAAGGCTTCTACCCTGGTCTATTAACTAGGTATCTATATATATAAAAGAAAGTGGTGTTAGTTACACTATTTATAACTCAAGAACGGATGAACCGATTTGGCTGAAAATTGGTGGAGAGGTAGCTTAGAACCAGGAGACGGACATAGGATAATTTTTATCTCGTTCGACCGCGTTTCCGTCAAGTCACTATAAAACGTGGTATAACAAAAACGCATCTGACATGGAATAACAAAACGCAAATGACAGTGGAATAACAAAACGTAAATGACAGCTAAACGTAATTTTCTCTTTGGTTAAGTATGGTAAAAAATTTGAAAATTATAAAAAGTGTTATAATAAAGCATTACTGATATTATAAATGCGAAAGTGTGTTTGTTTATTGGTTTGTTCTTCAATCATGTCGCAACAGAACAACGGATTGATGCGATTTTTTGCATGGGTATTGTAATGGATGTAGTAGTGGTTCCTCCGACCGGGAGAGCTACTTTTTATCTCGGATAATGAAAGAGTTCCCGCGGGATTTTTAAAAACTAAATCCATGCGGACGAAGTCGCGGGCATCAGCTAGTAAGATAATAAAAATATGTCTAAAGTATCCGTAATTTAATTGCCGAAGACAATAATTGACCAAATTTTGTTAAAAGTATGTGAGACTTCTATAAGCATTGAAAATATTAAAATGTGCGAAAGAGAGGGATGCGAAATTTATTTATTTATTTATTTTGAAATGTAATAAATAGTCCTCATGTAAAGGCGGTCACTGACGGCACGGTACGTCCAAGGATTTAAGGCCTTTAGCCACATAATTGCCACAATTACATAATGCTCCTGTCAATTTCACTGAATTTAGACCTGTCAATTTCACTGGAATTAGAGCAGTCAATTTCATTGTATTTAGACCCGTCAAGTTCATTGAATTTAGACCTGTCAATTACACTGGATTTAAGACCAGTCAATTTCATTGAATTTAGACCTGTCAATTTCACTGGATTTAGACCTGCCAATTTCACTCGATTTAGACCAGTCAATTTCATTGAATTTAGACCAGTCAATTTCATTGAATTTAGACCAGTCAATTTCACTGGATTTATAGACCAGTCAATTTCACTGGATTTATAGACCAGTCAATTTCATTGAATTTAGACCAGTCAATTTCATTGAATTTAGACCTGTCAATTTCACTGTATTTAAGACCAGTCAATGTCACTGAATTTAGACCTGCCAATTTCACTGGATTTAGACCTGCCAATTTCACTGGATATAGACCTGCCAATTTCACTGGATTTAGACCTGCCAATTTCACTGGATTTAGACCTGTCATTGTAATTTAGATGTATTGTAGTTATTTTCACAAAATTGAATCAGCGCAATAGTCAGTTGTAAGCAAGGTTATTTCGAGCGCGGCCCATACAAATGAAGTTTGATTCTTGTTTAAGAGTTAAGTAGACAAAGTCAACAGTTGAAAGGAATTTTGGTATAGAAATAAACTACTACATCATCACGTCATTTGTATCCCGGCAAATGGAAGAGTTCCCACAGGATTTTCAAATAGCCTAAATGAACGCAGATGAAGTCATCTAGTATTCAAAAAAGAATCGACCAATCGTATAGCACGCTCTAGGAAGAAACTCTTCTTAAAAATATAAATTGATTTTTTTGGCCTAAAAAGTAACTAATAAGTAATAACTAGTAATAATAGTTAAATAGCAATTATTCGATTCAAAAACAAAATAAAACTAAGCACCAATTTGTTCTATCTTATACAAAAATAACCTAGTTATAATAATTCTAATTAGCCAAATATCAAATCGAGACGTATTGTCTGTACAATTAACATAACTGTCTTGGCACTTCACATGGCATCGAGGTAGAGATCTATTTAGCGTGGTCAGATGTTTTCCTTCACCGGTAACGCAAATGATATTCTAATAATTTTTTCGTTTGATTAATCGACTAGCTTTTGCCCGCGACTTTGCTCATGTTAAGTTCAATTTTTCAAACCTATATTTTACCCCTTTTGGGGTTCTGAATTTTCAAAAATCCTTTCATAGCAGATGCCTATCTGATAGCTATCTGTATGCTAAACAGTCCGATCCATCCAGTGGTTTGAGCTGTGCATTGATAGATCAGTGAGTCACCTTTTTCTTTTATATATTAAATATCTGGGTGACCGAGCTTAGCTCGATTTTTATTTTTGGTAAATCGTGTTTTTTGAAATAAAATTCATAGGGAAAAATATAATCGTCTTGGACTCGAACCGGGGTCTTCTGGTTTCGGGACTGCCCGACTTACCGAGCTATCGGAAATTTATAGATCATGGCGAAATTTACCTTCGTATTCTAATAATATTGTAAGGGGTTTTTCATTGCCTGAAAACACGGATAAAACGACCTTTTCTAAAAATGAAACCTAGCTAGATCGATTTATCGCCCCGAAACCCCCCGCATACCAAATTTCATGAAAATCGTTGGACCGTTTCCGAGATTCAGATTATATATATATATAAGAATTGCTCGTTTAAAGATATTAGATAGATTAGATTGTACTGCCAAGGCCAAATCATTTTGCTACCAGGACAATAAAAACTATTAAAATTTCAACATTCAAAATAATAAAAAGTTCCTATTGTCAAAAACGTGTCAGCGTTAAAACTAGTATTATACAAAGTACTCTCTGGTCAAGACACCGATGCCCATATGAAGTCCATAACAAAATTACCGCTTCATCACAAAATTTGCTGGTCACCGCCAAAATTGACATACAAAAATTTCCCTAATAAATCAATAATTTCAAGCTAAAAATAAGGATAATATTACACAATAGTAACTTATCAACAATTTAGTAAAATCGCGATTGCTAAAACATAACGAATTTTCAATAATTTATAATGGCAGTGTAAAATAATTTTTAAAATATTTGATCACAAATTAGATTCATCATTCATTGCTTTTCATGCGACTTTAACGTCGTACAGTTTTTGCAATTCACGAAGGCGAGTGAGCTTTACTCGTGGTTACTTCGTGTACATGCACTTTGCATAAGTGTGCGTGCCTGTCAAAGCCTAGGTGGGAGCGGGCAGGCGCGAGCATTGCGCTCGCTCACACTTATACAGATACGACACACACACAACCATAAGTCAGTCGCCTTCGTGAATTGCAAGAACTATAATTGTATGTGTTTTTATTATTGTTGTTGCTACAAATCAGGCGGTCAAAGTATACCTTGTTTCAAATTAAACTGGAAAAAATCATCATCATCGTCAGCAACCCATCAACGGCTCGCTACTAAGGACAAGTCTCCTTTCAGAGAAGGGTTATAGGCCATAGTCCACCACGCTGGCCCAATGCGAATTGGCAGACTTCACACACCTTTGAGAACATTATGGAGAACTCTCAGGTTTGTAGGTTTCCTCACGTCTTCCTTCGCCGTTGAAGCATGTGACATTTAATTTCTAAATCGCACACTTTGAAAAGAGAGGTGCTGGCCCGGGATCGAACCAGCGACCCCACTGAAAAAATTACCAACTCTATTTTCGGTTATAAACAGATCGTGCCTCCATTGTGAAAGTGGGGAGGCAGCAAAAACAACTTTGTAATACCCAACAATATCTGTTATCGCGTTTCCCTGCTATAATAATAAAGCTGGTATTTTTTTCCACGTCCATTTGAAACATGGAATAGTTAAAAACTACTATTTCTAGCAGTATTTAAAAGTTAATTCGGTTTCATCTGATCAATAAATTGATAAGTGAGAACAAGACTTAGTCTATTTAGCTTTGACACGAAAAAACATGTCATAAAACCTTATACATAGACCTAGAAACTTATCTTAAAGACGTATTTCAATGACGTCGGGAGTTTTCCACCTCCTTCAAAAATCATTTTTGAATCGTGTTAAACAGACTGGCCACTAAAGTTTCTTGGGTAACAACTAAAATGTCAAAAAAAAACTTTAAAAATCATAATCTAGATAGAACATTGGACGTATTGCGGTGACATCGGGAGTTCTTTCATATCTCTCTCCAAAAATCATTTTTGCAAAGCGTTAAACAGAATGGCCGTGCAAAATGTCAAAAGACCTAATAAATCATAAGCTAAAACGACGTTATATCATAGAGATATCGCGTCGGGAGTTCTTTCATATCTCTCTCCAAAACACGTTTTTGCACAGTGTTAAACACAGCGCAAACATACAACTTTTAGTTGAACAACTATTTAGTTGTGTTTCATAAGTATATAGGAATGTACTGCAATCATAGAATGTGCGTAAACTTATCGTATATATTATAATATATATTAAAGCCGTATCGATTTGCTTTTGATTATAGTTTAGTTACATAGTTCGAAGAGCTGATGGTCGTTGGGGTCCCAAGGTGCTGGAGTGGCGACCCCGCACCGGGAAGCGCAGTGTTGGCAGACCCCCCACCAGGTGGACCGACGACATCAAGCGAGTCGCAGGGAGCCGCTGGATTCAGGCGGCGCAAGACCGAGGCCTGTGGAAGTCCATGCAAGAGACCTTTGTCCAGCAGTGGACGTCTATCGGTTGATAAAGAAGAAGAAGAAGATAGTTTAGTTGTGTAGAATTCACGAAAAGTACACAACTCGACTAAACAGTTTAGTCGATGTAAAAGTTGTATGTATGCGCCTTACAATCAGACCGGCCGTAACGGATTTTTCAATATAAACGAAATATCAAAAAATCTTGTAAATCACAACCTCGAGCCGTACCTCAACCTCAGTGATGTCCGGCGGCGGCGGTGGTCGCTTCGTACTCACGAAAAAACTTTGACAGCCGTTGTTTTTGCAAATCGTTGTAGTTTTTGAAGGAATGGCGGACGTCTTCTAGAAGTTTCTGTATGGCTTTGTTCTTTGGGGACACTTTGTCGGCCCGCTTGAGGTCGGCAAGAGCCGCTTCGTAATTCTGAAGGGCGAAATTCGCTTGGCCGCGACGGTATAGGGCTTTTTCATTATGGGCATCCAAGCGTAGTACCTAGAAATGTGTAAAATGATTATTTAAAGAACTGGGTTGTTGCCTATAGTTAAAAAAATATATTTCTTTCTGATTGTTAAAAAGTGTCTTCTAAAATAAGTAAAATACAAGTACGCTGTTAATTTTAAGTGTGATCACCACTAATTAAAACATTATTTTTACTACATTTAATTAAAACCACAAAAATTAATTAATTAGATTAAACTACAAAAAGTGCATCAAATGTTTTTGACGTCACAGTTTACTATTTCATACAAGCTCCCATACTATGAGCGTTTTGATTTTTGGAGATTCATAAAGAGTTGGTAGTCGTAACATACTCAAAAGCGAGATATGGGGATGTTTTCAAAACGCAAACCAAACTTATCATGTTTTTAGTCAAAGTCAAATGAACCTTATCAGCTCTCTTTTAAGGTCCATAACACTCTGAGTGTGACGTTTCGACGCTCGAAATCTTGATGATTGATATGTCAAAATGACAGCAAACTAAGACAAGGTCTTAAAAGTCTTGCTGCACATGAATAATATTCCCATACCCCCTCCAATTGGGTTTTTGATTGTGGTCAAAATGTTAATATTCATTGTTTATAGTTAAAAAATACGAGAATAACATTTATAAAAATCGGCCAAGTGCGAGTCGGGCCTCGCTCTTTTAGGATTCCGTTAAAAAAAATTAAAATATTTCCATACCATTACCCATGGAAATATTTTAATTTAATTTTTTTAATTTAATTTAATTTTTATTATTTGTTGTTATAGCGGCAATAGAAATACAAAATATGTAAAAATTTCAACTGTCATCTATTACGGTTTACGAGACACAGGCCGCTGACAGACGGACGGACAGCGGAGGCGTAGTAGTAGGGTCCCGTTAGCATCCTTTGGGTACGGAACCCTAAAAACAGAAAATAAATCGATCCAAAAAATAAGTAAGTTAGAAGCTGTTTTACTGTGCCTGTATCTATCTATTTCTAAAACGAAATTTTCTATGGAGCGTGAATGGAGCTGCTGACTTGTGACATCACACTTCAGTAGCGCTTTCTCAAACAGGAAACTTTAAGGCTGTATATTTCCGAGACTAGTTAAGATATTTAAAAAATAAAAATGGCATTGTGCTATATTTAAAAACGTTTTTTTAAATAAATAAAAAAATATCAGTCAAATACCCAATTAAGCGTAAAACTTGTACCTTCTAGGAGTAGGAAAGTTTGAAACATTGACTTTGCGGATTTCAATCCGTGCCTTAACGTTTACAAAGTAGGTTAGATGAAATGTCCATACACTTACCTCGGAGCAGCTTCTGATGCAGGCTTTGTAGTCCTGAGTCTTGGAGAAGCAGGCGGCTAGGTTCAGACTGCACTGGACTCTGTATGTCATTATTTCATCATAATCTGAAAACAAAAGTTCGAGTATTAGGGTTCCGTACCCAAAGGGTACCAACGGGACCCTATTACTAAGCCCACGCTGTTCGTCCGTCCGTCCGTCCGTCCGTCCGTCTGTCAGCGGGCTGTATCTCGTAAATCGTAATAGATAGACAGATGAAATTTTCACATATTATGTATTTCTATTGCCGCTATAACAACAAATAATAAAAATTAAATTAAATTAAAAAAATTAAATTAAAATATTTCCGTGGGTACATGGAAATATTTTTATTTAATTTTTTTAACGGAACCCTAAAAGAGCGAGGCCCGACTCGCACTTGGCCGATTTTTGAGACTTGAGAACCCACAGACAGACAGACCGATATAGGGGAAAATAATGAAGTTTGATTCTTATTTGAATACTAGTTTTGCCTGCCACATCGTCCGCGAGGAGTTAGGTTTTTGAAAATCCCGCTAAAAGCTGTTTTTTATCCGGGGTCAAAGTAGCCTAACATGTCACTCTAAACTACACCAATACAAAAAATATGAGCTGTATATTTTTATTAAACTGTTAAGCTACACTTAAGGAAATATCCGAATAAATTTTTAAATAAATATCAAAAAACTGATTGAAAAAAGTGGATACATATCACTAATTTCGTTCTTGACGTGTGGTACGCTCGTGGCTGTGGTGTAAAATCATCACACTCGGGCGCGATACCTAAGAGATGTGGGTTCGAACCCCGCCGGCCTCGGAATTTTTGATATGTATTTAAAAATTTATTCAGAAGCTGAGCTGTAGCTCTTTACTGACTATTTTAGTACGCAGCGGACAATATAATGCACAAGTGTGTGAGTACAATTAAAGATCTCTATTCTACTATTCCCTCCCTCTCATAGTCCAATAGAACAGCAACTTGTCACGACAGGAAAGAGATCAGGCGAGGACTTTACGAACTCTGACTGAATCACGGCAGTGTTATCCGTACACTTCCCAACTGAGGACTGGTATCAAGAACTTTCTTTGCAGAACAACCCAATGACTTATTTTTGAGCCTGCACCCGGGTCTCGAAGCTGACTGGATGATGGGGTCCTGACCTCATCATCCCTCAGCCAAAAAAGCTGCCACAAGACGAGTAAACATACTCCGGGCGTAGTATAGTTCTTGCAATTCACGAGGGCGAGTGACTTATGGTTGTGTGTGTGTCGTATCTGCATAAGTGTGAGCGAGCGCAATGCTCGCGCCTGCCCGCTCCCACCTAGGCTTTGACAGGCACGCACACTTATGCAATGTGCATGTACACAGTTGGAGCCCTCTTGCAGCACATCCCGGGCGTGGTGCAGGAACCGCAAGCACTTGTGGTACTTCCTCGCTGCGGCTTTGTACTGCGATGCTCCGAACAAGGAGTTGTATACTCACAGTCGTCGTGGCGCGCCTTGGAGCCCTCTTGCAGCACATCTCGGGCGTGGTGCAGGAACCGCAGGCACTTGTGGTACTTCCTCGCTGCGGCTTTGTACTGCGATGCTCCGAACAGGGAGTTGTATACTCACAGTCGTCGTGGCGCGCCTTGGAGCCCTCTTGCAGCACATCTCGGGCGTGGTGCAGGAACCGCAGGCACTTGTGGTACTTCCTCGCTGCGGCTTTGTACTGCGATGCTCCGAACAGGGAGTTGTATACTCACAGTCGTCGTGGCGCGCCTTGGAGCCCTCTTGCAGCACATCTCGGGCGTGGTGCAGGAACCGCAAGCACTTGTGGTAATTCTTCGCTGCGGCTTTGTACTGCGATGCTCCGAACAGGGAGTTGTATACTCACAGTCGTCGTGGCGCGCCTTGGAGCCCTCTTGCAGCACATCCCGGGCGTGGTGCAGGAACCGCAGGCACTTGTGGTACTTCCTCGCTGCGGCTTTGTACTGCGATGCTCCGAACAGGGAGTTGTATACTCACAGTCGTCGTGGCGCGCCTTGGAGCCCTCTTGCAGCACATCCCGGGCGTGGTGCAGGAACCGCAAGCACTTGTGGTACTTCCTCGCTGCGGCTTTGTACTGCGATGCTCCGAACAGGGAGTTGTATACTCACAGTCGTCGTGGCGCGCCTTGGAGCCCTCTTGCAGCACATCCCGGGCGTGTTGCAGGAACCGCAGGCACTTGTGGTACTTCCTCGCTGCGGCTTTGTACTGCGATGCTCCGAACAAGGAGTTTCCTACTTTCTTCACGTCCCGAATACATTGCATTAGCTCCTCGATCTATAAAAGTAAAAAATGTACAAATCTGACACTCCGCTAAATTTACCGAAGAAAACACTCAAACGGCAACTCTCGTTAAAAACTGCCACCAAGTGATTTAGCGTTGATTAGGGATATGGGTTTAATTTACAATATCTTAAATTTATGTCTATTTTTCCTGTTCGTGGCACTAGATCCAATTAGTTGATCCGCACAGCTTGCTGGATCTTATAACACCTATTTCTCTTGTCCCTTTTCTTTTTCGTTCTTCTCCAACTAACTAGTTTCTTTTTCTATTTCGCAAGCTGTGGCAGTCTCTAAGTGGGTCTACAGTACTGTAAATTATGTTTTTTCTTTCTGTTTAGTTTTTAATGATTTATTGTATACCCGTTGACTGTCCTATTAAATAAATAAATAAATCTTACTCCGTACCGTATCGTACGTATCGTGGAGAATGGCATCTATTCTGAGCTTCTTTCACATTAGATAACTCACAATAATTAGGAGAATTTACTTTTTTCATCATGTACCCAAACTTGTTGAGACATGTCCAGTCCGAGTCAGAGCCATAACTACTTGTTGACATGTTCATCTCACATCGCAAATCACTCACAACATGAGGAGAAACATTTGTTTAGTGTGTAGCAATAAAGAATTGCTATATCGATCTATCTAATCTATCTATATATAGAATGTAAGAAGCAGTGATAGCCTAGTGGTTTGGACTGTGGTCTCCTATTCGAGGGGTCGCAGGTTCGATCCTGGGTACGCACCTCTGACTTTTCGGAGTCATGTGCGTTTAAGCAATTAAATATCACTTGCTTCAACGGTGAAGGAAAACATCGTGAGGAAACCTGCACATCTGAGAGTTCTCTATAATGTTCTCGAAGGTGTGTGAAGTCCGCCAATTCGCATTGGGCCAGCGTGGTGGACTATGGCCCTTCTCCGACCTAACCCTTCTCTGAGAGGAGACTTGCGCTTAGTAGTGAGCCGTTGATGGGTTGCTAATGATGATGATGATGATGATATATAGTATATACATGTATGCATGCATGTACTCACAGTGACGTTGACGCGCAAATCCTCCGGGTACTCTGGCAGGCAGTCGGCGGTGCCGTCTCGACAACAAACGTCCCAACTTTCCTCTGTGATCTCTCCACAATCTTCTATTCGGCACTCCTGTAAACACAACCAGTATATTAGTACCACAGAACGAAATAATGACACAAAAACAAAATATAAAGGACGTGTACAAGGACAACTTATCTCTAATGCTCCGGTTTCACGCTCCGTCTTGCGTGCAGTTTTAACCGTGAACTGCGCAGTCCAATCTTGCGCAAGTCAACCAACTACGCGGGCTACCGTCTTGCCGTCCATACGCACGCACTTAACTGCGCAAACTGGGCTTTTACAGGTAAGTCGTCAGGTAAGACGGAGCGTGCAGCCGGGACTTAAGGAAGAGGTTTCTTCCTGAGGCCTTCATAGTATCATTTTTCATGAACAATATACCAGTGCAGTGTACTTCTTCTTTATCAACCGATAGACGTCCACTGCTGGACAAAGGTCTCTTGCATGGACTTCTACAAGGCTCGGTCTTGCGCCGCCTGAATCTAGCGGCTCCCTGCGATTCGTTTGATGTCGTCGGTCCACCTGGTGGGGTGTTTGCCAACACTGCGCTTCCCGGTGAGGGGTCGTCACTCCAGCACCTTGGGACCCCAATGACCTCTCTCCTCTTCTCGGGCTCTTCGAAGTATGTGCCCCGCTCATATCCACTTCAGTATCGCGACTAGCTGATCTATATCGGTGACTTTGGTTCTACGGATGTCCTCATTACTGATTCGATCCCGCAGGGACACTCCGAGCATAGATAGCTCTCTCCATCGTTGAGTGACCCTGAGCCTTCTCATGAGGTCCAAAGTCAGCGACCATGTCTCGGATCCGTAAGTCATCACTGGCAACATCCACAGTTCGAAGACTTTACAGTGCAGTGTAAAGCCCTATGTTTTTATTATAGTACTTTTATTTCACGAAGCGACGCGCGCTTTACTTGTGGTAACCAAGTGTACAAACACGCTGTGAATGTGTGCGTAAGCGAGGAAGTACTGAGGATACCATCTACTCGTATTCACGCACACATTCGTGCCATGTTGTATACTTGGTTACACTGACTCGTAAAATCAAGCATTGTCCCATAACCTAGGAATCTAAACCTCACCACTCTAAGTTTTCCATCGTCAGCGAGCTGCTGGATCTCAGTAACGATGCCCAGGCCGGCCAACACTCGCCCGCACGCCACGTTGGTCCCGTCCAACTGTGGACACGGCACTGTGGTGATGCAGAACTGGGAGCCGTTGGTGTTGGGCCCAGCGTTGGCCATACTGACCACACCTGTATCATGCTGAAATAATGATTTTCTTTTAAAAGAATGTGACGACCTCCCTGGCGCAGTGGTCTTATAACTGGGAGGTCCTGGGTGCGATTCTCGGCGGGGTCAATTTGTGAATTTATCAATATATATAAAAATCTCGTGTCACAATGTTTGTTCGGGATAAACTCTGAAACTACTGAACCGATTTTGACCACAATATCGTTACTATCTGTAATTTGGTCCAACTTAAAAGATAGGATATAATTTGTAATTGCAAATTAAAATATGTTAATTACAGAACGATGTTATTACAAGTATTATTATGCTGCTAGGCAACCTAAATCTCGAACGATGTTAGATTGCGAGATAGTCTTAACCCAAATAGACTACTTATCTTACTAATCCTTATTACTTATTATTACTTAAATACTTACTAATATTATAAATGCGAAAGTGTGTTTGTTTGTTGGTTTGTCCTCCAATCACGCCGCAACAGAGCAACGGATTAAGTTGATTTATTGCATGGGGATAGTTGAGGGCCTGGAGAGTGTCATAGGCTACTTTTTATCCCGGCAAATCAAAATGTTTTTGAGGGAATTTAAAAACTAAATCCACGCTGACGAAGTCGTGGGCATGTAGTCATGGGCTAGTAATGCTATAAAATATATTTGCTTGTTGCGGCAAGCGCCGATCCTACACGCGATCCGCACGCTCAACATCGTCTCGGATAAAATGGATTTGTTCAGTTGCTCATTGAGCGAGTTCGCAACTAAGTCACTATGTAAATGTATATACTTTGTATAAACTTGGCATGATTTAAGGTCATACTACGAGGTATGATATAGGATACTTTTTTATCCAGAAATTCCGCACGGTTTTTTTTGGGAGAGGGGATGAAAGTCAAAATGTGTATTTAGTTGTAATTCATTAAGGCGTATTCCGATTTCATTTATTCTTTTTTAGTTAGAAAGCAGGTATTTTAGAGATTGTCCTGTAATTATTTCAAGGTCATCGGTTTAGTAGTTCAGAAATTATAGACATCACAATCTTCAGTATAAGGTCCAAAAAACTAGAACCCCGGAATGTACAGGATACTTTGAATGTATGGCTCACCTCAAGCTGGAATGCACACTTTATCGTAAAGCCATCACGGCTAGCCCTATTTTGTCAAACTACTCCAAAGGCGTCAGATATTGCCAAACGATCAAACGATAGTAGGTATGGATGTAAGACATCGTATGGACGTAATATTACAGTGTTTTCCTATGCAATTTAATATTCTAATCATATTAATATTATAAATGCGAGTGTGTTTGTTTGTTAGTTTGTCCTTCAATCACACCGCAACAGAGCCACGGATCGACGTGATTTTTTGCATGGGTATAGATTAGGACCTGGAGAGTGACATAGGCTACTTTTATCCCGGAAAATCGAATTCCCGAGGGATTTTAAAAACTAAATCCACGCGGACGAAGTCGCGAGCATCAGCTAGTTATACAATAAAAACACTACATGTAATCTTACAGGAATTTTGAAGTTTTCATCTTCGAATGTCGGTCCATAGATGCTCTCTCCGCCCGTCCCGTCGTTGTTGATTATATCGCCGCCTTGCAGCATGAACTGTGATATAGCTGCAAATCAAACTGTTGCATCAATACGCGAGTATTGATTCTCATACCATCATTGCTGAGGGTTTTCACCCATGCCATTAATCTAGACAAATAAAAAAAATTTGAGTGTCGTGGAACACTCAGCTGGAATGAAGTTCAGAATCAACGCCATCTCTCGCTACATGTTAGCACCATCTCTAGTTAGTCGCGTAAAAAACAGACATTAAAGCAAGTTCAAACAAATTCGCGCTGCCCACAATAGATAGCGTTAGTAAATTTTGCCGCAAAATATTTTGTTCTGAATTTCTCTTCTATAAAACTTTGTTTCAAAAATAACAAAGACATAATCTGAAGTCAGGATTCGAACACCCGAACCGATAGTTTCACTCCTTCGTTTAGCCAGTACGCCACCAAAGCTGTGATGGAACGTGTGTAATAAACGAAGGCAACAAGGGTCGTAACGGAAAATTCACTTTCAACAAAAACACTTTCGCCTAGCCTTCATCCACCAAAAAAATCTGTTAAGGAACTTCGTTCCAATAATTTTCTTTACCTTTATGAAATCTACATTCCTTATAGTGCAGGGGTTTGCCGAAGACACCGACTCCTTTCTCACCAGTGCATAGGGCTCGGAAGTTCTCAGCAGCTTTAGGCACCACATCATATCTTAATTCTATAACAATTCTACCGGCTGAAACAAATATGTAAACTCTGTATAGCAACATCCTCAATCCTCAACATGTATCATGCGTCATGCTCGTGAACTGGTCCCACCAGCGGGAATGGGTCTACTTCCTGTCTGCCCATCTTAACATGTGTTGAATTATAATTAGGTATGCTTTTGTGGAACTCATTGTGGAAACACTGCATACATAGCATAGTATCTTTGTAATTGAATTGTAAACCTGTTTTGAAAAGAGCAACCGCCAAGTTTTGTGCTGGTTCTTCTCGGCAGGAAGGGCATTCCGAATTTGTGGTATTCATCAACGAATCAAAAGCACTTGTAAAAAGTTTCTTTGAATAAAAAACATTTCTATTCTATTCTATTCAAAAAGAATTCCTTTAAGGCTCTTTTTAGGCTACTAATAGCATATATGCAAAAGTGGTTTGTCCTTTAATCATGCAGCAACGGAGCAACTGATCAATGTGTTTTTGCATGGGTATCCTTGATGACCTGGAGAGTGACATAGTGTGGCTACTTTTTGTCCTGGAAAATCAGAGTTCCAATGGGATTTTAAAAATTAAATACACGCAGATGAAGTTGTGGCATCAACTAGTTATATGAATATAAATAGTTAGTAGTTAGTTAGTTGAATAACTTCACATTTTATTGACCATAAGATGTTAAACATAAATATTATGTTTTACGAGTCCTAATAGATAGTCTAAGTAATAACTTTAAACAATGTAAATGTGTGTATATTATTCAGGAATTTCTCAGATTTTACGATATTATAGCTCAGGAGTTATCAAGGAGAACTAGGTAACATAAAACTGCTACTTTGACATTTAATGTATGTTTGACATAGTGCTAGTTACAGTCATTACAAAATAGCAGGTCTGTTTTGAGGTTTCTCTATAAAGATCATGAACTAACTTTGTATGATGAACATACAAACAAATCGGAAAGTCAAATATGTTTAGACAAATAATAATTATGATGTTATTTGTAATTAAGAGCAATTACATGTAATTTAGAAATCATATTAAACATTTTAATTTAGTTTAAATGTCTTCAAAAAGCAATTTATTCTACAGTATCTACACTACTACACTATCAACACTAAATGATGCCAGCGACTTTGTTTGTGTCTTTGTTTGGTCACAGCAAAGTCTGTAATATTTGTTGTTAAAATATAGGTAGTACATGATATGGAGTGCAATAGGGTCCGACACCCGACACCCTTTGGGCACAGAGCCCTAAAAATAATCTAACAAAAAACGCAACGCAAGAAGAGGTAAGTGCTCAAGTCAAGGGTCAAACCATGTCAAACACAATCCAATATGTGCCAATACCTCTGTGCATATATGAAAGAGACAAAACGATTGACATTCCATCTCAACTGACGATTCGCAACGTTAGCCCATGAATTACGAAAACTGATGAACCTTATCTACTGTCAACTTCTTGTTTAGGTTGTTCGCATTGCCAGTGTTGCGTTTACAGGATGTGATTCAGTAAAACAAATAGATTGTTGCACAGCAGTAGCTGGTTTTGCCGGTAGGTAAAACCCGCTACCCGCTACTTTGCCCAAAGACAGTTTTGATAACTATTTGCTTTGCGCAACGACCACCTCTAATAGATATTATTAATTGTAATTATGACATCAAATTTTCATTCATAGGCCTGCATAGCCTCACAATAAAAGCTATCCATGATCAACAATCACACAACCAAGTGTAAAATCTAAATATTTTAAAATTCAATTTGAAATTACCAATTTAAATACAATCTGTAGGCACATTAAAGTTGTTCAACCTTCATATCAGTTTTATCAAGTCTTTGACTGACATTTATTTGTATTTGCAATACAATGTTGGTGACCTATGCTCACATAAAATTAATTGAGCTACCATGTACACAGATATTTAACGCTTTTAGTATCAAAATTATAGCATCGGAAACACTGAAATACCTTTACTACCTGAGAGACCTTGCTCCATTGAACTTAATAAGCATTTAATCACTCTAATAGGAATAATCAAAAATATACCATTTTCTGTATGTATAGTAAGTTTCAAATAAAGAGTTGGTATGAATGAATTAGGAAACTACGGTTTTATAACAGTTATGTTGTTGTTATAATGAATGTATCACTAACCTTTCTCGCCATCGATTGAAATATCTAAGAATACCAAAGGGTTTCTTTGTTTTTGCTGGGTCCCGGTTATCATCCTTAACGATGTATCACAGAACACGTGCCATTTAGAAGAAACTAATTAAACAGTTAGACTTATTAAGCACGATAATTGACCATCTCATCAATAATTCCATTGCTAAATGCCGTTGGTTAATATAAACTAAACAAAACAAAGTAAAAATAGAAATTCTAACGTCCGACCTACCCCAAGAAACAGACACTTGCACAACACAGAGTAAAGACCATTTGTGCAAAACACCTCCTCTAATCAAAACACAGAGTAGATACTATGTCTGCATGTCATCATAGACCACGAACACTAGGATACATGTCATCATCACATGCTCTATGCTACAAGCTCTGCACTTTATGCTCTGCACCACTGACCAAAGACAGCGCAGTCGTCACCAGGCCCTCTCGAGTCAAGGGTGAGCAAGATGTATCAGTCTATCCCTTTCATTTCGTATGGCATATACAGGACTATCCCTTTCTACTCACGCTATTAAATTTACGCACACATTCTCATTTTCTCAGTCTATCGTATTTACTAGATATTCAAATCTTATTGGTCGGTTGGTCTGTGTCAAATTAGCGTCCCAAATTCAAATTTCAAAATTCAAAATGGCGGTTTGGAATTGTTGATTGTTTGGTTGAGATTCTTTTGATTTTCATAAGAGTTTTGTAAATTATTTGATATTTCATCGGTTGTAAGAGTTTAAAGCTGCAGTATTTTAACAGGATATTCGTTTTTTCAATTTTTATTTAGTACTTATTGTGTTTAAATTGATAAGTATAGTGAATAAAGAGATACTTATAGTGCGATTTGTGCTCGGTTTTTTAAGGCTTTCTTATTGTTAATGTTTCGGTTTTTAAAGTACCCATTACTTTTATCCGATATGAGGCAGTGCAGTGTTCCCAAGTGTAAAACCGCCATACATTTACACGCCGTTCCTTTTACCGATGCGACTAGATGGAAGGCATGGCTAATCAACTGTCCATATTTCCGTAAATATTCCCTCAAACAGTTAGAAAACGTCAAGATTTGTGAGTCTCATTTTTTATCTCGGTATATCATTAACCATAGATTGTCTAAAGATGCAATTCCTACGTTGCATTTGCAAATTAAACAACCTTGTCCAATCGCAGGTGTAAACTCTAAAATTGATAAATATCTAGAGATACCACCTCTACAGCTTGGTGAAAAACATGTAGTTAAAGTAGTTGACCGAATTCCATCTTCTTCACAATCACACAAGCAATGTAGTAATGAGCAGACTTCTGGTGTTTTAATTCCTGTAAACCCCTTACCTAGCCCACCATGTCTTGAAAAACAGAAGTCATTACATTTAGTTCACTATTTAGAGCCAACAATTAATATTACTCAATACTCACAACCACTGAGTCCTGAACCCTGTGTTTCCATGTATTCTGAAGAGATGTCTGATGCACAGACTACAAGTTCCTTCCTTTCTGAAGATGTGTCTGCATTACAGACTGTACTAACTTATAACTAATGTCCCTTTAAGACCAGGTATCAATGATTTTATTTTTCAGCACTTGACAGATGCATCTAAAAACAAAAATTTTATGGGGTTACAGTGTGTATTGCTATTTGATGAAATGGCAATTAACAAAAATTTGTTTTTTAATTTCCATACTGGGGTTATTGAAGGTTTTGAAGATCTAAGAGGTGGTGAACGCACAAACAATGTCACTGACAAAGTTTTAGTATTTATGTTGCGGGGAATATTTTCACCTTGGAAACTACCAATTGCATTTTATTTTGTACGAGATGGAATTAAAACTTTATTTAAAAAAAATATTATTAAAGAGTTGGCGAAGGAAATATTAAAGACAGGATTTGTTTGTTGCTGCGATAAACTCATTAATAGCTGACACACGTGAAGAGCTACTTCGTGGTGGCAATGATGGATCAAATATATTACATTATGTCATTGATGGAAAAAAAATATATCATGTGTATGATGTACCACATTTATTGAAATGTTTTCGCAATAATTTTCAGAAGAAGGACTTGCTCGTTGGGGAACAGCGTGCTCAGTGGGACTTTATTGAGACACTGTACGCTGCTGATGGTATAAAAGGTGTTGCCAAGACTACCAAACTGACAGACAAGCATATCAAAACCAAGTCTTATGACAAGATGAAGGCAAGTTTATTTTTATTTAAAACTCAATTATTACATATTATTATTATCATATTTAGTGATTTATCGCATCCCATAACTTTGTCCACTTCTCACAGGATAAGAACTTTACATACATTAAGGTTTTTTAAAACCCCATGGGACATGGGTATTCTTTGAAGATGTAAGCTAATATGTCTTACTTTGGGATGGTGATGCATGTTATATCTGCCAAAGTTCATCACAATTGCTTCAGCAGTTAGCCATGTAAATGTATTAATTTATATAATAAGTATAAGTACCTATTACATTTTCCTCTTTGAAGAAAGGAGGAGATATGGGAGAACAGTCACTGACATAGCTCAGTGAGTCGTGAAACTGAAGTGGAAATGGGCTGGAAACATTGTTCGAAGAGCTGATGGTTGTTGGGGTCCCAAGGTGCTGTAGTATCGACCTCGCACCGGGAAGTGCAGTGTTGGCAGGCCTCCCATTAGGAGGGCTGACAACATCAAACGAGTCGTAGGAAGCCGCTGGATTCAGGCGGCGCAGAACGAGTCCTGTGACCGTCCATGCAAGTGACGTTTGTCTTCTAGCAGTGGACGTCTATCGGTTGACAAACAAGATTACATTTTATTTCTTTCTGGCTGAAACCTTTCGATTCGAAGATTCATCATTCCAGGAAAACAAAACTTGTTTTTACTAGGACATAGTTATAATAATACTAGCTGATGCCCACAATTTCGTCCATGTGGATTTAGTTTTTAAATTCCCTCGGGAACTTTGATTTTCCGGGATAAAAAGTAGCCTATGTCGCAGGTCCTCAACTACATACCTACCCATGCAAAAAATGAAGTAAATCTGTTGCTCTGTTGCGGCGTGATTGAAGAACAAACCAACAAACAAACACACTTTCGCATTTATAATAATAGTAAGGATTGCCTAGCAACATAATAATACTCTTACTAACATCATTATCTAAATCTTGAACTGTATACCTATATGACTGTCCTATAATTAACATATTTTAATTTTCAATAACGAATATTGATAAAAAGTATCCTATCTTTTAAGTTGGGCCAAATTACAGTTAAGTTGTTTCGAAGTTTGATCAAAATCAGTTCTGTAGTTTTCGAGTTTATTCTGAACATATATCGTGACACGAGATTTTTATATACCTACTAGCTTCTGCCCGCGACTTCGTCCGCGTGCAATAGTTTTTTAGTCTTAGCGTAGGTATATAGGCTATAATTACACTATAGCCTTCCTCGATAAATGGGCTAACACTGAAAGAATTTTTCAAATCGGACCTGTAGTTCCTGAGATTAGCGCGTTCAAGCAAACAAACAAACTCTTCAGCTTATAGTATAGATATTATAAGATGAACTTGCGATTTCCCGACACATTTACTGTTTTTCCTAACATGTGCCTAAGGTGCAAAAGATGATTTATAATAATTTATGTTTCATTGTTTCATCTAATTTAGAATAGAATTAAATATTAATCAGACTTCAGTTCTGACAGAACTGTTTTGAATTTATTACCAAAGTATTTACCTACCTATTGATAGTAGTCTTGTGTAGTACATGTACTAATTACTAATAGGAGTCAAATCCCGACACTGAACGAGAACGAACTATTCCGTATGCTTAATTAGTACATCGTGCTTTTATTACATCGTTGTCTCAGCTCTGAACGATCAACGAGCGGAACCAAGAAATGATTAAAGTACATCGTTCATTTAGTACTTAGAGTGATTCAGTCGTTTGGCTCGGAACTACTGTACTGAATACTATATCCTTTGAACCCAGAGTTAGCTGCTGCTTTGACAGATTTCGTATAAAGCTTCTGTCAAAATTACAAATTTATTCCTGGGTTAAGCATAACCCGGCGTCTCTGCAAGCGGGCCTTAGTTCATTATGAAAGACAACAGTACCTAGTATGACTACTTTAATATTGAAATGAAAATAACTAAGTATATATTTACAAACAAAATAACTAAACATTACAGGTGAAATATGCTGCACAAGTATTCAGCAAAGAAGTGGTGGACGGTGTGGCGGTACAGATGAAGACATATCGCCAACTTCAACTAGATCATAATTATTGTCCACCCTCTGTGAACATTGATAATGGCGTTTTCACTGCTGAAATTCGATTTTCGAGTCGAAATTTTTGACGACCTCCCTGGCGCAGTGGTGAGCGCTGTGGTCTTATTACTGGGAGGTCTCGGGTTCGATTCCCGGCGGGGTCAATTTGGGAATTTATAATTTCTGAATTGTCTCTGGTCTGGTCTGGTGGGAGGCATTCGTTGGCCGTGGCTAGTTACCACCCTACCGTCAAAGACGTGCCGCCAAGCGATTTAGCGTTCCGGCACGATGGCGTGTAGAAACCGATTAGGGGTATGGGTTGAATTTTCACTGCCATACCCCTTCCAAGTTAGTCCGCTACCATCTTAGACTGCATCGTCACTTACCATCAGGTGAGATCGCAGTCAAGGACTATCTTGTCATCGAATAAAAAAAAAAAAAAAAAAAAAAAATTCTTTTATTTATTCATAACTTATTTAGCCTGAACTGCTCTGGTTATTCCAAAGGCGATTTTCATAATTCTGTATCGTTAAATTCCAACCACTTGGATTTCTGGAATGAAGCAGTGAAGAAACTAGAATCAATGAAATTTGACGCATTAGACTCAAGAGAAAGTAAGCCATTGTGTTTAAGAAATTTTATTCATGTAATTAAAACTGTAAAACATCTTTGTTCAGATCTCAGATTAATCCCTGGCGTAAAATTCTTGAGTCTCAGGCGTCTCAACCAGGATCCCCTGGAAAATTTCTTTTCTCAGATTAGAGGTCAGGGTGGTTCTAGCACACACCCTGACTGTCATAATTTCGTTTCATTGTTTAAAACATTGATTAATAACATAACCACAGGCAAATCACTGTATGCAAATTGCACCGAGGATAAAGATAAAATGGGTACTCTTAAAAATTTGGTTAATAGACCAAAACTTGACACATGTTTCATTGATTACAGTTCTGATATTCATAATACAAATTTTATTGAGGAATGTGTTCCTTCTGAAAACATTTTCCAGACGAACGCTTTATCTTATATTGCCGGTGCAGTTTGTCGATATTTATTTCCAAAGTTAAATTGTGATCAATGTCAATATTGTAGAAATGCACTATTATCTAACGAAATTCAATCATTTCATACTTTAATTCAAATGAAAGAATATGATGCAAATAACAGAAGATTATACTATCCATCAAGTAATTTGCTGTCCCTGGTTTGGCATTGTATATATATCATTGAACAAACTTTGCCAAACATTTGTAAAGTTTACATATATAATTATATAGATTTAATTAACAAATTTGAACTAATTAACATCTTGGCTGAATTGTCTTGAGCATAAATCAGATTTTTTTAAAAGCTTTTTGGTTATTTGTGATAAGAATGCAAGTTAGACAATGGTGTATTAACTTCAATAGGAGAATACACAATACTGACTCTAGAAAAAAGGGAAAGGAAATGGAAAATCTGATAGCGACTAAAGTTACTAAAGGTGCTAGCTATAGAACTGTACGTCGCAAAAGTAATTAAAATTTTTAACGTTTTTTCCAGATTGTCTAAGTATCTTCACTTTAAAAACATTGCAGTTATATTATATTATAAACTAGCTGATGCCCGCGACTTCGTCCGCGTGAATTTAGTTTTTGTTTTTTTTTTTGTATTAAAACCTTCCGTGGAACTTAAGGAACGCTGAGCGGTCCTGAGGCAGGACTCAGAGGAGGCTCAGGACCGCTCAGCGTGCGATGGAAAGAGTCATCGAAGTCGAGTCAGAGATCTAATTAGAAATGAGGAGATCCGTAGGAGAACCAGAGTCACCGACATAGCTCAGCGAGTCGCGATACTGAAGTGGAAATGGGCGGGGCACATAGTTCGAAGAGCTGATGGTCGTTGGGGTCCCAAGGTGCTGGAGTGGCGACCCCGCACCGGGAAGCGCAGTGTTGGCAGACCCCCCACCAGGTGGACCGACGACATCAAGCGAGACGCAGGGAGCCGCTGGATTCAGGCGGCGCAAGACCGAGGCTTGTGGAAGTCCATGCAAGAGACCTTTGTCCAGCAGTGGACGTCTATCGGTTGATAAAGGAGAAGAAGAAGAAGAACTTAGGGAATATACAAAAAAATAAATGAACCGAATTGGTCCATCCATTCTTGAGTTATGCGCTTACCAACATTCATTTTTATTTATATAGATAAATATTTTTTCCATTTCCGTTCTCAGCAATTCAAAATAATTTGCAACCATAAGCCTGTAACCGACATTATTTTTGAATATTATGTATATTAATAGGTATAGGTCTTCTATTTTGCCCATACAAAAAATCAAGTTGATCCGGTGCACCTATGCTGCGTGATTGATGGAAAAATCAATAAACGAACACACTTTTTTTAATATTAGTAAGGATGGATTGAATCCGCGACACCTTTTTAAGATTTATAATATGGTCTTTTTTAACTAGTTACTTACTCGTAATACAAAATGCGTAGAGGTACATAGATTGCTTGAAGTTTGAATTGAAGTTTTAAATGTACACATGGAGTATTTAATTTTATTAGCTGTTGCCCGCGACTTCGTTCGCGTGGACAGATCCCTGCAGCATCAGGATTGAGGAGTTAGAACCAGAAGTTTTTATGGGACCATATCGACCAGAGATTAGTTAGATTTATAGATTGCTAATACCTTGTATAAACCGTGCGCTACGGTAGAACATAAATGTAAAGATACGTACATAGAGATATTTAATTTTATTTATTTGTACGTAAATATGTTATTTTTTGTTAGTCACCTTAAATTGTAAAAATTAGCAGAGATTAGTAGGATTTATAGATTGCTAATACCTTGTATAAACCGTGCGCTACGGTAGAACATAGGTAAAGTTACGTACATAGAGATATTTAATTTTATTTATTTGTACGTAAATATGTTATTTTTTGTTAGTCACCTTAAATTGTAAAAATTAGCAGAGATTAGTAGGATTTATAGATTGCTAATACCTTGTATAAACCGTGCGCTACGGTAGAACATAGGTAAAGTTACGTACATAGAGATATTTAATTTTATTTATTTGTACGTAAAGATGTTATTTTTTGTTAGTCACCTTAAATTGTAAAAATTAGCAGAGATTAGTAGGATTTATAGATTGCTAATACCTTGTATAAACCGTGCGCTACGGTAGAACATAGGTAAAGATACGTACATAGAGATATTTAATTTTATTTATTTGTACGTAAAGATGTTATTTTTTGTTAGTCACCTTAAATTGTAAAAATTAGCAGAGATTAGTAAGATTTATAGATTGCTAATACCTTGTATAAACCGTGCGCTACGGTAGAACATAGGTAAAGATACGTACATAGAGATATTTAATTTTATTTATTTGTACGTAAAGATGTTATTTTTTGTTAGTCACCTTAAATTGTAAAAATTAGAGATTAGTAAGATTTATAGATTGCTAATACCTTGTATAAACCGTGCGCTACGGTAGAACATAAATGTAAAGATACGTACATAGAGATATTTAATTTTATTTATTTGTACGTAAATATGTTATTTTTTGTTAGTCTCCTTAAATTGTAAAAATTAGCAGAGATTAGTAGGATTTATAGATTGCTAATACCTTGTATAAACCGTGCGCTACGGTAGAACATAGGTAAAGTTACGTACATAGAGATATTTAATTTTATTTATTTGTACGTAAATATGTTTTTTTTTGTTAGTCACCTTAAATTGTAAAAATTAGCAGAGATTAGTAGGATTTATAGATTGCTAATACCTTGTATAAACCGTGCGCTACGGTAGAACATAGGTAAAGTTACGTACATAGAGATATTTAATTTTATTTATTTGTACGTAAATATGTTATTTTTTGTTAGTCACCTTAAATTGTAAAAATTAGCAGAGATTAGTAGGATTTATAGATTGCTAATACCTTGTATAAACCGTGCGCTACGGTAGAACATAGGTAAAGTTACGTACATAGAGATATTTAATTTTATTTATTTGTACGTAAATATGTTATTTTTTGTTAGTCACCTTAAATTGTAAAAATTAGCAGAGATTAGTAGGATTTATAGATTGCTAATACCTTGTATAAACCGTGCGCTACGGTAGAACATAGGTAAAGTTACGTACATAGAGATATTTAATTTTATTTATTTGTACGTAAATATGTTATTTTTTGTTAGTCACCTTAAATTGTAAAAATTAGCAGAGATTAGTAGGATTTATAGATTGCTAATACCTTGTATAAACCGTGCGCTACGGTAGAACATAGGTAAAGTTACGTACATAGAGATATTTAATTTTATTTATTTGTACGTAAATATGTTATTTTTTGTTAGTCACCTTAAATTGTAAAAATTAGCAGAGATTAGTAGGATTTATAGATTGCTAATACCTTGTATAAACCGTGCGCTACGGTAGAACATAGGTAAAGTTACGTACATAGAGATATTTAATTTTATTTATTTGTACGTAAATATGTTATTTTTTGTTAGTCACCTTAAATTGTAAAAATTAGCAGAGATTAGTAGGATTTATAGATTGCTAATACCTTGTATAAACCGTGCGCTACGGTAGAACATAGGTAAAGTTACGTACATAGAGATATTTAATTTTATTTATTTGTACGTAAATATGTTATTTTTTGTTAGTCACCTTAAATTGTAAAAATTAGCAGAGATTAGTAGGATTTATAGATTGCTAATACCTTGTATAAACCGTGCGCTACGGTAGAACATAGGTAAAGTTACGTACATAGAGATATTTAATTTTATTTATTTGTACGTAAATATGTTATTTTTTGTTAGTCACCTTAAATTGTAAAAATTAGCAGAGATTAGTAGGATTTATAGATTGCTAATACCTTGTATAGGCACGTTGAATATTAATAAGAGGCAATTAAGTAAGAGGCACGTTGAATATTAATGTAAAGCTGGAAAGGGCCAGACTGGTGAAGTCCACTCTCCGACCTTCTCGTGCTCATATCCAAAATCCCGAAAACTTCCAACTCGAACTGCAGAACCGATTCGAGTGCCTAGCAGACTGCGTTTCTGTGGACGATCTAAACAACAGGTTCGTGGAAACTGTCCATACTGTGGGGTCTAAATTCTTTAAGACCCATCGCAGGAAAAGAACCGAAAAGTTCTCTGACCATACTCTCAAGCTAATGAAGGAGAGACAAGAGATGAGGCTGCAGTCATCGGCAGACGCGGCTGCCTACCGGCGGATTAATAGGCAGATCTCTAAGGCACAAACTCGCGACCTCCGTGTCTTTAATACCAAGTGTATTAAAGATACCATTGAGCGGAACAAAGGCTCAAAAGTGTTCGCGAGAGATCTGTCTATCGGACAGAGCCAGCTGACGCGGCTGAAAACTGATGACGGCCGTCTCGTCTCTTCTCGACCTGAGGTCTTGGGAGAGGTTGAGAAGTTCTATGCACAGTTATATACCACGACACAAAAACCTGTTGAAGATTTGGCGAAAGATCCCAGAGCCAAACTGACCCGACACTATACCGAAGATATCCCGGACGTCAGCCTATACGAGATTAGAATGGCTCTCAAACAACTTAAGGACAACAAGGCGCCAGGTGATGACGGAATCACTGCGGAACTCCTGAAAGCGGGTGGAAAACCGGTACTTAAGATCTTTCAGCGATTGTTCAATTCCGTCATCCACGAGGGCACAACGCCGGAAGCATGGCACAGGAGCGTGGTGGTTCTGTTCTTCAAAAAGGGAGATAATACCTTGTTGAAGAATTATAGACCCATCTCGTTGTTGAGTCATGTTTATAAGTTGTTCTCGAGAGTCATTACGAATCGTCTCGCTCGTAGGTTCGACGACTTCCAGCCTCCCGAACAAGCCGGATTCCGAAAAGGCTTTGGTACCATAGATCACATTCATACGCTGCGGCAGGTTATACAAAAGACGGAAGAGTATAACCGGCCACTTTGCTTAGCGTTTGTGGACTATGAGAAAGCCTTTGATTCGGTGGAAACTTGGGCTGTGTTGAGGTCGCTGCAGAGATGCCGAATTGACTACCGGTATATCCAAGTGTTGAAGTGCTTGTATGAAAACGCCACAATGTCAGTACGTATACAGGACCAGACTACGAGGCCAATCCACTTGCAGCGTGGAGTGCGACAGGGAGACGTTATCTCCCCGAAGCTCTTTACCGCTGCGTTGGAGGACGTCTTTAAGCTTCTGGATTGGAACGGACTTGGCATCAACATAAACGGCGAGTACATCACTCACCTGCGATTTGCCGATGACATAGTAGTCATGGCAGAGACTCTGAGTGACCTCAATACAATGCTCAACGATCTCAGCAGGGTTTCTCAACAGGTGGGCCTGGAAATGAACATGAGCAAGACGAAAATCATGTCCAATGCTCATGCACCGCTCCACCCAGTAATTGTTGAGAACTCTGCACTCGAAATTGTCGACGAGTATATTTACCTGGGACACACAGTCCAGCTAGGTAGGTCCAATTTCGAGAAAGAGATCAACCGCCGAATCCAACTCGGCTGGGCAGCGTTCGGGAAGCTCCGAGATGTCTTTTCGTCCAAAATTCCTCAGTGCCTGAAGACTAAAGTCTTCGAACAGTGCGTGTTGCCAGTGATGACTTACGGATCCGAGACATGGTCGCTAACTAAGGGCCTCATAAGTAGGCTCAGGACCGCTCAGCGTGCGATGGAAAGAGCTATGCTCGGAGTATCCCTGCGGGATCGAATCAGAAATGAGGAGATCCGTAGGAGAACCAGAGTCACCGACATAGCTCAGCGAGTCGCGATACTGAAGTGGAAATGGGCGGGGCACATAGTTCGAAGAGCTGATGGTCGTTGGGGTCCCAAGGTGCTGGAGTGGCGACCCCGCACCGGGAAGCGCAGTGTTGGCAGACCCCCCACCAGGTGGACCGACGACATCAAGCGAGTCGCAGGGAGCCGCTGGATTCAGGCGGCGCAAGACCGAGGTCTGTGGAAGTCCATGCAAGAGACCTTTGTCCAGCAGTGGACGTCTATCGGTTGATAAAGAAGAAGAAGAAGAAGAATACCTTGTATAAACCGTGCGCTACGGTAGAACATAGGTAAAGTTACGTACATAGAGATATTTAATTTTAACCCTTCCTTTTGTCTTTGCTTTAGTCTGGTGAAAATGCACCTTTAGTCTGGTGAAAATGCACCTTTAGTTAGCCTAAGGCCATTTTATATATTTTATATTTTAAGAAAATGAATTTGAATTAATAAAAAGTACTTATTATGAAAAATGTACAAGCCAACTTTGCCAATCAACGATACTTTGCCCTAAAAGCAAATCCGCTAGAATGGGCAAATTTTATGACATTTACTTTTGGAAAATAAATTATATTTCCCACGAATGCGATAGGGACTGTCCCTATTGCATTCGTTCCTAAGTTAATTCCTAACATCATTCTTAAGAATTCATTACTTGTTGAGTGCGCTGCACATTTTTGCGGGCTCGATAGTTTGTAGATTGTACGTCCGCGTCATGGCGAATACGCAACTAAGTTTATTTTATTGTATGCTTAAGAATCACAATTATTGAGTATTTTAACTATTAAAAAAAAATTGGGTGTCTGTAAGGTCGGTTTACGGACGATAGTTTTACGTGATAACGTCTTATAGAAGCATTGATGAAAAATTGCATACTTTTATGAATTGAATTATCACTGAATTATCATGACAGAAGGGCTGGCTCATTTTTTGCGCAAAGGATCAGCCTGGCTGTCCAGCGCGGAAATGCAGCCAGTATTCTTAGCATCATTCCACGCGGGCATGATTTGTATAGTAATTAAATTAGTTTAGCTATCAGTTTTTTTGTAACATTTTAATTTAAAAAAAAAAAACGAAAATATTATCATTATTTTGTATAATACAAAGGAGGAGTTAATTGAAAACTACAGTTTTCTCTAGTCACAAGCCAACGCTTGTCGTGCCTCTCTATCGTTTGTTCCGCGCTCTCGCTTGCACGCGCAGGCTCAGGCGGAACGTGACACTTTCGTGCGTGCAGCCGATGTTCATCGATTTATGAGACGTTATCACGTCAAAAAAAATATGTAGTTAATTACTAAAGCAAAGTGTAATTAAAATGACTAATACTCATGATAAACAACCAATATTCCCCTTTCCCTTGTTACTTAGCATTTGAACCACAAACCTTTTCGTTTCGTGCGTTGACCGTTGCGTTATTGAGGTTTAAACTTCCATACTTAAAAATTTAATTTTGTACACTGGATATTTTTTATTTCTGCTCGTAATATAATTTCAAAAGCGACAGCAGATGTGTAAAAAATAATTAAAATTGCTTTGTGGAGCTTGTATGAAAAAAAAAACACTAATCACTAGGTAACTTTGCCCACTTTCTTTACTTACGTTATATTTACGATAAATCGATATGAGCAATGTTGGCTAAGGGTGGAACCACATTTGTGAGGATCGATTCGGATTTTGCCTATACAAAACTGTCATTTTCCATACATTCGTGTACGCATCGAAAAGCCGATTTGATCCTTACCCGTTTCTATGGAATTTGACAGTTTTGTATGGGCGAAATCCGAAACGATCCTCACAAATGTGGTTCCACCCTAAGAGTGCAGATTATTTTGACCGCTATCAAAATCGAACAAAGTATTATGGTTATAATTTTTATTTATTTACGAACTCCATGGATATTATATTATATTTTAGTAAATACAAAAATAAACTGTAGTTGCAATAAAAAAATCTTGATTAGTAATTAATTATTAGATAATGAAGAAAATATTGGCAAAGTTAGCTTGTTTGACTACAAAAAGAGCAACTGCTGAATTTCTGGCCGGCTCTTCTCAGCAGAATCTGCTTTCCGAACCGGTGTGGTAGAGTCACTACAGTCATAAAGAAATAGAAATAAAAAATTTAAACGTATAAAATTTGTTTTATTGAATGAAACCTTTTTTTAATTATTTATGGTCCTTCAAAATAAGGATTTACCTTTAGGCCTTAAAAGACTAGAATCCAGAGCGTTAAAAAAAAAGGAAGTCATCTAAAAGTCGGCTATACCGGATGTACATAATATATTAATTATTGCATCCGGTTATACTAAATTTAAAACCTTATTTATCTACTCCAGCATCGAAAAGTTCCAATTTCGAGTTTGACAGCTGAATCGAAATGAACCCTCTTTCGGTTTTGCTTCTCATTTCGATGCAGCTCGTTGTATGGGAGCTGAATCGAAATGGTTATCTTCTTAAAATAGGATACCTAAAGCTAAGGCTCTGAGTTCTGGCACTTTTGTACCGTTCATATAACAGAGGCGCCACAGGCGGCTGGTGGCGGCTTACGGAGTTACTTTTTGTTGACAGAGGCGCCACAGGCGGCTGGTATCGGCTTACGGAGTTACTTTTTGTTACTTTATTGAGCCTACGGCGTATTTTGTTAATGATTTTACTTCCTTGTCGTAGATAAAATCTTGTATGCAACTGAACGTAATTAGTCATTTTAATTCTCGTACTATCCTATTTTTGATACTCGGCAAGCCTCGTATCAAAAAACAGCACTCGAATTAAAATGACCCTCATTACGATGCAGTTGCATAAATAGCTATTATAATGTTAAGTTAGAAAGGGACGTACCAGGACATCTTCATACTTGAGGCCAACAAAGGATGAGACACATGATCATATATGTATAATGACATTTTCCCCCCCTCCCGCACCCCTCTACAAGTTCTACTACTATGACGTATAGCTTCTATATACATAGGTGTCTGTATATATTAGTGTTACTGGTCTGTGGTCGTCACCATGGAATAGGGTATTTGACTATATTAAAAATATCGTTTCATTTGGTGTCATCCTAAAAGATTATTAAAAAAACATTATTCCATACGACAAAACTAAAAAATAAAGTTTTATTTAATTATAAAATAAATAAAATTGCCATAATTCCGGCCATGGTCACGTGATCGAAAACGTTCCGTGATCTCGAATGACGTCACAGTCCACACCACCTAAGGGCTGTGGAATTGTCATTGTTTGAAATGTGAACTGTGACGTCATGAGAGCAAATGGAACGTTTCGGCGGGAATTTATTTTTTGAATTTATTTCTCGATTTTTATGAAAAATACAATTTTATTAAACTATGCCGAAATATACGTTTTTGTTAGCTTCAGCATAGCATTATTAACAATTTAATATGATTTTCTAAAAGTAGTCAAATACCCTATTACAGTACATAATATTTCCATGGTCGTCACTTTTAAGTCCAGTGTTGCCGTTGGAATGCTTTTTTTACTAGATTTAGCAGATTTTCCGCAGCTTTAGC
This sequence comes from Oeneis ivallda, assembly GCA_029955525.1. Taxonomy (NCBI): domain Eukaryota; kingdom Metazoa; phylum Arthropoda; class Insecta; order Lepidoptera; family Nymphalidae; genus Oeneis; species Oeneis ivallda. The sequence goes on from JARPMR010000023.1 coordinate 22,502,984, forward strand.
GATTTTTAAATCAGTTGCATTTTGAAAAACATATTTTCTAGCTGCAGCGTTTAAAATCGAGCATATTCCTTGGTCATAGTAGCAAGCCGTAAAGGCAGTTAAATAAATAATCAGCTCCTTCTGAAGCTAAATGACATGGCTATGTTTGACATGAAAAAAAGCACATTTTTTCTCGTCAAGCAACGTTCTTCTTCTACTTCGTTTGTTTAGCGGCTCCTGTAGAGTAAAAAAAGAAAAATTATTATGTTATTGAAAGAAAATAGTGATATTGCTGTGACCACCACCCCGTGTTATGCTAAGTTTCATATAGCTTCTTGTGAGAGTCTACTTATTTATGGGGGGTTTATGAAGCGGTAGTCAAGGTTAATTGAGAGGGTTTGCTCGTGTATTCACGTAAGATTCACGTCTGCTCGTCAGGCAGCCATCTTTAAGAGTGGGTGTGCGTTCGTTAACAGTAAACAGAATTGATTTTTACAGTAGTAGATCAAGTTTGAATTATCCGAAAAAAAAACACGCAAAAATAACATCATACTGCCAAGGGACGTGTTTGGGCAAAAACATAAAATGATGAAATTTGTTCGATAATAAAAAATCGCGAAGTTAGGTCTAATTTTTAACCAATATTCATTTATTTTCAATGTGTTGCATATTACAGAGCCAAAATTTTTACATTAAATTCCGATTGATATTATCAAGAGAGTAGCCTAGTGAATTGAAAAGAAAATGAATATTTTACGAGTTATAAAGTATTTGGCGCTTACTACACTCCTATTCCGCGCAAAACGCTTTCTTTTGTCGCGCCTCACATGAGGTTGTGGCTATGTTTTATCTCATCGCAAAATCTGATTTTTTTTTTGGTGTTACACGCGCTCTTAAATGGACTCTCGAATCACTCTGCTTCGCTTTACCGGTTGCCCCATCTGCCCATCTGTAACCCATGGTATCAGTTATCACCCGGGCAGACATCGCTCCACGAGCGACGCCTGCGCCGGGTCACTTCCGCCACCTCCGTCATCAGCTCGATGGACAACGGCGGTGGCTCATATCTTGTCGATTCACCTATAAAGGTGATATATATATATATATATATATATATATATATATATATATATATATATATATATATATATATATATATATATATAAAAGTCGGCTATATATATATATATATATATATATATATATACAGTGTGTGCGGACATGAACTAGCGATATTTTTAAACACTTATATAACAACTAATTTTAAGTACAAATACACTCTAAACTTGGGCCCATTCCACTTCCCCTCTATGTGGCAGCCATTTTGTTTTTTTGTTGAAATATTCTCTAAGCGTGTACAAAAAAAATCATATCTCTCAAAGTTTTGGTCTTACTGAGTTAAAAATGGGCTTATTCGAAGGGCAACAATACTGTTCTACCGTCTACATTACAAAACAAAGTGTTCACATTTCCATAACCTTTGAAAAAAATATGAAACCCAAAAAAAAACAAATGTAAAATCATGCAAATCAACAAATTATTGTAAACTAGCTGATGCCCGCGACTTCGTCCGCGTGGATTCAGTTTTTAAAATCCCGAGGGTACTCTTTGATTTTCCGGGATGCTTTACACTCTACAGGTTCTCAACTATACCTATCCAAAAAAATCACGTAATCCGTAGGTTTTTTGCAGCGTGATTGACGGACAAACCAACAAAGACAAAATTACGTTTAGCTGTCATTTACGTTTTGTTATTCCACTGTCATTCCACTGTCATTTGCGTTTTGTTATTCCGTGTCAGATGCGTTTTTGTTATACCACGTTTTATAGTAACTTGACGGAAACGGCATAAAAAGTATCCTATGTCCGTCTCCTGGTTCTAATCTACCTCTCCACCAATTTTCAGCCAAATCGGTTCAGCCGTTCTAAATAGTGTAACTAACACCACTTTCTTTTATATATATAATAAAGAGAGATAACTGCAAAACACCCCCGACAACCCTTTTTATTTTTTTACTAGATCGAGAGATTTTGAGCTAAGCTATAATAAATCATTTAATTTATAACTGTATGTCTAATAGGTACTCAGAGTTATTGTAGAAATAGGAAGACATAGGCGTTATTCATAATTCCATGGCAAAATCAAAAAATGTTTCAAATCTGTCAAATTCAAATCGTATGTCAAAATGATTGTCACTGTCAATTGCGTCATCATCACATCTGTGGACAAGAATAAATTCAGAAAAGTAGAAATGGGGTTTATTTAAAAAGATTTATTTACAGAACATTAAGGTAGTGAAAGTACATTTTATGCCATAACTGTTATATAAAAATATAAGCTTTATCCATCTATACCTGTATTTCTGTCTCCAACTGGTATTAAAACAGGTTTGTTGTTTCACTTGTAAATTGTAATCCAATTCTTTGCTCAATGATAAGTATTAATTCCAGGTAGCAAAATGTCTTCGTCGGCGATATACATATTGGATGTGAAGGGTAAAGTTCTCATATCGAGAAATTACCGTGGTGATGTGGACATGAGTGTCATTGATAAGTTTATGCCACTCCTAATGGAAAAGGAAGAAGAGGGTATGTTGACACCTTTACTACAGACTAGCGAGTGTACGTTTGCTTATATCAAGACAAATAATCTGTATATCGTCTCCACTACAAGGAAAAACGCCAATATTGCCCTTGTGTTTGTATTCCTCTATAAAATAGTTGAAGTGATGACAGAATATTTCAAGGAATTAGAGGAAGAGAGTATTCGCGACAACTTTGTCGTGATTTATGAGTTGCTGGATGAGCTGTTAGACTTTGGCTACCCACAGACCACTGATAGTAAGATCCTTCAAGAGTATATAACACAAGAAGGACATAAGTTAGAAATGCAGCCTAGAATACCGATGGCAGTCACCAACGCTGTGTCATGGAGGTCTGAAGGAATTAAATACAGGAAAAATGAAGTGTTCCTGGATGTTATTGAGTCTGTGAACTTATTGGCTAACTCTAATGGGAATGTTCTACGGAGTGAGATAGTTGGTGCGATCAAAATGAGGGTTTACTTATCTGGTATGCCTGAGCTACGACTTGGATTGAATGACAAAGTTCTCTTTGAGAGCACAGGCCGTGGGAAATCCAAGTCTGTTGAATTAGAAGATGTGAAATTCCACCAGTGTGTCAGATTGTCCAGATTCGAAAATGATAGAACAATCTCGTTCATACCCCCTGATGGAGAGTTTGAACTAATGTCCTACAGACTAAACACACATGTGAAACCTCTGATATGGATTGAGTCTGTGATAGAGCGTCATGCACACTCAAGAGTGGAGTACATGATCAAAGCTAAATCTCAGTTCAAGAGACGTTCCACAGCCAACAACGTTGAGATAATCATTCCGGTCCCTGCGGATGCTGATTCTCCGAAATTCAAAACTACTATCGGAAGTGTGAAATATACTCCGGAACAAAATGCCATCACATGGTCTATTAAATCATTCCCAGGAGGTAAGGAGTACTTAATGAGGGCTCACTTTGGGCTTCCGTCGGTTGAATGTGAGGATACGGACGGCAAGCCGCCTATTCAAGTCAAATTTGAAATACCATACTTCACAACCTCTGGCATCCAAGTGAGATACCTCAAAATCATTGAGAAGAGTGGCTACCAGGCCCTGCCATGGGTTCGATACATTACACAGAATGGCGACTATCAACTAAGAACTAACTGAAGTATGACTTATTTTGTAACATTCCTTTTTATTTATTAGTTGCACCTAGAGTTAAATAATTATGTATTTGCAATTTTATTTTAATTGTATTTTGGAAGTATTATTGTAAGGAATATTTGACCTATAATAAATAATCCCAACTATGTTTTTAGTTTTCTTTGGTCTTTCCTCTCAGTCCAAAATAAAATGTCTATTATGTTATTGTAGAATGATTAGGTATGTTTAACTAATGGTAGCTATTCAGAGAAGACGGATTTGTAGAATAGGTACCCCATACCATGAAAAGTAAAGTTTTCTAGTAATATTGACTAAACCAAGGGTGCTCAACTTTATTAACAGTCGGGCCAAACGGTCGTTTTGGAAATTTTCGGCGGGCCACTAACGATTTTAGTTACTTTTGGGACTTATGCAAAAAAACAAAGCTATTATGAAAAATAGTTGTTTATTAAAAAGGGTAAAAAGAGCATCAAGCGACATAAGACATCAAACTAATTGTATCAAATAGATGCAATTAATGTGATTTCTGACATTTTTTCTGTAGTATTAGTTTTTGTATATTACACTAGCGGCACGCTATGATGGCCGGTTTGACACATTACAATAGTGATGTGGAATGTCAATTTATTCTCGAACAAAAAACAATTAAGTTTTGTTTTTGTACCTGATTAAATAGGTTTAATAAAACAAAAATGTATATGTTTATTTAATTTATTTGAACGAACTGAATATTTGAATGAAAATGAATATACATACTTTATATGCACACAAGAAACATATGAATACAAAAGATACCAAAAAAGGTGCCACAAAAGGCCATAATTAATCAGATTCGTCCATACTACTATTTTCACTGTCGTCACTGCTATCATCACCTACATTAATAATTATATGTTCGTTTTCTATAATATTATCTATTTTCACATCTCTTTCATAATCTTCCCTTATTAATTTAACAGTTCTATTCACAACCTTTTCCCAGTCTCCTTTAGTCACATGTTCACAAGCTTCTTATAATAATTTTTGCATTTTTTTTGTGGTAAATGGGGGTTCCGTATTGTGTCTTGCAGCATATCCCTTAATTTGAGCCCACACCAACTCAATCGCATTATACTCACAATGGTAAGGCGGTAACCGTATAACTCTGTGCCCATGTTCTAATGCTATTTCGTCAATGACGTATCGGATCTTGGTTGGTTTGTTTTCTTTTAAAAGACGTACTAATTCCGCTTTTAACATATTCATGTTTGCATCTACGCCATTTTTACGAAGCCATGCGACGATATCAGCTTTCTTTTGGGATTGGGCAGGTGGCTTGTCAATTTGCATCGAGTGGTATGGGGCGTTGTCCATAATTATAATAGATGGTTCAGGGAGGCTACACAACATTGAGGTAAACCATTCAGTAAACTTTTCTCCATTCATGTCTTCATGATAGTCTCCAGTGGTTTTTGACACAAAAGCCATGAGAGAACCTTCGACAAACCCGTTGATGGTTCCGGCGTGACAAATTATAAGTCGCGATCCTTTTCCTACAGGAACTTTGGAAGTAGATGCTGCTGTGTCATCGTTCCAAGAACGGCCTACAGTATGGTTAGCATTAAGCCATGTTTCATCCAAGAACACAACATTTTGCCAATTTTTGATTTCTTTCACTTGCCGTAAAAAAGTATACCTTGCCATCGCTATATCAAATCTTTCCATCAATATTTTGCGTTTGTTACATTTTTTGTATCGAAATCCAATGGTCTTCAAAATCTTCGTTAAAGAACTTTCCCCACCGAAGAATAATCCAGCTTCCTTCAGTGAATGCACCAACTTTTTTCTTGTTGGATACTCCTTCTGTAAATAGTAGCCGTAAACATGTCTTCGGATAGCATCGGCATCAAAGCTATCGATGCCTACGACTGGTTTTGCTCGTTTTCTCTTTTTTGGTGTGTGAAGTTTATTTTCTTCTGTGCCAGTCTCGCCATATTTTTTTTTAGTTATCCGTCTAACAGTTCGTTGTCCAATATTAAGCGCATCAGCTACGCGTTCAACCACTGACGTTATAGGTAAAATTGGCCCTCCATTTTGAGCTTCACGATCGAAATAGTTACGAAGGCGTATTACGAACTCACGTGTCTGACTATTTAGAACAGTTCTCTGCGTACGTTCGGTCATATCGACGAAATCCACAACAAAGGGCTTGAACAGAGTCCAAATTAACGAGCAAGGGTCAACAGTAATGCAGTATCAATATTTGAAATCCAAAGCCAGGTCAAAACTATATCACAATCGCATTGCACTGACAGTTTATACTTTTCGAAGCAACGTCAATTCGAAACTGCTTTGTTTTGCATTGAGCATTGACGCGAGTTTGCCGGAGGTAGTAGTTGTGCTAGCCAGCGATCCTATGTGACGATCGTATTAGATTCCATTTTTAAAAATTTTCAATTTAGAAAACCAAATGCCGAGTTGTGGTATATATCATATAAAAATAAAAATTTTACCTTTTGTATGAAACAGCTGATATTTTTTTGCGATTTCAGAGGTTTGTCCACATAGTGAAAATTGTTCATATTCACAAGTACATTCACCCCTTAAATGGTGCAAACTGATTTTTCTACACTTGTATACATTTTAGAAATCAATTTAATAAATAAATTTTGAGTCCTAAACCTAAAACTACATTCGATAAAATTTATGAATCTCTGCACATCACTATCGTCAATAAAGTAATACAATTATTTCCTTCAAAGTCGTTATCAATTAATACGGAACTTCATGAGCGGACAAACGTCAAACCGGCCATCATAGCGTGCCGCTAGTTTAGGCGTCATATTAGATGTTGATAATAACAACAAATCACAAAGATGTTGCTCAGTTAGTGTCGTCCGATATTTATTTTTTATATAACTTAGAGTTGAGAAAACCTTCTCACAAACATATGTTGACCAAAACTGCTTAACAACTGCAAGGCTAGGTCAGTTATTTCAGGAAAGTCTTCTTTTGGTACCAATTTCCAGAAATCTGCAAAATCTTCTGAAGAATTTTGTGGTTTCGAAGATACGTTTTCATTATAAAGATTTTTTAGCGAAAAATGATTTTGCAGTTCAGTGAGTTCCAACTGAATGTTGGCAGGATACCTAATTATTTCGGTCAAACTTATCATGAAGGGATTTACAAAAATTTGAATATTTTGTTTTTTACTTTCAAAGTCCTGAAATCTAGTCTCAAACGACTGTAATAAGCATCTAATTTTAGTTTCGTACTTAAAACAATTGACATTCGTGATATTAATCTTCTCTTTCAAATGTTTGAGTGTGGGAAAATGGTCAATATTTCCTGCGGCTAAATTAATTTAAAAAAGATTTAATTTAGCTTTGAATCCACTTATCAAATTAAACATAGTCGGCAGTGAACAATCTTTTCCTTGTAATTTAAGATTCAAAATATTTAAATAATTTGTAACGTCAACAAGAAAGGCGAGATCACTCAACCAAGATGCATTTTGTAGTGTTTTGTAGTAAATCAATTTCAAGATGTAACATCCCTTTTTCCTGTAAAAGCGCGGCGCGGGGCGGGGGAGGTCGGTAATCGCGCGCAATTCGTTCTTTCCGTAGCACGCAGCATTTTGTTAGCGGGAGTTTTGAAACATTGCTTGCGTGGGCCATTTAAAATTCACCCGCGGGCCTCATTGTGGCCCGCGGGCCTGCTGTTGAGCACCCTTGGACTAAACCATGTGAGCAGCACTTGTCCAATAAATGAATACAGAAATAACATTGGCTCAAGGCTAGCTTCAACTCATATGTAACTAGGAGTTGACTTTTAGCTTCTTACTAACCCTAACGATAGCCCTAATGGTTATTAGGGTTTGTACCAACAGGGCCCTATTACTAAGCCTCCACTGTCAGTGGGCTGTATGACTCATGGACTGTTTAATCTTTGAGAGACCATAATACATATGTAGTAGATAGGTAAGTACTTGCAATTTTCATAGAATGTATATTTTTATTGCCACTTTAACAAATACTTAATAAAAAAGCCGGCCAAGTGCGAGTCGGACTCGCGCACCGAGGGTTCCGTACTCCAAAAGTAAAAGTAAAACGATAATATTATATTAATTTGCTTATTTCTCGTTAACTTTGTTTGTAGAGGTTTATTGTTAGTATAAAAAAACTATGCTAGTTAGAGCATCGGTTTTATTTTTTCTGTAAAATATACATAAACCTCTATTGACCATAATTATTTCAGATTTTTCGATTGGTAAACTTCGGAGATAAGGGGGGGGGGAACGGTATTTTTTTCGACATTTTGGCCGATTACTCAAAAACCATTATATATAGAAATAAATAAAAAACTGTTTTAGAATGCACAAGTAAAGGCTTTTCATATGATACCCCACTTGGTATAGTTATCATACTTTGAAATTTCAAACCCCCGATTTTCCCCCTTTTTTAATCAAACTAAAATAATTTTCGCGTTGCTTTTATTTTTCCTGTAAAATATACATAAATCTCTATTAACCATAATTATTTCAGATTTTTCGATTGGTAAACTTCGGAGATAAGGGGGGGGGGGGGGGAACGGTATTTTTTCGACATTTTGGCCGATTACTCAAAAGCTATTATATATAGAAATAAATAAAAAACTGTTTTAGAATGCACAAGTAAAGGCCTTTCATATGATACCCCACTTGGTATAGTTATCTTACTTTGAAATTTCAAACCCCCGATTTTCCCCCTTTTTTAATCAAACTAAAATAATTTTCGCGTTGCTTTTATTTTTCCTGTGAAATATACATAAATCTCTATTGACCATAATTATTTCAGATTTTTCGATTGGTAAACTTCGGAGATAAGGGGGGGGAACGGTATTTTTTTCGACATTTTGGCCGATTACTCAAAAGCTATTATATATAGAAATAAATAAAAAACTGTTTTAGAATGCACAAGTAAAGGCCTTTCATATGATACCCCACTCGGTATAGTTATTTTACTTTGAAATTTCAAACCCCCAATTTTCCCCCTTTTTTAATAAAACTAAAAATAATTTTCGATTTTTCTTTATTCCAATGATGTTGGGCCACTATTATACACAACTATGCCAAATTTCATGTTGATAGCTTTAATAGTTACTGAAATAATCGACTGTGACAGACGGACGGACGGAGAAAGTCTCACCATAAGGGTTCCATTTTTACCATTTTGGTACGGAACCCTAAAAACAATAAAGTTAAAAATTAAAGACAGTCTCCTTAATATAAACTTTTGTTTTTGCTCGATCTTATAATATAGGTAATAGCTGGTGCTAAATCTTGTAGATGGTACCGAACCCTTCGTGTGTGGGTCCGACTCTGACTTGGCCGGTTAAAATGAATTGGCCAATGGGCATACACATAATAAAACTACCGTAAGCCAATGGGGTCTCATACATTGGGACAAGGTTGTTAAGGCCTATGGGACCAACTTACGTAGCCAGCCATGTAGCGAAAAAATTCTAAGTCTATGTAGCCAGCCGTATTTAAAAGCCTTTTAACATGTAGGCGGGTAACTTTACGTGTCAAACATTGAGAGTAAAACTTATTAATTTATTTTATTATTAAATAATCTCATTTAGTAAACGTAGAGAATTTAAACAGAAAATGATTTCAAACTTAGGACAAAATCGTTATCATTCCAATTAATCCATTCCAAAAGTCATCATAACTTCATTTCGTTAAAGTCCTACGTAGTACGTGTAAAGCTGGAAACAAACAATCGGACGCAGCTGACGGACGCGGCTTACGGACGCGACTGATAAAGTGTGCACAGTCGTTAAGACGCGTCTTGCGGATTCGTCCGAGCGCCCACAGACCCAACCCCAGAATATTCTACAGATAGTGTTTATTACATGGAACAAGGAATTACGACTATGTCTAATCGATGGTCTTTGCTGTTGACGAAGATTCTTCTTCGAAGAAACATGTCTAGTGAATAGGCTATTTGACTACTTTTAGAAAATCATCTTAAATTGTTAATAATGCTATGCTGAAGCTAACAAAACATATATTTCGGCATGATTTTCATTATTTTTCATAAAAATCGAGAAATAAATTCAAAAAAATAGATTGCCGCCGAAACGTTCCATTTGCTCTCATGACGTAACAGTTCACATTTCAAACAATGACAATTTTATAATATGTGTTTAGGCCGCGTGTCGCATACTATTTGGTATTTAATAAAATAGTAACGATGAAAAACAGACGAAATTAGCCTATTACGCCGCACAAACACGTCGAAATGTATTGACAAAATGAGAATTCCATAGGTGGTGTGGACTGTGACGTCATTCGAGATCACGGAACGTTTTCGATCACGTGACCATGGCCAGAATTATAGCAATTTTATTTAATGTTTTCTAATTAAATAAAGCTTTATTTTTTAGTTTTGTCGTATGGAATAATGTTTTTAGATAATAATCTTTTAGGATGACACCAGTTGAAACGATATTTTTATTATAGTCAAATACCCTATTGGCATCAATGTATTATAGTGAAAATGCATTAAAAGGATCTTGTGACGGCTTGCCCGCAGAATTTAATCACTAATGTCACGCACGAAAATCGTAGTGTACTTTATATTCTCTTTGGCACGAACGTGCGAGCTCCCGAATATTCATTAAAGTCCTTCTCTGTGGTCATTCTGACGCACGGACGCGTCCCGCACCCCGTGCTAAGCGTCCGCGGACGTTTTCGCATCCAGCGGGCTAGATTACTCATACATTGGGACAAGGTTGTTAAGGCCTATGGGACCAACTTACGTAGCCAGCCATGTAGCGAAAAAATTCTAAGTCTATGTAGCCAGCCGTATTTAAAAGCCTTTTAACATGTAGGCGGGTAACTTTACGTGTCAAACATTGAGAGTAAAACTTATTAATTTATTTTATTATTAAATAATCTCATTTAGTAAACGTAGAGAATTTAAACAGAAAATGATTTCAAACTTAGGACAAAATCGTTATCATTCCAATTAATCCATTCCAAAAGTCATCATAACTTCATTTCGTTAAAGTCCTACGTAGTACGTGTAAAGCTGGAAACAAACAATCGGACGCAGCTGACGGACGCGGCTTACGGACGCGACTGATAAAGTGTGCACAGTCGTTAAGACGCGTCTTGCGGATTCGTCCGAGCGCCCACAGACCCAACCCCAGAATATTCTACAGATAGTGTTTATTACATGGAACAAGGAATTACGACTATGTCTAATCGATGGTCTTTGCTGTTGACGAAGATTCTTCTTCGAAGAAACATGTCTAGTGAATAGGCTATTTGACTACTTTTAGAAAATCATCTTAAATTGTTAATAATGCTATGCTGAAGCTAACAAAACATATATTTCGGCATGATTTTCATTATTTTTCATAAAAATCGAGAAATAAATTCAAAAAAATAGATTGCCGCCGAAACGTTCCATTTGCTCTCATGACGTAACAGTTCACATTTCAAACAATGACAATTTTATAATATGTGTTTAGGCCGCGTGTCGCATACTATTTGGTATTTAATAAAATAGTAACGATGAAAAACAGACGAAATTAGCCTATTACGCCGCACAAACACGTCGAAATGTATTGACAAAATGAGAATTCCATAGGTGGTGTGGACTGTGACGTCATTCGAGATCACGGAACGTTTTCGATCACGTGACCATGGCCAGAATTATAGCAATTTTATTTAATGTTTTCTAATTAAATAAAGCTTTATTTTTTAGTTTTGTCGTATGGAATAATGTTTTTAGATAATAATCTTTTAGGATGACACCAGTTGAAACGATATTTTTATTATAGTCAAATACCCTATTGGCATCAATGTATTATAGTGAAAATGCATTAAAAGGATCTTGTGACGGCTTGCCCGCAGAATTTAATCACTAATGTCACGCACGAAAATCGTAGTGTACTTTATATTCTCTTTGGCACGAACGTGCGAGCTCCCGAATATTCATTAAAGTCCTTCTCTGTGGTCATTCTGACGCACGGACGCGTCCCGCACCCCGTGCTAAGCGTCCGCGGACGTTTTCGCATCCAGCGGGCTAGATTACTCTCGGACGTCCGAACGCTCAAGGCCACGTCCGCGACTTACGTCCGATAGTTTGCTCAGTTCAGTGTACATTTAGTAACCAGATCCCCTATAAGTCGCGTCCGTAAGCCGCGTCCGTCAGCCGCGTCCGATAGTTTGTTTCCAGCTTAATGCTGTGCCGTACTCTTTGACCATTCTGTGACATTGAATACAATTTGTCAAAGTTGGTTTCTAGTGTTCGTGGTCTATGGCAGAAGTTTAATAGTGATCTGTGGTCTATGGTGTGTCGCACACTCGGGTCCATAGACCACGAACACTAGGATACTCGCAGATATATAGTGTATTATCTATGGATACTCGGGTCACACAAGTTTGTCGCGGGAGTTTTATTTTTAAAGTGAATGAGAAAAAAATCATCAAAATGTTGAAAAACGCTCAGAAAATTTGCATTTTATGCCGTAGATATTACAGCGATGTGTTGCCTTCAAGTGAAATCAAAGTAATCAAACAGGAAGAATATATGAATGACAAAAATCAGGCAGCAAATAACTATAACCTGCAAGAAGTAAATATTGAAGAAAAAACAAGTTCAAAAGAACTAAGGGTTAACGAAGTGAATATACAGATGATATCGAGGAATATTTATGATCAATTATTCAAAGGCCAACCTTCAAATGTATGTCCTAATGTAATTAAAAGGTACGGTAATGCAACTTTTTGCATTGTTTACATACTTGAAGTGAGGTGAATAAACTAAAATAACGAGGGTTCTTAACGCGCCCTGGTCTATGAAGAACCCATAACAAACTCAGCCAGATTACATGGCAACATACATAATACATATTATATGATAAATGATAATTTATTGGCACAGCAATATGTTTTTCTGGAGTAAGCTTATTGTGCTATGTACCCATATACATATAATTATGGAGTTTTCTATTATTTTTAAAATACACAGATGGTGTGGTATTGTCCAGAAAAAGGCATGCATGAATTTTCAGCAAAATAGGGGTGATAACGTTTCTATCTATATTGATATATTTTTTTGGAAGAAGTTCCTAATTGGACCGTATGGACTTAGCGGATGGATGCTAGACGAAAAAAAGTGTAAAGTTTTCCATCATGACCTTTGTGTGTTGCCCTCGTTTATTACACACGTTCCATGATAGCTTTGGTGGCATCAGCTAAACGTGTGTGAGTAAAACTATCGATTCGGGGTTTCGAATCCTGACTTCAGATTATTATTTTTTACTTTATTTATTTTTATTATTAATTTGTTGTTATGAGGAACTTCGTTCCAACCGAGTGTTCTACAACACACACATTTTTTTTAAAGCTTCATACTTCTATGAGAGGTCTCTATGCTGTTTTCAGTTGTCAAGATGATCTCCAAAGGCATGGAATAGACTTCAAAAACATTACCTACATACCAGATGTGGAGTTAACATTACCAGAATTAGAAGGGAAGGATATATTGGAACATTTTTATAATATTGGAAATAAACAAAGTGCCCCTTATAAAAAGCTTCTGGAGATGTTGTCAACATGTATTATACCAACTTTACCAAAGGTTAGTTCACCTTGAAAAGGGAAAAGGCAGCCTTTGTGTACTTTCTTTTTTTATGTTATAGTTTAATTGTAAATATTATTTGAGTGTGTAGTAATAAAGAATTTATCTATCTTTCTATCTATCTTGTATATACAAATCCATAAAATTAACTTTTGTTTATCTTAAGGCAGGTTTTTATTGAATCACTGTCAATAGCATAACTAAATACCTGCAATGAACATCCACTGCTGTTCATAAGTCTCAAGTATTGACTTCTACAGACCCTAGTCTTGTGCCACCAGTATCGACCACCTACTTAGTTAGTTAGTTAGTTAGTTCCATCTATTGCCACTTCAGCTTCACAAATTAACTAACTATGTCTATATATAACTGAAGGGAGAATAAAAAGTAAAAAAAAAAATAAGAGTAAGTAAATGTTTTTTTTTTTATTCGATGACAAGATAGTCCTTGACTGCGATCTCACCTGATGGTAAGTGATGATGCAGTCTAAGGTGGTAGCGGACTAACTTGGAAGGGGTACAGCAGTGAAAATTCAACCCATACCCCTAATCGGTTTCTACATGCCATTGTGCCAGAACGCTAAATCACTTGGCGGCACGTCTTCGATGGTAGGGTGGTTACTAGCCACGGCTAACGAAAGCCTCCCACAAGACAAAAATTTAGTAATTTTAATAAAATTTAATTATTTTGATATTGTCAACAGAAATGGTTAAAACACAAAGGTTGGACAAAATACACACCAGAGAGAACAGAGCCGGTGCCATATCCCCCTGATGATGCACTGATCCTTGATGTGGAAGTGTTGATGACAGCTGGCAAGAGACCCACCTTGGCTTGTGCTGTGTCTCCAGATGCATGGTATGATTTTCAACCGATAAACGTCCACTGCTGGACAATGGTCTCTTGCATGGACTTCCACAGGTCTCGGTCTTGCGCCGCCTGAATCCAGCGACTCCCTGCGACTCACCTGATGTCGCCAACACTGCGCTTCCTGTAAAGCAATTGGGTATTTGACTGTAGTCAAAATGTAACATGTAAGAAAAACATTTTTAAAAACCTAAAATAAATCGATCCAAAAACAAATAGGTTATAGAGCTTTAAAGTTTCCTGTTAGACAGAGAGAGCGCTAGTGAACTGTGATGTCACAATTAAGCAGCTCCATACACGCTTCATAGAAAATTTCGTTTTAGAAAGAGACAGATATAGTTACAGTAAAACAGCTTATAATTCCGAAACTAGTAAGGATATTTTAAAAAGAGAAATGGAATTGTGTTATAATATATAAAAACGTTATTTTAAATAAATAATACAATATCAGTCAAATACCCAATTGGCTATGCTACAATAGCTATTTATGCAACTGCATCGTAATGAGGGTCATTTTAATTCGAGTGCTGTTTTTTGATACGAGGCTTGCCGAGTATCAAAATAGGATAGTACGAGAATTAAAATGACTAATTACGTTCAGTTGCATACAAGATTTTATCTACGAAAAGGAAAATAAGATCATTAACAAAATACGTCATAGGCTCCATAAAGTAACAAAAAGTAACTCCGTAAGCCGCCACCAGCCGCCTGTGGCGCCTCTGTCGTATGAACGGTACAAAAGTGCCAGAACTCAGAGCCTTAATTAGCTTTAGGTATACTATTTTAAGAAGATAACCATTTCGATTCAGCTCCCATACAACGAGCTGCATCGAAATGAGAAGCAAAACCGAAAGAGGGTTCATTTCGATTCGGCTGTCAAATTCGAAATTGGAACTTTTCGATGTTGGAGTAGATAAAATATATTATATGTAGTATTAAAATTAAAAAAAAAAACTGAAAATACCTTAAGTGCCTATCCCCACATGAAACAGTAGAATATCAATAGGCATTTAAAAATTCATTACGGCTTTTTAAGAGAATTTTGCGAAAAATCCTAAAATATTTCCAACTAACGAAATAATGCTTGTCTTAAAGTGGCATTTTTACGTGAATTGGACCATCATTATTCTTCTCTATAGAATGTGATATGTCGCATATTGAAAGATCTGAAAAATTCCGTAACATTAGCACATAGTATGGAATCATTACTCAAATTATTATGACTAGTAAAGAATAATTCTAATCTAACGAGTTATATTCCAACAAGATTGGATGTGTTTGATGGTGTAATCGTGGGCACGTGCAACAAGGTTATTACTTATGCATGTTCTTAGACGCTTAAGAGCAGTTATTTAAATCTCGCGTGAATTATTTTTTGATTAAATTGAATTTGAATCAATCTCCAGACCCTCAAGTACACTGCAACAAATCACGTTGATCCGTAGCTCTGTATCGGTATCATTAGGTATCGATTTCTCATGAATACTCTCTTCTTTCCAGGTATGGCTGGGTAAGTGAACCTCTGGCAAATGGTGAGGCACATCAAAAATATGATGTTGTGAGATATGAGGATCTGATTCCTCTGGAAACAGATGGCACCGAGCAGTTCCAGTTGGAGTCATCACATTTGAACCGGCCTCGGATTGTGGTAGGACATAATGTCTCATATGACAGAGCCAAGATTAAGGAGCAGTACTGGTTGAATAAGACTGGTAAGTCTTAGCTTCCATACACTGCACATTATCTTCTTCTTTTCTTAGTTTATGGCTTTTCTTTAGTGTCAAGCCAACACATTGCACCAAGTGTATCTAATACCTTTAAACGAGCAATTCTTGTATATGTAAAATCTGAATCTCGGAAACGGCTCCAACGATTTTCATGAAATTTAGTATGCAGGGAGTTTTGGGGGCGATAAATCGATCAAGCTAGGTTTCATTTTTAGAAAACGTCGTTTTATCCGTGTTTTCAGGCAATGAAAAAGGCAATGTAAAACCCCCTTACAATATCATTAGAATACGAAGGTAAATTTCGCCATCATCTATAAAGTTCGAATAGCTCGAGAAATCAGGCGGTCCCGAAACCAGAAGACCCCGGTTCGAGTCCAGACGATTATATTTTCACCTATGAATTTTATTATTATTATTATTTTTTAAATATGTATAATTTTACCAAAAATCACGATTTACCAAAAAGAAATATCACCCAGATATTTCTGTGTAATAGTTGGGGTAGTTTTCGAAATCACAAAGAAATAGTTTAATTTTTGACCGAGTGAAGCGAAGGTCTTTTGAGTCTACTTGAGTGAATTTAATGTTGAGTGAATTGCATCTTTTTAAAGACGATTTTGAACAGAGTACAAAAATATTTATTTTTTTAATTTTTCCCTTAAAATTGACAAAATGGGGACAAAAGCTCTATGTCAAAAACGGCTACATATTAAAAGCAAAAACTTGTATATAATTTCAGTTACATCCTGTACAACAAATATTAAAATTAGATAAATATTATAAAGATACGAAATTATTTAATTTTTAATGGGCATCAATATTTTCAACATAGCTTCACAATAATGTCCATAGATGGCGTTGTCATTGACTATCGCAAAAACAGTTTTTCGTTACCAATAAAACTATTAAAAAAGTTCACGTCGTTTTTTTGCATAGAGCCACAAATCAGCGATCATGATTTGTGTTCGTGTCGATAGATGACACTGTGCATAGATAATTTGATTGAAGTTTTGTGAATTGAAAGTATGAGTCTTAGGTCGTCATAATTATTGTATCGAGTGAATGAATGATTGTGGGATACCGCGAGGTCTCAGTTCGGGACGAACCACTAGTATTTATTTGTATACGTTACGCTAACGTCTGCAGGTGTGCGTTTCATGGACACGATGTCGATGCACACGTGCGTGAGCGGCGTCACGAGCTACCAGCGCACGGTGCTGAAGGCGAAGAGCAAGGAGCCGCACCCGTCTGATGACGACTGGATGGAGATCAGCTCGCTCAACAGTTTGACTGACGTGAGTGTTCTATAGTAACGTCTGCAGGTGTGCGTTTCATGGACACGATGTCGATGCACACGTGCGTGAGCGGCGTCACGAGCTACCAGCGCACGGTGCTGAAGGCGAAGAGCAAGGAGCCGCACCCGTCTGATGACGACTGGATGGAGATCAGCTCGCTCAACAGTTTGACTGACGTGAGTGTTCTATAGTTACGTCTGCAGGTGTGCGTTTCATGGACACGATGTCGATGCACACGTGCGTGAGCGGCGTCACGAGCTACCAGCGCACGGTGCTGAAGGCGAAGAGCAAGGAGCCGCACCCGTCTGATGACGACTGGATGGAGATCAGCTCGCTCAACAGTTTGACTGACGTGAGTGTTCTATAGTAACGTCTGCAGGTGTGCGTTTCATGGACACGATGTCGATGCACACGTGCGTGAGCGGCGTCACGAGCTACCAGCGCACGGTGCTGAAGGCGAAGAGCAAGGAGCCGCACCCGTCTGATGACGACTGGATGGAGATCAGCTCGCTCAACAGTTTGACTGACGTGAGTGTTCTATAGTAACGTCTGCAGGTGTGCGTTTCATGGACACGATGTCGATGCACACGTGCGTGAGCGGCGTCACGAGCTACCAGCGCACGGTGCTGAAGGCGAAGAGCAAGGAGCCGCACCCGTCTGATGACGACTGGATGGAGATCAGCTCGCTAAACAGTTTGACTGACGTGAGTGTTCTATAGTAACGTCTGCAGGTGTGCGTTTCATGGACACGATGTCGATGCACACGTGCGTGAGCGGCGTCACGAGCTACCAGCGCACGGTGCTGAAGGCGAAGAGCAAGGAGCCGCACCCGTCTGATGACGACTGGATGGAGATCAGCTCGCTCAACAGTTTGACTGACGTGAGTGTTCTATAGTAACGTCTGCAGGCGTGCGTTTCATCGACACGATGTCGATGCACACGTGCGTGAGCGGCGTCACGAGCTACCAGCGCACGGTGCTGAAGGCGAAGAGCAAGGAGCCGCACCCGTCTGATGACGACTGGATGGAGATCAGCTCGCTCAACAGTTTGACTGACGTGAGTGTTCTATAGTAACGTCTGCAGGTGTGCGTTTCATGGACACGATGTCGATGCACACGTGCGTGAGCGGCGTCACGAGCTACCAGCGCACGGTGCTGAAGGCGAAGAGCAAGGAGCCGCACCCGTCTGATGACGACTGGATGGAGATCAGCTCGCTCAACAGTTTGACTGACGTGAGTGTTCTATAGTAACGTCTGCAGGTGTGCGTTTCATGGACACGATGTCGATGCACACGTGCGTGAGCGGCGTCACGAGCTACCAGCGCACGGTGCTGAAGGCGAAGAGCAAGGAGCCGCACCCGTCTGATGACGACTGGATGGAGATCAGCTCGCTCAACAGTTTGACTGACGTGAGTGTTCTATAGTAACGTCTGCAGGTGTGCGTTTCATGGACACGATGTCGATACACACGTGCGTGAGCGGCGTCACGAGCTACCAGCGCACGGTGCTGAAGGCGAAGAGCAAGGAGCCGCACCCGTCTGATGACGACTGGATGGAGATCAGCTCGCTCAACAGTTTGACTGACGTGAGTGTTCTATAGTAACGTCTGCAGGTGTGCGTTTCATGGACACGATGTCGATGCACACGTGCGTGAGCGGCGTCACGAGCTACCAGCGCACGGTGCTGAAGGCGAAGAGCAAGGAGCCGCACCCGTCTGATGACGACTGGATGGAGATCAGCTCGCTCAACAGTTTGACTGACGTGAGTGTTCTATAGTAACGTCTGCAGGTGTGCGTTTCATGGACACGATGTCGATGCACACGTGCGTGAGCGGCGTCACGAGCTACCAGCGCACGGTGCTGAAGGCGAAGAGCAAGGAGCCGCACCCGTCTGATGACGACTGGATGGAGATCAGCTCGCTCAACAGTTTGACTGACGTGAGTGTTCTATAGTAACGTCTGCAGGTGTGCGTTTCATGGACACGATGTCGATGCACACGTGCGTGAGCGGCGTCACGAGCTACCAGCGCACGGTGCTGAAGGCGAAGAGCAAGGAGCCGCACCCGTCTGATGACGACTGGATGGAGATCAGCTCGCTCAACAGTTTGACTGACGTGAGTGTTCTATAGTAACGTCTGCAGGTGTGCGTTTCATGGACACGATGTCGATGCACACGTGCGTGAGCGGCGTCACGAGCTACCAGCGCACGGTGCTGAAGGCGAAGAGCAAGGAGCCGCACCCGTCTGATGACGACTGGATGGAGATCAGCTCGCTCAACAGTTTGACTGACGTGAGTGTTCTATAGTAACGTCTGCAGGTGTGCGTTTCATGGACACGATGTCGATGCACACGTGCGTGAGCGGCGTCACGAGCTACCAGCGCACGGTGCTGAAGGCGAAGAGCAAGGAGCCGCACCCGTCTGATGACGACTGGATGGAGATCAGCTCGCTCAACAGTTTGACTGACGTGAGTGTTCTATAGTAACGTCTGCAGGTGTGCGTTTCATGGACACGATGTCGATGCACACGTGCGTGAGCGGCGTCACGAGCTACCAGCGCACGGTGCTGAAGGCGAAGAGCAAGGAGCCGCACGCGTCTGATGACGACTGGATGGAGATCAGCTCGCTCAACAGTTTGACTGACGTGAGTGTTCTATAGTAACGTCTGCAGGTGTGCGTTTCATGGACACGATGTCGATGCACACGTGCGTGAGCGGCGTCACGAGCTACCAGCGCACGGTGCTGAAGGCGAAGAGCAAGGAGCCGCACCCGTCTGATGACGACTGGATGGAGATCAGTTCGCTCAACAGTTTGACTGACGTGAGTGTTCTATAGTAACGTCTGCAGGTGTGCGTTTCATGAACACGATGTTGATGCTACTCGATGTCACGAGCTACCAGCACTTGTTATATATTAGGGAAGTAGGAATATTTTGCGAGCACCCATGAAGATTCCCTGAACAATATTGCAAATAAATTAATTTGAATTTGTACTATAATTGACAAATAAATAGATTTCAATTTTCTATATTGCATTGCCGGCTGCCACTCTCTGTAGTCGAAATATGTACGCAAGTGTATACTTCGTAAATAATATCAAAAACTTCGCCCTCTCTTCACCGTTTAATTTTCTGATTGCCCGAAGTGTTTCTTCGATTTTATTCGACCAAAGTGCCCACTAAGCTTACTTTAAATAATATGTGTTTTCATTAGTAAAAATGTTTTTGGCGCTCGCTGCGCTCGTATTAATGTTCAGTGATTATCCTAAATTCTCCGTAGGTCCACAAACTATACTGCGGTGTGGCGATAAACAAGGAAACTCGCGATGTTTTTGTGGAGGGAACCCTGGAGCAGGTGCAAGAGAACTTCCAGGAGCTGATGAAGTACTGCGCCGGTGACGTCATCGCGACGCACAACGTGCTCAGAGCGCTGTTGCCATTGTTCTTGGAGAGGTTTCCTCACCCGGTCACATTGGCTGGGATGTTGGAGTTAGGTGAGACCAACATGTCCAAAAACTTTTATTAATTGCGAACGCGTTTGCCTAGGAGATACCTTTTCAACTTGTTTAAAGTTACCCAGATTCAACCTAACTTTCGGGTAAGTTCTAAATTTAAATAAAAATTGTGTGAGTGCCGTGGAACACTCGGTTGGAACGGTTCCTTTTAGTAATAAATTAATAAAATGCATAAAATAAAAAAAATCTGAAGTCAGGATTCGAACCCCCGAAACGATAGTTTTACTTCCTCGTTTAGCCGCTACGCCACCAAAGCTTTGACGGAACGTGTGTAATAACGACGGCAACACACAAAGGTCGTGACGTAAAAATTCTTACACTTTTTGTCGCTTAGTCCCCATCCACCAAGTCCGTACCATCCGATAAGGAACTGCGTTCCAAATAATTTAATATAAAATATTCTTTTTAAAAATCCGACTTCAAACTCCCGCGCTACTATACAAAGTATATAATTTATTATATTTAATATACATTATAGTCGACTTCAAAACAGGAGGAGGTTCTCAATTCATCGGAATCTGTTTTTTTATGTATGTTCACAGATTACTCGAAGACGCCTGAACAGATTTGGAAAATTCTTTTTTGTTTGAAAGGGTATACTTCCCGAGTGGTCCCATTTAAATTTTATCGAAATCTGCTGAGCAGTTTTAAAAAAATCTACAATAAATTATATACTTTGTAGTGGTGCGGGCGTTTGAAGTCGGTTTTTTAAAAATATTGTTTTTTATATTGAATTATGAATTAATGTTTTTTAGGATCAGCATACCTCCCAGTGAACTCAAATTGGCAACAGTACATAGACTCAGCGGAAACAGTTTTCGAAGACTTGAAGTTGGAATCTCGTCAAATCCTATCCGCGAAGGCTGACGAAGCATGTCGTTTAATGGAAAACGATGCATACAAGGACGACTTATGGATGTGGGACCAGGATTGGTCAACCCAGACTTTGAAATTGAAAAAAAGTATGCCAAAGAGTAAAAAACATGTAAAAACTGTTGATGATAAAGAATCGAATGAAGATTTTGTTGTTAAATCACAAAACAGTAATAATTTCGAAACTCTAAGCGAGGAGTACATCGAAAGCTTAAAGCCAAAGGTTGCTTTAGATGATGTGAAGGAGTTGAGTAAAAAGTTTGAGTATTTATATGAGTTGGGAAAGGGTCTGCCGTTGAAGAGGCCATATTTGGCCGGCTATCCCGCTTGGTACAGGAAGCTATGTACCAAACCCGGTAAAGATCCGGATTGGACGCCGGGCGCTAACAACGTTACCACTAGTATGCAGGTAGGCTTCTTATACTTATCATCATCATCATCATCATCATCATCATCATTAACAACCCATCAACGGCTCACTACTGAGCGCAGGTCTCCTCTTAGAGAAGGGTTAGGCCATAGTCCACCACGCTGGCCCAATGCGAATTGGTGGACTTCTCACACCTTCGAGAACATTATGAACAACTCTCAGATGTGCAGGTTTCCTCACGATGTTTTCCTTCACCGTTGAAGCAAGTGATAGTTAATTGCTTAAACGCACTTTACTCCGAAAAGTCAGAGGTGCGTTCCCGGGATCGAACCTGCGACCCCCGAATAGGAGACCACAGTTCAAACCACTAGGCTATCACTGCTTATACTTATGCCCGTTTTCAATTCAATACTTTATTTGCATAATGTGTGTAGACACATGTGTGATGGTAAATATAATTATTTTGCAGTCCAGCACTTTAGCCGTAGGGCGTAGAAATATTATTCTTATATTATAAACAAATATTTTATATTAATATTCCAACAAAATAACACAGGATATAAAACTATTTCACATTACATCGCACGAAATAATGAAAAAAAAATCGGCCAAGTGCGAGTCGGGCCTCGCTGTTTCAGGGTTCCGTTAAAAAAAATTAAATTAAAATATTTCCATGTACCCACGGAAATATTTTAATTTAATTTAATTTTTATTATTTGTTGTTATAGCAGCAATAGAAATACAAAATATGTGAAAATTTCAACTGTCTATCTATTACCTGTGCTATTACGGTTTATGAGATATAGGCCGCTGACAGACGGACGGACGGACAGCGGAGGCTTAGTAATAGGGTCCCGTTGGCACCCTTTGGGTACGGAACCCTAAAAAGAAAATACAAAATACCTACAAGCGGAATAATAATAATGTCAATCTTATTAATTAAATTAAATATCAAAATGAGTTATCAAGCTGGATGTAACAAAATATCTAAATATGAAAAAATAGGGAACTAAATATCCGAGCGAGAAAGGCCAAGAAAGAATGGTGGGTTTTATTCCACCCGAATTATTTTATATGGAAAAAGCAAGCAAGCTGAACTTCTAATATTCTTTTTAAAAATATCTCCATTTCATTTTTAACTTTAGTAAAAAAAAAACGCTATTTATGGGCCTCATAAGAAGGCTCAGGGTCACTCAGCGAGCGACGGAGAGAGCTATGCTCGTATTTCCCTGCGAGATGAAATCAGAAATGAGGAGATCCTGAGGAGAACCAGAGTCACCGACATAGCTCAGCGTGTCGCGAAACTGAAGTGGAAATGGGCGCGGCACATAGTTCGAAGAGCTGATGATCGTTGGGGTCCCAAGGTGTTGGAGTGGCGACCCCGCACCGGGAAACGCAGTGTTGGCAGACCCCCCACCAGGTGGACCGACGACATCAAATGAGACGCAGGGAGCCGCTGGATTCAAGCGGCGCAAGACCGAAGCCTGTGGAAGTCCATGCAGGAGACCTTTGTCCAGCAGTGGACGTCTATAGGTTGATAAAGAAGAAGAAAAAAAAATAAAAAAAATAATATTTCTTTTTATCTTAAAGCATCGATCGACCTTCACTCGAGAAGTTCGTTTGACCACATAATTTAAAGGTACCTGTTGTGTTATGTTCCCGCAATATTGATGCATGTCTGTCATCATTGTAGATAACTCCTAAACTGCTGCGCTTGTCTTGGGAGGGCTACCCCCTGCACTACCTGCAGTCGGAAGGGTGGGGGTTCCTGGTACCCTACAGCAGGACTCAGGAGGATACTAAGGACGAGGCTGCGGTGCCTTTGCGAAAGCTCTTGGAGACCTGCCCCTTGATGAACTGCAAGGAAAGCGAGTTCGAGGCCGAGATACATATGCTGCCTAAAACTGTGGAGGTATCTATAGATATATACATGTATAATCAGAGGTGCGATTGTGTAATAATTGCCGATCAAATCGTCAAAGTTCGGCGTCAAAGTAAAATAAACCAAAACTGCATTTAATTAGAGCTCAATTTCGTGTATCCATTCTCAACCGTTAAGGGTATCGTACATACCTAAATGTATGAGAATGGATACACGAAATTAAGCTCTAATTCAATGCAATTGTGGTTTATTTTACCTTGACGCCGAACTTTGACGATTTGATCGGCAATTCTTACACAATTTGGGGGCTGGGTACCAATTGTCTAAATGTTATTCCATTGATCATATTCGTATTTTATGATGACAGCGTCAAAGTAAAATAATCCTTGATCGTATTGATTTAAAGTCACAAATTCAGTACAACCGATTTTAACATGGAGCGTATCATACATACCTAAACGTATAAGAATGCATACACGAAATTGAGCCCTAATTCAATGGTGTTATGGTTTATTTTACTTTGACGCTAATGTCATTGAATACGATTACGATCAATGGAATAACTTTAGAAAATCGCAGCTCAGATTATCATATCCCTGCTGATTAAATTATTGAAGAATTTGAAGCCTCAATAGTCCAACTGTTAAAGATCATCATCAGCAACCCATCAACGGCTCACTACTGAGCGCAGGTCTCTCAGAGAAGGGTTATAGCCTTATAGGCCATATTCCACACGCGCCATAGACATCTTTGCTTGCGTAGCGGCTAAACGAAGGAGTGAAACTATCGGTTCGGGGGTTTGAATCCTGACTTCAGATTATATAATTTATTTTTATTATTAATAAAGAACTTCGTTCCAACCGAGTGTTCCACGACACTCACGCATTTTTTATCATAAATCTATTATATTTGGTCTGTATTGGGGATTTTAATATTTTAAGGAGGATTTGGGAAGGAGAGCGTATTACGCTAGAAAGAAAAGGGACGAGCAAGCGGCAGCCAACCAGTACCACGGGCTGGGGGTTTGGTGTGGAGTGCAGATACAGGGTAAGTCGAACTTTTTTTTGATAAAAAAGTTTATTAGCAAGAATAGGTTAGAATTATTTTGCTATAATCCGCCAACAGAAAAATCTGTATGGTCAAACATGCAGTAACAAGCTAAGCACCACTCACCTTCCCAAGCAAGCAAGAAAGCAAAGTTCCTAAGCAAGCAATGCCACCACCACTCACATGCACTACCACACAAGATTTTTACCCTAATTTCGACGCACGTTTCGCCCCGACACTGGAGCATCCTCAGGAGATTGTCTAGTCTATTGCATTGTAAAGTCGATATCTCCATACAGATTTTCTGTTGGCGGATTATAGCAAAATAATTCTAACCTTTTCTTGCTAATCATGAACTTCCGCAAAGTAACGCCTGCTTCTATCCAAAGAAGTTTATTATTCCAAATTACAACTTAACTTATAGGTTATAGTATTGTCATTATACTAACTGATAATACTACTTAACTTGTTCTTTATCAACCGATAGATGTCCACTGCTGGAAATACGTAACTATAACTTGGTTACCTTTAAATCAAGAGTGAATCTTCTAGGCAAGTAAGTGCGCTCCATTTTAGGCTGCATCTTCACTTACCATCAAGTGAGATTACAGTCAAGCGCTAGTCAATTATTAAAAAAAAATGTGTCTTGTACAGACTTCGACTTGCCTCGGTCTTGCGTCGTCTTTAATTAGCGGCTCCCTGCGACTCGTTTGATTTCGTCGGTCCACGTAGTGGGGGGGTCTGCCAACATCGCTCTTTCCGATGCGAAGTCACCACTCCAGCACCTTATAACCCCAACCACCATCACTTCTTTAAACTAATCCATGTCCCTAATTCAACCATGCCTTCCGTAAGCTAAAAGAAATGACCACCAAACTGAGGTGGTGGTTCTAATTGGTAAGCCATAGAATCTTCTTTTTTATCAACAGATAAAAGTCCACTGTTGAGCAAAGGCCTCTTGCCTGGACTTTCACAGGCCTTGGTCTTGCGCCGCCTGTGTCTAGCGGCTCCCTGCGACTCGTCTGATGTCAGACCCTACTCCGCTGCCGAGTCAGGGTCACTCAGCGAGTGATGGAGAGAGCTATGCGCGGAGTATCCCTGCGAGATCAAATCAGAAATAAGGAGATCCGTAGGAGAACCAAAGTCACCGACATAGCTCAGCGAGTCGCGAAACTGAAGTGGAAATGGTCAAGGGCCAGAGAACATAGATCAAAGAACTGATGATTGTTACTCGTTGGGGTCTCAAGATGCTGGAGAGATAGAATAAGGAATGTCAATAGATTCATTGAATCATCTTACTATTTTAGGCTGTTGTCACTTTCTCCGTCTGCCGCACAAAGATGGACCTAAGTACAAAGTGGGGAACCCTTTGGCTAAGGACTTCCTCAACATGTTCAGTCAAAACGTTCTCTCGGCGCAAGGAAACGAGGCTGAAAAGGTATTTCTTCAATTTTTGACCTATTGAGGTCTCGTGGGGTTTCCCCTCAACTACTAACACACAAAATATTGTTCAAAATTCGCTTCGAGAGAATAGAATACAATAGAAATGTTTTTTATTCAAATAAACTTTTTTACAAGTGCTTTTGAATAGTCGATGAGTCTACCACTGGTTCGGAATGCCGTTCCTGCCGAGAAGAACCAGCAAGAAACTCGTCAGTTGCTCTTTTCAAAACAAGTTTACAATGTACTTAGATATTATGCTATGTATGCAGTGTTTCCACAATGAGGGTAAGTTCCACAAAATTCCACTACAACAAAGTTCTACAAAAACATACCTAATTATATCTAATTATAATTCAACACATGTTAAGACGGGCAGACAGAAAGTAGCCTCATTCCCGCCGGTGGCACCCGTTCACGAGCATGACGCATGACCCAGCCATTGCTTCGCAAGAAAGAAATACAATAGTTTCTGACGATGACGTAGTACTTACACGTTAGAAAATAGAATAATAATAATAATAAATAAATAAATCGTTTATTTCCATCATGATACAGAAACATCAATTTGATCTTGAACAAAACTTGATATCTAAAAATTTATGCCTACTACTAATTGAGAAGTTTACAAAAAGTACAAGATCAAGAACTGGCTATCCTAGCTAGATTTTTAGATCTGTGTTAAGGATAGCCAGCCCTCTCCCTCGAATATCCATCCAACCATAGAGAAATCCAAATAGCCTCGTGATAGTCGTGATTCCTCAACTATGCTTCAAGAAAGTAGTGTGTAGGCGTGACGTTCTAATAAAATTGCACAGTCAATTTGGAACTTGCCTTTACATAAGTTAATGGTAAAAAATAATGACAAATCATCAGAAGGCAATTAATGTGAACTGTAGTAGTTACAACACTATTATGTACAACAATATTGTTACAATAACACTTAAATTGTTATTAGTTTTAAAAAGAACAGTAGGTAGTAATTGGCTTGTCTGGACCACCCACTATTGTGATCCAGATAAGCCAATTAATACCTACTTAGAGCAACCATCGAGTTTCTTGCTGGTTCTTCTCGGTTGGAATGGCAGTCACAACCAGTGGTAGATTGACTTGGACAAAAGGACTTTGTCAAAATATCTTCTATTAGTTCTAGAATGTTTTGTTGTTCAGGTGCTATCATTCGGGCGCATGATGTCGTACTGGCGCAACAACCGCGAGCGCGTGCTGGGCCAGCAAGTGGTGTGGCTGCCGGGGAGCCTGCTGCCGGACCGGCTGAGGCACTCGGCGCGGCGGTACGGAGCCATCGTGCCGCAGGTCGTGGTCTGCGGGACGCTCACTAGACGGTATTGCTGGTTTTGTTGTTCAGGCGCTATCATTCGGGCGCATGATGTCGTACTGGCGCAACAACCGCGAGCGCGTGCTGGGCCAGCAAGTGGTGTGGCTGCCGGGGAGCCTGCTGCCGGACCGGCTGAGGCACTCGGCGCGGCGGTACGGAGCCATCGTGCCGCAGGTCGTGGTCTGCGGGACGCTCACTAGACGGTATTGCTGGTTTTGTTGTTCAGGCGCTATCATTCGGGCGCATGATGTCGTACTGGCGCAACAACCGCGAGCGCGTGCTGGGCCAGCAAGTGGTGTGGCTGCCGGGGAGCCTGCTGCCGGACCGGCTGAGGCACTCGGCGCGGCGGTACGGAGCCATCGTGCCGCAGGTCGTGGTCTGCGGGACGCTCACTAGACGGTATTGCTGGTTTTGTTGTTCAGGCGCTATCATTCGGGCGCATGATGTCGTACTGGCGCAACAACCGCGAGCGCGTGCTGGGCCAGCAAGTGGTGTGGCTGCCGGGGAGCCTGCTGCCGGACCGGCTGAGGCACTCGGCGCGGCGGTACGGAGCCATCGTGCCGCAGGTCGTGGTCTGCGGGACGCTCACTAGACGGTATTGCTGGTTTTGTTGTTCAGGCGCTATCATTCGGGCGCATGATGTCGTACTGGCGCAACAACCGCGAGCGCGTGCTGGGCCAGCAAGTGGTGTGGCTGCCGGGGAGCCTGCTGCCGGACCGGCTGAGGCACTCGGCGCGGCGGTACGGAGCCATCGTGCCGCAGGTCGTGGTCTGCGGGACGCTCACTAGACGGTATTGCTGGTTTTGTTGTTCAGGCGCTATCATTCGGGCGCATGATGTCGTACTGGCGCAAAAGATATCTTTTTCCAGCAAAAAAAAATTGTGGAAAATTTATGCAAAAACGCTAGCCGGTGTCATGGCGTCGTTCGTGACGTCATCTCTGTTTTTTCATAGTAATTTGTTAAAGTTTGAAGATAGATGTGACGTATCGCTCTGATTGGTGTTCAATCCAACATGGGGGATAACTGTATTTTATGGTTTTATTTTCATTCATAGTTTCATTCAAAATAAATATCAATCTCGCTCAATAGAAAACTAAATACATTTTTAGGGTTCCGTACTCCGCACTAAAAAAGGAACCCTTATAAGATCACTTCGTTCGTCCGCCTGTCTGCCTTTCTGTCCGTCTGTCAAGATCCTTTTTCTCAGTAACGCATGGATGTATCAAGTTGAAATTAATATCAAAAAATACTCAGGTCTGCAATCCCTTGCAGTAGTAAAAAAATCAACTTCTAAGTCGATGCAATCAAAAGATATGGCCTTTTATGCTCCGTGCATGCCGCATATTTTGATCCTCGCTAAGGAATCAAAACCTATAAGATATAAAAGAGAAGCAATGTCACGTAGCACAAGTAATGGAAAAAATCCGAAAACCGCATCACAAAATTTTTTTTTGCGATTATAAACTTATTTGCAGTTGGTAAACTAACCGCGACCTTAAAAGTTTGTACGGAACCCTCGGTGCGCGAGTCTGACTCGGACTTTGCCGGTATTTTTTAAAATCCACGAATCTTATTTCATTAGATCATGATTCATGCCTCCAATGTCCATGTCTAACTCTATTGCTGCAATAAAACTCTTGTATAATGCTTTTGTATGAAGCAGACTTGAAGCCAATGCAATCATATGGAACCCATATGAGGTAATATTCGTAGTAATTTTGTGTCTTTATTTTTATTTTCCTCTTTAAATCTTATGTTATTGTTTAGTATGTTTAGTTTCTTTTATTTTCCTTTATCGATGTTAATTAATGTTTCTATTAATAAATAATAAGTAAATAAATATTAAAATATTATTAAATAAATATCTCCATGTCTGCTTCCAATGTGCTTGTGCAGGGCTTCGGAGCCCACTTGGATGACGGCGAGCAATGCGCATAAAGAACGTATAGGCTCGGAGCTGCGAGCGATGGTGCAGGCACCGCCGGGGTACAAGTTTGTAGGCGCCGATGTGGATTCACAGGTAATTAACTACATTAGACGTGCATCATGCATCCTATACTTACCCGAGTTATGTGCGTTCCTTCTCTCTCGCACATTCTAATATTTTCAATTATTGTAAAAGTCTCAGATACTTTTGACATAATTTGGTCAATTATTATCTTCGACAGTTAAATTACGGATATTTTAGACTTATTTTTAGTATCATATTCCTAGATTTTGATGGAGAAAAAGAGCGAAAACTACTATTAACTTTTATCGTTCTTATTCTCTATCAAAAACTAGTTGTAGTTATGTCATGTGGAATCCATGTCCAATCGGTGCATACGATATATTCGACATCCTGTTTGATGACCCCTTGATTTTCCTTGTTTGTTTGTTGGTTTGTCCTTCAGTCACGCAACATTGGAGCAAAGGGTCGACGTGATTTTTTTACATAGGTATAGCGGTATGCACGCGCGAGAAAATTTTGTCAACACCTTTTCTCGTATTATCTCTATATTTCTATCGACACTACACTAGCGGCACGCTATGATGGCCGGTTTGACGTTTGTCCGCTCATGAAGTTCCGTATTAATTGATAACGACTTTGAAGGAAATAATTGTATTACTTTATTGACGATAGTGATGTGCAGAGATTCATAAATTTTATCGAATGTAGTTTTAGGTTTAGGACTCAAAATTTATTTATTAAATTGATTTCTAAAATGTATACAAGTGTAGAAAAATCAGTTTGCACCATTTAAGGGGTGAATGTACTTGTGAATATGAACAATTTTCACTATGTGGACAAACCTCTGAAATCGCAAAAAAATATCAGCTGTTTCATACAAAAGGTAAAATTTTTATTTTTATATGATATATACCACAACTCGGCATTTGGTTTTCTAAATTGAAAATTTTTAAAAATGGAATCTAATACGATCGTCACATAGGATCGCTGGCTAGCACAACTACTACCTCCGGCAAACTCGCGTCAATGCTCAATGCAAAACAAAGCAGTTTCGAATTGACGTTGCTTCGAAAAGTATAAACTGTCAGTGCAATGCGATTGTGATATAGTTTTGACCTGGCTTTGGATTTCAAATATTGATACTGCATTACTGTTGACCCTTGCTCGTTAATTTGGACTCTGTTCAAGCCCTTTGTTGTGGATTTCGTCGATATGACCGAACGTACGCAGAGAACTGTTCTAAATAGTCAGACACGTGAGTTCGTAATACGCCTTCGTAACTATTTCGATCGTGAAGCTCAAAATGGAGGGCCAATTTTACCTATAACGTCAGTGGTTGAACGCGTAGCTGATGCGCTTAATATTGGACAACGAACTGTTAGACGGATAACTAAAAAAAAATATGGCGAGACTGGCACAGAAGAAAATAAACTTCACACACCAAAAAAGAGAAAACGAGCAAAACCAGTCGTAGGCATCGATAGCTTTGATGCCGATGCTATCCGAAGACATGTTTACGGCTACTATTTACAGAAGGAGTATCCAACAAGAAAAAAGTTGGTGCATTCACTGAAGGAAGCTGGATTATTCTTCGGTGGGGAAAGTTCTTTAACGAAGATTTTGAAGACCATTGGATTTCGATACAAAAAATGTAACAAACGCAAAATATTGATGGAAAGATTTGATATAGCGATGGCAAGGTATACTTTTTTACGGCAAGTGAAAGAAATCAAAAATTGGCAAAATGTTGTGTTCTTGGATGAAACATGGCTTAATGCTAACCATACTGTAGGCCGTTCTTGGAACGATGACACAGCAGCATCTACTTCCAAAGTTCCTGTAGGAAAAGGATTGCGACTTATAATTTGTCACGCCGGAACCATCAACGGGTTTGTCGAAGGTTCTCTCATGGCTTTTGCGTCAAAAACCACTGGAGACTATCATGAAGACATGAATGGAGAAAAGTTTACTGAATGGTTTACCTCAATGTTGTGTAGCCTCCCTGAACCATCTATTATAATTATGGACAACGCCCCATACCACTCAATGCAAATTGACAAGCCACCTGCCCAATCCCAAAAGAAAGCTGATATCGTCGCATGGCTTCGTAAAAATGGCGTAGATGCAAACATGAATATGTTAAAAGCGGAATTAGTACGTCTTTTAAAAGAAAACAAACCAACCAAGATCCGATACGTCATTGACGAAATAGCATTAGAACATGGGCACAGAGTTATACGGTTACCGCCTTACCATTGTGAGTATAATGCGATTGAGTTGGTGTGGGCTCAAATTAAGGGATATGCTGCAAGACACAATACAGAACCCCCATTTACCACAAAAAAAATGCTAAAATTATTAGAAGAAGCTTGTGAACATGTGACTAAAGGAGACTGGGAAAAGGTTGTGAATAGAACTGTTAAATTAATAAGGGAAGATTATGAAAGAGATGTGAAAATAGATAATATTATAGAAAACGAACATATAATTATTAATGTAGGTGATGATAGCAGTGACGACAGTGAAAATAGTAGTATGGACGAATCTGATTAATTATGGCCTTTTGTGGCACCTTTTTTGGTATCTTTTGTATTCATATGTTTCTTGTGTGCATATAAAGTATGTATATTCATTTTCATTCAAATATTCAGTTCGTTCAAATAAATTAAATAAACATATACATTTTTGTTTTATTAAACCTATTTAATCAGGTACAAAAACAAAACTTAATTGTTTTTTGTTCGAGAATAAATTGACATTCCACATCACTATTGTAATGTGTCAAACACATGGATTCGTCGAACGAGAAATTAGTCTACATCGACACTATCTCCCTCTCTCTTCGCGCGAGATATCACTTCGACGTCATGCTAGATGGGCTGGAGAGTAAAGGCCCGGAAAAACAAAGGATTCCCGAGGGATTTTAAAAACTAACTCCACGCGGATGAAGGCGCATGCAAAAGCTACTTTTCTTTAACTACTTATCAGTCCCAAATCATTGTCCAAACACGATACATCTGCTATAAGTCGTTGAAGAGTTGCACAACCTTAAAAAATTTTCATATGGTCACAGGAGCTGTGGATAGCAGCACTGTTAGGGGACAGTGGCATCGGCTTGTGTGGGGGCAGCGCCTTCGGATGGGCAGTACTAGCAGGGGACAAGCGACGTGGCACCGACTTGCACTCTCTGACCGCGAGGGCTGCCGATATTAACAGGGACCACGCCAAGGTCATCAACTACGCCAGGATATATGGTGAGTTTAGGGGCCAGTGGCATCAGCTTGTGTGGGGCAATGCTGGCTGGGGATAAGCGACGCGGCACCGATCTGCACGCTCTGACCGCGTGGGCTGCCGATATTAACAGGGACCACGCCAAGGTCATCAACTACGCCAGGATATATGGTGAGTGTAGGGGCAGTGGCATCGGCTTGTGTGGGGGCAGTACCGACAAGGGACAAGCGACGCGGCACCAACCTGCACTCTCTGACCGCGAGATCTGCCGATATTAACAGGGACCACGCCAAGGTCATCAACTACGCCAGGATATATGGTGAGTGATATGTAGGGGACAGTGGTATGTTGGCTTGTTCGGAGGCAGTGCATTCAACCCCTCAGTTTTACCACTTTGGGGGTGGAAAAAATCTTGGCACACGTATTTCTTCATTTTTAACCGAAACCCCGCACCCCAGTTTTCATGCGCAAAAAATAAACACATTGTCATTCCCTAAGGGCCAATTTGAATGACGTTTATCCAAGGCGTAAATTGGCCGATCTGACAGATTTTGTGTTGAAAATACTGACAAAATATCAAATTTACGCTCGGATAATACTTATTTTACGTTGGTGAAATCAGCCGTTAGTGTACAATTTCCAACACTCCTTAGTGAATGGTTAAGTCCGTCATTATAACGTTCTGTCAGAATTTCTTCTCTCTATCCACAGTTGCGTTCACAAATCAGCCGGGACAAGACGAAGTAAGGAAGAAAGTAATCCATTTTCTGTTTTCTTCAGGACAAGTAGAAATAAGCAAGAAAATAACCCACTTTCTCTTTTCTCAAATCCACAGGTGCCGGTCAAAATTTCGCCGAGCGCCTCTTGAAACAGTTCAACCCAACTATGACCATATCGGAGGCTAAGAGCAAAGCTGCCAAAATGTTCAGCACGACCAAAGGCAAACGTGTTTATCGACTCAAGAGGAAGTACATGGAAGGATTCATGGATGAGGATTTGGGAGACCAGGTTTGTTTCGCTAGTTCATATTTGTAGAAACTGGAAATTTCAGTATCTCTTGTACTTAATCTTATTCAAAACTAGCTGATGCCCGCGACTTCGTCTGCGTTAATTTAGTTTTTAAAATCCCGTGGGGAACTCTTTGATTTTCCGGGATAAAAAGTAGCCTATGTCACTCTCCAGGCCCTCAACTATACCCATGCAAAAAATCATCGATCAGTAGCACTGTTGCAGCGTAATTGAAGGACAAACCAACAAAATACACTTTCGCATTTATAATATTAGTATGATAGTGACGTTTGAAGTCTGTTTTTTAAAAAATAATTTTTATATATTATTATGATTATCGTCATCAACAGTGTCTGGAGATGTCGGGCTACCAAGCGATGCGCCTCGCCAAGCTGAGCGGCAAGAAGGCGGAGGAAATGTTCGAGCGCGCGCAGTGGGTCGGCGGGACCGAGTCGCACATGTTCAATAAGCTCGAGGAAATTGCGGGTGTGTCCTCTATTTGTATCCTCTAATATCCGCTTCCATCTTATTCCTTTGATAATTGCCCCCTCTATAAGGACTTACGGGACAAGATGCTGGACGGGATCGTTCGCGGGGAAGCGGGACCAGTTTACTACATGGACCTCGTTGCATCGGCGGAAAACTACAACCGGCTGCGGGAGTTCGCGCACCAATGGCACAAGAAGCGAAGAGGATCGTAGCGAATAGGGACCAGGCAAGGAGCCACAGAGCGACGACGTGAGTCAAGCCTGTGTAGTGACGTCCAGCCCCAGAATGGGGAGAGTGACAAAAGGGACAAAGGAAATAGATAAAGAACTTGTAGGGAGACAAGAAGGCGCACCGGGAAACATGCCAAGAGCAAGTACCGGGCGCCCTCCCAGTGCGTCGGCCTATATAACCGAGAGGTTGGAGGGCCATGGGAGGAGGAAAGTATTCCTTTGATGACAGCATTTAGCAGACTGAGCTTTCACATGTTCCTGTTCAAGTAAAGGTGTTTGTGTAATAAAGTAATGACTGCTCTAATTTGCTTAGCTTGTCTTAGGTCATTGTATATTTTTGGGAATATAATATACTCTTCCCTGGGTTCTTTGGTGTGCTTCGTACTCACGACCTTCTTCCAGGCGATGTTTTTATCTCGGGCAGTGCTTAGGTAAACTAGCTACTGGTTCAGGCTCAATCGGTGTTCCTTCAGATACCTTTCTAGAAAGTATCCATCCTTTCCAGAATGTCCTGGATCTGAGATTATTTAGGTAACAAACAACCTTTTCCCTTTGTTCGCGCCATAATTCCTTGTTCCATGGTCGTGACGCTAGCAATCTCTCTTTGGCTCGCAATGAAGGTTGACAGATGACGTTTTTAACTTGCCGCCATTTTGAGGTGTGATTTTTGCAAGTTCCGTTTGACAGCTAACACGTTTTCACGAAAAGAATTCCCGTCGTCCCCTCGCGCCCGTTTACTGTTTTTAAGTGCCTAGATTTGGCTTATTTTGCGGTTTTGTTGCGCCGTTAAGCGGTCTGTGTGTCGACCTAACTATTTGTAACAAAAGAACCTTTAGAACCCGCCGGTTTTGCTCGCTCACGCGGTCGGCGGAAGTGTGTGTGGAAAAGTGACTTTAGACCAGCTCTCGTTGGTCTTATTAGTGA
Organism: Oeneis ivallda; assembly: GCA_029955525.1. Classification (NCBI taxonomy): domain Eukaryota; kingdom Metazoa; phylum Arthropoda; class Insecta; order Lepidoptera; family Nymphalidae; genus Oeneis; species Oeneis ivallda. The sequence goes on from JARPMR010000023.1 coordinate 22,538,485, forward strand.
CAAGGGTACAGCGCTACGCCTGCCCAGCGTCTACAGCCTGCAGGCCATAATTGGCTGCCTGCCTGCCGCTGCCAACGGACTGAGAAGTTCACCTTCCACACTAACCCACATTACACTCAACTTCACAATATACTCACTCACCATACTACAACACACTCTATCATACTATCTCAGCCCCTATACAAGGATTGACTGCTGCGAAGAAGGTAAGTGTAACCCTACCATTAAGTTACGTCGAGAACAAATCTGACCGCGGTTAAAGGCCCTTAGGGCAGCGACCCTGGACTCAGGTTTAGCTGATGGGCCCCTGAATCTAGTAGTCCAGGTCTTGTTTCGTTGGCCAAGCCGTTGGCCTCAACACCCTTATTACCAAAGACTTTTTTGTATGTTCAGATTCAGAATTGCCTGCGACTGCGTTCCTAAGTGGTCGGCTGTCGCGTGCCCTGGAGCAGGCGGGCGGGCGCTGGGGCGGCACGCGGCTCAACTGGGCCGTGCAGAGCGCCGCCGCGGACTTCCTGCACCTCATGCTGGCCAGCATGGCGCACCTCGCGCCCAGAGCCAGGTACAGTGGCGCCCTGCAGCGGGCGGGCGGGCGCTGGGGCGGCACGCGGCTCAACTGGGCCGTGCAGAGCGCCGCCGCGGACTTCCTGCACCTCATGCTGGCCAGCATGGCGCACCTCGCGCCCAGAGCCAGGTACAGTGGCGCCCTGCAGCGGGCGGGCGGGCGCTGGGGCGGCACGCGGCTCAACTGGGCCGTGCAGAGCGCCGCCGCGGACTTCCTGCACCTCATGCTGGCCAGCATGGCGCACCTCGCGCCCAGAGCCAGGTACAGTGGCGCCCTGCAGCGGGCGGGCGGGCGCTGGGGCGGCACGCGGCTCAACCTTTTTAAAGGCAGTTATAAATAAATAAATAAATAAATAAACATTTATTCAGCTTTTTAACAACAAAGCAAAAAATACAAAGTAATTCATAAACACAAAACTTAACCACTAACCTATATTATTTTTGAATGAATAACTTAAACTAAAAAAAAAAAAAATCGTTAAATCGTTAATTGTTAAAGAAATGCGCTCACTTCGCTAGGTTTTTTTTTCACCATTAATTATTTCTGTCAAAATATAAAGGAAGGGTAGTAAACTGATAAATTGTTTTTCAGATTCTGTCTCAGTTTCCACGATGAGGTGAGGTATTTGGTGCCGGATGACCACAAATATGAAACAGCACTAGCTTTACAAATCACCAACCTTTTGACAAGAGCGTTTTGTTCACAACGGTAAGATTTTAAAAGTGATAATTTTTTTCATAGACACAATCCACAACTTGTCACCCGAATTTACTTTAGTATTGAATAAATATATTTATTTTTGTGTATGGCCGCCCCATAAGATTGCCATACATACAATAATTTTGTTAAAAAATGCGCGAGTCTCGTGGAAGACTCGGTTGGAACGAAGTTCCTTAAAATAATGAAAACATTACCTTTTATAATCAACGCCATCTCTCGCCACCCACATCTATAGAACCATCTCGTAATAAATAAGCGCGCACCGTTGACTGGGCACAGCCAAAAGCATACGAGCTATGGACAGTCTACACTACGCGTGATGGAAAATTCTGACTAGCATCAACGCCATCTCTCTCCACATGTTAGAACCATCTCGTTATATCATACGCGCTTTAAATAACCGCCTACACTACTCGTGACGGAAAATTCTTACACCTGTTTTCGCCTAGCCCCCATCCGCCAAATCCGTACCGTGCGATAAGGAACTTTGTTCCAATAAGGTATCGATGTTTTCCCCTTAGCGATCCGTTCCTGATGATGATAACCTTTGTTCTAGTGTGGGTATACACGATCTGCCTATGTCTGTGGCATTCTTCTCCTCAGTGGAGGTCGATCAGGTGCTGAGGAAGGAGGCGACTGTGTGCTGCACTACACCATCCAATCCCCACGGACTAGACAAAGGCTATGGGATACCTGATGGCGAATCGTTAACAATATTTGATGTACTCGATAAGTGTAATGTAAATAAAGAATGTGAAGTATATTTGATGTTATTTTAATGAAAAAATAACTCCTTTTTTCTCTTTGCACCGATGGAGAGATCTATGTTCAGGGTTCAACTCTGAGGAATGAGATTGCAAAGTTATCACCCATTTTATAATTTTATGTTTCTTCATTGGACTATTAGAGTGAGGGGAGGGAATGGGAAGTGCACACGTTATTGCACTTTAGCTCACTCATAGATGTCAGAATATGATCTGTGTGGACCATGGAACTCGGAATTACGACTACGTGTGTGGAGATTATACTATTATATGTGGAGAATACGGTTGGAAGCTTTGTCGGGAGGACACAGAGATATAATTATTATATTTAGGAGGACACGAGGAAGGCCCACAAACATATAAATTTATATGTTTGTGGGAAGGCCACTGATCTCTGTATAATAGCCAAATCTATTTTTAGCCAATACGCGAACTAGGAATAACAACTATGTCTTAATACGTGTAAAAAAATTAGCGATTAAAATAGTGAGAACCTAAAGCCAAGAAGTAATTGAATTTACTTTTCTCTTATTAGGATAATTTTGTTTTTTGTCTGTGATCGACAGACGATTTTTGTGACATTCTGTTCTGAGTGCTAGGGATAGGATAGGGATTTTAGCCTGATATTTTTATATCGACATCGATAAGGTTTGTAAGCATAAAAATTTGCTGTCTTTTTAGGGTTCCGTACCCAAAGGGTACCAACGGGACCCTATTACTAAGCCTACGCTGTCCGTCCGTCCGTCCGTCTGTCAGCGGGCTGTATCTCGTAAACCGTAATAGATAGACAGATGAAATTTTCACATATTATGTATTTCTATTGCCGCTATAACAACAAATAATAAAAATTAAATTAAATTAAAAAAATTAAATTAAAATATTTCCATGGGTACATGAAAATATTTTAATTTAATTTTTTGTAACGGAACCCTAAAAGAGCGAGGCCCGACTCGCACTTGGCCGATTTTGTTTGTTTGTTTGTTTGTACCGAATAATAATATTGCTTCTTCACCCCGCAACCAAAGAACTGATTTAGCTAAAATTTGGAATGCAGATTGGTAATACCATGTATATAAATATACTACTGTTTATCTCGTAAATTCCATGGTTCTCGCACGTACCGCATCTTAACGCCGCAAATAATGAACTGATTTAGCTGAAATTTGGAAGGAAGATAGACTATACTCTGCATTAACTTATAGGCTACTTTTTATCCCGTGAAAATTCATGGTTTCCGAAAGGTTTTTGAAATCCCGAAATTTACGTATTACGTCTTCACGCCAGAACTAATGAACCGATTTGAATGAAATTTAGAATGGATATAAATGATAGCCTGGATTAACACGCAGACTACTTTTTATTCCGTAAAAGTCCATGGTTTCATCAAAGTTCGCCTACCTAGGTAGGTAGGAGAATTTTGATGAAACCATGGACTTTTACGGAATAAAAAGTAGGTAGGTAGGTAGGTAGGTACCTACGGCAGATATTCAAAGTGTCTGACAGGGCGTAAGAACCATCGGAAGTGTCTGACTGCTGAGGAAACATCTTTTGATAGCTTCCCAAGTAATATAAAACTCAGCCTTTATACTATGAAGAAAGTATGTATACTCAGAATTTATCCACCTTTACTACCTGATATCTGCCAAAGCCACCATGATCCAAATTTCATAGTCGGGGATCGTTCTTATCTCTATTGGGGACACATACGCACTGAAACTTTCAGCTTTTATAAAATGACGAAGGTCTGAACGGTCTCGGCTCCCTCTCTTGTCTCTATCATTTTAATATGTGCGGATTATTATCACACTGCATTTCGATACTCGATTTATCGATATTTTTCTACGGTTATAATAGCTACACCCTATTGAATTGACATTTTGTGTTTGGTTTTGGACACAGATTAATGATTATGTATAGGTTTTGGAATTTTTGGACTTTGGAGGTTAAGTTTATGTCAGCCCCTCCTTTCTCTCTAATAATAATAGTTGGTAGTTATCCAGTTTTCCTGTCCCTATCATACTCATATTGGTGCCAAGCGTTCTCGCTCTATTTCACACTACCAAAAGTTCGCATTTATCGTCATTTCCTGCCTACGTAAAGTTTCCGGTGCTAAGTTTAACATTATCCGTGCCTTTAAATCTTTTAGTTTCTAATATTAAAATTTACTGTATAAAATTAGGAATTGATTACTTATTTAAGGTGTGTATAAATAATGTAGTTTTTAACAAAAGAAATCTCAAGTTAACAATTGATAAAGCTTAATATTTTCTGTACTTTCACTATCGTAAAAGTTATGATTAATGAACGAAAATAATACTATTATCCGTTTTGTAGGTTCTTCCCGGTACTTCCAATTTTATAGCCGTAGGTACATATATTCTTTTCTATTATGAAAATTCTCGACAAATGGCGGCAGCGGAACGGTGTTTTTTATCAGGATATCATTTTTATTACTTTCTATCCCCTATTTCCATTCTCAATTTTAAGTTCCTTGTGTTTCATCTAGATAGTTATATGGTCTGATTTGTGCTGTGCCTTATCACACGTTATTTTGTGCAAATAAAATGTGCCTTCAGTGCGAGTGCTAAACTTTTTCATCCAGGATGCGGTCATGTTGTGTCCCTAAATGTTATAACAAAGTAAATTTACACAGAATACCGTTTACTTGTCCCGACAGATGGAAGGTATGGTTGGATATTTGCCCATTTTTGAGTAACTTCTCCCGGACGCAATTAGAAAATATTAGAATTTGTCGTAGTCATTTCAAACCAGAGCACATTAATAATAATTTAAGATTAACTTCAGATGCAATTCCTTCATTAAATCTACCTCTAAATGAACAATCACTTCACAATCAATCGTCAAATCTTAAATATCTTGAGATATCTCCGCTTGTTCCCGAGGGCGGTATCTTTAACATCGTTAAAGTTACCAGCCATATCCCAATTGCGTCCAGGCATATAGACCAAATTACACATGGAGATTCATCTTCCTCTTCGGTTTTGACATCTAATGCATCAATCGTCGTTGGGGTCACAAGGTGCGGGAGTGACGACCCCGCACCGAGAAGGGCAGACCCCCAACCAGGTGGACCGAAGACATCAAACGAGTCGCAGGGAGCCGCTGGATTCAGGTGGCGCAAGACCGAGACCTGTGGAAGTCCATGCAAGAGACCTTTGTCCAACAGTGGACGTCTATCGGTTGATAAAGAAGAAGAGAAAAATGTAGAACATCTCTCAACAATAGATATCATTCAGACCTCGCAGTCGAGGCTGAACTCATGCAATGCTATGCTCATTGATGATGATATTCCAAGTACATCTTGTAACTTACTACTGAGTCCCACTGATTGTATCCCAAGTACATCTTGTAACTCGCAACAGAGTCCCATTCCATCAAAAACCATACCTTCCAATGAGACATCTTGTTTGGATCAGACCACCCCAAAACGTAAAAGATCATATAGCCATGCTATAAGATCATATAAAAATACAAAAATTCGCGAAATACGAATACGAAAGAAGGCAGAACTAACCCCACGCAAGCAAAAGATGTATCAGCAATGTCAAACATTACGCTTGAAGCTGAAATCATTAAGTACTAGATATAAAAAATTAAAATCAAAGTTTCAGTCTTTTTATTATAAATATAAAATGTTTATTAAAAAGTATCCACTTTTAAGTAATTTTGGCAAATTATTAGTAGATTCACAGTTGAGATTGTCAGGTGTAAAGCCTAAAGGAGTGAGATACACTATTGATGAAAAAGTTTTTGCACTCTCACTGTATAAATTAAGTCCAAAATGTTATAGATTTTTACAGAAGTGTAATGTTAAATTACCAGCTAAATCTACCATATCTTCTATATTAACCAATGTCCCACTAAGACCAGGTATTAATGATTTTATATTCCAACATTTGGCAGATGCTGCGAAGACCAAAAATACTATGGGCTTGCAATGTACGCTACTCTTTGATGAAATGGCCATTAACAAAAACTTGTTTTTCAATTTCCATACTGGTGTTATTGAAGGTTTCGAGGATCTAGGAGGTGGTGAACGCACTCATAATGTTGCTGACAAAGCTTTAGTTTTCATGTTGCGTGGAATATTTTCACCTTGGAAAATACCCATTGCATTTTATTTTGTTCGTGATGGTATTAAAACCATGTCTCTAAAAAAGATACTTAAAGAGATTATTGCTGAAGTTCTTAAAACTGGGTTTGATTTGAGAGTAACTGTGTCTGATCAAGGCTCTGCCAATGTTGCTGCAATAAATTCGTTAATATCTGAGACACGTGAAAATTTACTTAGAACTGGTCATAATGATCCTCACGTTATTCATTATGAAATCAATAATAAGAAAATTTATCATATGTATGATGCACCCCACTTGCTGAAATGTTTTCGAAACAATTTTCAGAAAAAGGATCTGCTCATCGGCAACAAGCGCGCTCAGTGGGATTACGTTGAGAGGCTGTATGCTATTGATGGGATCCACGGTGTTGCCAAGTCTACCAAACTCACCGACAAACACATAAAACCTTCTTCTTATGACAAGATGAAGGTAAGTGTACATTTTATAGAATATAATAATAATATTCTCCCGACTGAATCCAGTCACGGCGGCTAACCTCGCTCAGAGAGTAGCCATATTGTAGGAGTATTATAGTACAAGTGTGTGCACAAAAACAGGCGCACTCTATTCCCTCAGTCTCATAGTCCAATGGGATGGAAAGTCTGAAACAACCAGAGAGATAAGGTGCAGGATTGACGGCTTTACGTGCTGTCTGAGGCACAGAGTGACTCACCGCCAACTTCCTTCCTCCTCCAACTTGGTATTTTGGCTCTTGATTAAAAATAAATAAGTAGGTATATTACATTTTTTGAAAATGTTACCCCCAAAGGGATAAAATAGGGGTTGATAGTTTGTATAAAAGTCCGTCAATTTTTAAGTTCTGCCTATGAAACTTTGTATTTGGGCTTTCGATTAAAAACAAAGAAGTAAATCTTTCAAAGTTTCTTTAAATTGTAGCGCAAAAGGGGTTGAATGATTTCATGATAGTCCTTCATATTCAAGTTATGTATATGAAACTTGGTATTTTGGCTCTTGATTAAAAATAAAGAAGTGGGTAATCACATTTTTTGAAAATTTCATCCTCAAAGGGATAGAATAGGGGTTGAAAGTTTTTATGAAAGTTCGTCATTTTTTAAGTTCTATCTATGAAACTTTGTATTTGGGCTTTCGATTAAAAACGTAGAAGTAAATCTTTCACAGTTTCTTAAAATTCTAGCCCAAAAGGGGTTATACAGGGGTTGAATGTTTGTATGATAGTCCTTCATATTCAAGTTATTTTTCAAGCTATGTGTATGAAACTTGGTATTTGGGCTCTTGATTAAAAAAAAAGAAGTAGGTATATTACATTTTTTGAAAATAATACCTCAAAGGGATAAAATAGGGGTTGATAGTTTGTATGAAAGTCTGTCATTTTTTAAGTTCTACCTATGAAAATTTGTATTTGGGCTTTCGATTAAAAACAAAGAAGTAAATCTTTCAAAGTTTCTTTAAATTGTAGCGCAAAAGGGGTTGAATGATTTTATGATAGTCCTTCATATTCAAGTTATGTATATGAAACTTGGTATTTTGGCTCTTGATTAAAAATAAAGAAGTGGGTAATCACATTTTTTGAAAATTTCATCCTCAAAGGGATAGAATAGGGGTTGAAAGTTTTTATGAAAGTTCGTCATTTTTTAAGTTCTATCTATGAAACTTTGTATTTGGGCTTTCGATTAAAAACGAAGAAGTAAATCTTTCACAGTTTCTTAAAATTCTAGCCCAAAAGGGGTTATACAGGGGTTGAATGTTTGTATGATAGTCCTTCATATTCAAGTTATTTTTCAAGCTATGTGTATGAAACTTGGTATTTGGGCTCTTGATTAAAAAAAAAGAAGTAGGTATATTACATTTTTTGAAAATAATACCTCAAAGGGATAAAATAGGGGTTGATAGTTTGTATGAAAGTCTGTCATTTTTTAAGTTCTACCTATGAAAATTTGTATTTGGGCTTTCGATTAAAAACAAAGAAGTAAATCTTTCAAAGTTTCTTTAAATTGTAGCGCAAAAGGGGTTGAATGATTTTATGATAGTCCTTCATATTCAAGTTATGTATATGAAACTTGGTATTTTGGCTCTTGATTAAAAATAAAGAAGTGGGTAATCACATTTTTTGAAAATTTCATCCTCAAAGGGATAGAATAGGGGTTGAAAGTTTTTATGAAAGTTCGTCATTTTTTAAGTTCTATCTATGAAACTTTGTATTTGGGCTTTCGATTAAAAACGAAGAAGTAAATCTTTCACAGTTTCTTAAAATTCTAGCCCAAAAGGGGTTATACAGGGGTCGAATGTTTGTATGATAGTCCTTCATATTCAAGTTATTTTTCAAGCTATGTGTATGAAACTTGGTATTTGGGCTCTTGATTAAAAAAAAAGAAGTAGGTATATTACATTTTTTGAAAATAATACCTCAAAGGGATAAAATAGGGGTTGATAGTTTGTATGAAAGTCTGTCATTTTTTAAGTTCTACCTATGAAAATTTGTATTTGGGCTTTCGATTAAAAACAAAGAAGTAAATCTTTCAAAGTTTCTTTAAATTGTAGCGCAAAAGGGGTTGAATGATTTTATGATAGTCCTTCATATTCAAGTTATGTATATGAAACTTGGTATTTTGGCTCTTGATTAAAAATAAAGAAGTGGGTAATCACATTTTTTGAAAATTTCATCCTCAAAGGGATAGAATAGGGGTTGAAAGTTTTTATGAAAGTTCGTCATTTTTTAAGTTCTATCTATGAAACTTTGTATTTGGGCTTTCGATTAAAAACGTAGAAGTAAATCTTTCACAGTTTCTTAAAATTCTAGCCCAAAAGGGGTTATACAGGGGTTGAATGTTTGTATGATAGTCCTTCATATTCAAGTTATTTTTCAAGCTATGTGTATGAAACTTGGTATTTGGGCTCTTGATTAAAAAAAAAGAAGTAGGTATATTACATTTTTTGAAAATAATACCTCAAAGGGATAAAATAGGGGTTGATAGTTTGTATGAAAGTCTGTCATTTTTTAAGTTCTACCTATGAAAATTTGTATTTGGGCTTTCGATTAAAAACAAAGAAGTAAATCTTTCAAAGTTTCTTTAAATTGTAGCGCAAAAGGGGTTGAATGATTTTATGATAGTCCTTCATATTCAAGTTATGTATATGAAACTTGGTATTTTGGCTCTTGATTAAAAATAAAGAAGTGGGTAATCACATTTTTTGAAAATTTCATCCTCAAAGGGATAGAATAGGGGTTGAAAGTTTTTATGAAAGTTCGTCATTTTTTAAGTTCTATCTATGAAACTTTGTATTTGGGCTTTCGATTAAAAACGAAGAAGTAAATCTTTCACAGTTTCTTAAAATTCTAGCCCAAAAGGGGTTATACAGGGGTTGAATGTTTGTATGATAGTCCTTCATATTCAAGTTATTTTTCAAGCTATGTGTATGAAACTTGGTATTTGGGCTCTTGATTAAAAAAAAAGAAGTAGGTATATTACATTTTTTGAAAATAATACCTCAAAGGGATAAAATAGGGGTTGATAGTTTGTATGAAAGTCTGTCATTTTTTAAGTTCTACCTATGAAAATTTGTATTTGGGCTTTCGATTAAAAACAAAGAAGTAAATCTTTCAAAGTTTCTTTAAATTGTAGCGCAAAAGGGGTTGAATGATTTTATGATAGTCCTTCATATTCAAGTTATGTATATGAAACTTGGTATTTTGGCTCTTGATTAAAAATAAAGAAGTGGGTAATCACATTTTTTGAAAATTTCATCCTCAAAGGGATTTATTTATTTATTTATTTATTCATTTTAGTTGCAGATAGTTTACACATACCCCGTTAGGGTGTAGCAACTTGGTCTGAAATCGACCGTAGTAGAGAGACCGATTTTATTTATTAATATTATTTGTATCGTCAAAATAATCATTTATTTTGTAGTAACATTTTTCCAATAAAAAGTTTTTTAATGTTTTATAAAATTTGTTATCTTTTTCTATGTTTCGAATGCTGTCTGGCAAATTATTATATATTTTTATGGACATTACGAAGGGACTCGAGGAGTAAAGTTTTAGTTTTGATGGTGGTAGGGTTAGTTTATTTTCATGTCTTTCGGGAAATCGACGAGGTTTGTCTTCTTTTTTTTTATAACAGTGTAGATTTTTTCTAACAAATTTACATATTTCATAGATATAGATGGAAGGTAGTGTTAAAATTTTTAATTCTTTAAAATGAGGTAGACATGAGTCTGTAGTTCTTATGTTTGCTAATATGCGTATGCACTTTTTTTGTTGTCTGAAAAGGTCCAGGGCATCGGTGCTATTGCCCCAGAGAATAACACCATATTTCAAAAATGCGTACCCATAGGCATAATACGCAGCTAGTGCAGTTTTTAAGTTGGTGGTTCGTTTTAATTGTCTGAGTCCGTAAATAAATTTACTTAATTTAGTTTTTGTTTTTTCGATATGGTCCTTCCAATTTAAATTTGTGTCGATTTCAATGCCTAAAAACGTTAGGCTGTCGGCGCATTCAATGTCTGTTTTATTATAAGTATATTTAATATGTAATTGTTTTTTTTGGTGAGGTCGAAATTGGATTATTTTGGTTTTATTGTAATTTATTTCTAATTTATGGTCATTCATCCAGTCAGTAATGTTGTTTAACAGTCGAGTCATCGTATCATGGAGGTTATCATTATTTGATAGAGGAAATAATAAAGAAATGTCATCCGCAAATAATATACAATATTCGTCAAAAATTTTTGGTAGGTCATTTATATAAATTAAAAACAAAATACACCCAAGGACACTTCCTTGGGGTATTGAGTTAGTCATGATTGTTACGTCCGATCTGATAAAGTTTACTAGTCCTGTTTCTTGGTCACAATTTTCAATGTCAACATATTGTTCGCGGTTTCCTAAATACGATTTGAACCATTCGTGTGGTGTACCTCGTATGCCTATGCCGTATAATTTATTTAATAGAATGTCATATTGGACTTTGTCATACGCCTTCGACATGTCTAACATGATCCCAATTGCATATTTTTTGTCATTTAGAATGTTGTATACTTCTTGAATGTATTTGTATACTGCCAATGTTGTACTGCGATTTTTTCGAAAGCCGTGTTGGCTTTCATCAAAGATTTTAAACTTTTCACAAAACGAATTTAATTGCCGACACATAGCTGTTTCAAAGATTTTTGACGCTGCAGGGAGTAAGGCTATTGGGCGATAATTGCTTGGATCACTTTTTTCTCCTTTTTTTTGTATATCGGCCTTATAACGGATTTTTTAAGGAGGTCTGGAAATACGCCATCAGTAAAAGATTGGTTAACAAGTAGGTATAATGGTAGTGTCAGCTCTTTTGCACATTTTCTTAGCAGAGAGGGTGGTACTTCGTCAATTCCGCAGCTGTTTTTGTTTTTTAGCGAGCGTATAATATCGTACATTTCACGCGGCTCCACTAGGCGCAAGAACATACTATTTTCGATTGGATTGTTTATTGGACGACCGGTCGAGTGATTGGTCGAGCAACTGGTGCATGTGCCCCCTCCAACGGAAGCAAAATAGGTATTGAATGCGTTTGCTATCTGCTTTGGTTTCGAAGTAAGTTTATTGTGGATCTTTAATGTAATGTTAGACCGGGGCCTTATTGTGTTTTTATTTGTACTGTTTCTTATTATTTGCCACATAGACTTTGAGATGTTGTTTGACCGCGCCATTATCCTAATATTATCGATCTTTTTGGATTGTATTACTGTTTGTTTCAGTAGCTTAGTGTATTTCTTATAGTCATCTTTGAGAATTTTATTTTTAGAGCTTACTACGAGAATTTTTAATAGTCTTTTATTTTTACACGAAATTTTTATACCTTTTGTTAAGTAGGTTTTCTTTTTCGTATTTATTCTAATTTTTTTGATAGGTATACACTGATTTAAGAGATCTGTAATTATTGAATGAAATAAGTTGTAGTTATCATTTAGTGTTTTATTAATTGTTATTATTTTATTCCAATCAATTTTAGCTAGCTCTGATTTAAAATATTTTATGTTTCTTTCGCAGTAGATTCTTTTCTTTATAATTAATTTATTTGTTTCTTTATTTTTTAACCCTTTTTTTTTTATATATTGTTCCCTTGTGGTCTGAAAATCCGTAGTCGTGTACATAGGTACTTTGGTTATCGTCTTTGAAGTTTGTAAATATGAGGTCTAAGCAGGTTGAAGTAGTTTTAGTAACACGGGTAGGTTCGGTAATGTGTTGGGCGAAGTTGTATTCTAACATGAGGTTAATTAAAGTATTTGATTTATTTGAATTTTCCATGACATTTATGTTAAAATCGCCGCCGAATATAATTTGTTTTTTAGCATATTTTTTAGTAATTAATTCTAGTATTTTTTTTAATTGGGTTAACATAATATCGGTCTCTCTACCATTACAATACACACATATTACAAGAGTATTTAAATAAATTAGTTCTACTGCGCAAACTTCAATAATATATTCAATTGTCAAGTCTATGATGTCCTTTCGTTCAGTAAATTCTATGTTGTTTTGCAGTAGTATTAGAACCCCGCCTCCTTCGTAATTCTTACGACAGTATGATGTCGCAATTGAATAGTCACAGAACTGGATTTGGTCAATTTTTACATTCGATAGCCATGTTTCTGATACGCAGATGCATTGATATAGGTTTTCTTGTAAAAAATCTTCAAGGACGTGTAGTTTGTTATTAATGCTTTGCATGTTTTGGTAAAGTATGCTCAGTTCAGTCGCGAAATGTATTATTATCTGGGGGTTTTGAGTTATTTTGCTTCGGCTTAGTACTGAGGCTATCTGTAGGTATCATTGTTTCAGATTGGTTCATATTCCATAGTGTGCTATTTATACCTACATTTGATATTCTCCCGTCTACAATAAGCTTGTTTCCGCGTATAATTGCGTGTTTTCCATTTTTCCTAGCGATTTCTAAGCTTTTTCTCATCATATTTCTCTCTCGTAAGGAATTCCCAGTTAAATACTCCGAGATGGCGAAACCTGTATTTTTAAAATATCGACCGTTGCTTAAAATATATTTCGTCATTCTTTTACTAATCAGCTCAATCATTATAGGCCGTCGGGCTCCTTTTTTCCCTATCCGAGTTGTTTCTTCGATATATCCTACTAGGTTAATGTTTAGGATGTGGCCAAAAGTACTTATTATTCTCTGATGTAGTTCAAATTCTGTTTCGTTGTGTATTTCAGTTAAGCCGTACAGCACGATTTTTTTACTGTTGTCGTATTCAATGCTGGGTGTAGGTTCTTGGGTATTTAGCTGCTTTTTTAAGTAGTTCACTTCATTTTTTAAATATAATAGATAGAATAGGGGTTGAAAGTTTTTATGAAAGTTCGTCATTTTTTAAGTTCTACCTATGAAAATTTGTATTTGGGCTTTCGATTAAAAACAAAGAAGTAAATCTTTCAAAGTTTCTTTAAATTGTAGCGCAAAAGGGGTTGAATGATTTTATGATAGTCCTTCATATTCAAGTTATGTATATGAAACTTGGTATTTTGGCTCTTGATTAAAAATAAAGAAGTGGGTAATCACATTTTTTGAAAATTTCATCCTCAAAGGGATAGAATAGGGGTTGAAAGTTTTTATGAAAGTTCGTCATTTTTTAAGTTCTATCTATGAAACTTTGTATTTGGGCTTTCGATTAAAAACGAAGAAGTAAATCTTTCACAGTTTCTTAAAATTCTAGCCCAAAAGGGGTTATACAGGGGTTGAATGTTTGTATGATAGTCCTTCATATTCAAGTTATTTTTCAAGCTATGTGTATGAAACTTGGTATTTGGGCTCTTGATTAAAAAAAAAGAAGTAGGTATATTACATTTTTTGAAAATAATACCTCAAAGGGATAAAATAGGGGTTGATAGTTTGTATGAAAGTCTGTCATTTTTTAAGTTCTACCTATGAAAATTTGTATTTGGGCTTTCGATTAAAAACAAAGAAGTAAATCTTTCAAAGTTTCTTTAAATTGTAGCGCAAAAGGGGTTGAATGATTTTATGATAGTCCTTCATATTCAAGTTATGTATATGAAACTTGGTATTTTGGCTCTTGATTAAAAATAAAGAAGTGGGTAATCACATTTTTTGAAAATTTCATCCTCAAAGGGATAGAATAGGGGTTGAAAGTTTTTATGAAAGTTCGTCATTTTTTAAGTTCTATCTATGAAACTTTGTATTTGGGCTTTCGATTAAAAACGAAGAAGTAAATCTTTCACAGTTTCTTAAAATTCTAGCCCAAAAGGGGTTATACAGGGGTCGAATGTTTGTATGATAGTCCTTCATATTCAAGTTATTTTTCAAGCTATGTGTATGAAACTTGGTATTTGGGCTCTTGATTAAAAAAAAAGAAGTAGGTATATTACATTTTTTGAAAATAATACCTCAAAGGGATAAAATAGGGGTTGATAGTTTGTATGAAAGTCTGTCATTTTTTAAGTTCTACCTATGAAAATTTGTATTTGGGCTTTCGATTAAAAACAAAGAAGTAAATCTTTCAAAGTTTCTTTAAATTGTAGCGCAAAAGGGGTTGAATGATTTTATGATAGTCCTTCATATTCAAGTTATGTATATGAAACTTGGTATTTTGGCTCTTGATTAAAAATAAAGAAGTGGGTAATCACATTTTTTGAAAATTTCATCCTCAAAGGGATAGAATAGGGGTTGAAAGTTTTTATGAAAGTTCGTCATTTTTTAAGTTCTATCTATGAAACTTTGTATTTGGGCTTTCGATTAAAAACGAAGAAGTAAATCTTTCACAGTTTCTTAAAATTCTAGCCCAAAAGGGGTTATACAGGGGTTGAATGTTTGTATGATAGTCCTTCATATTCAAGTTATTTTTCAAGCTATGTGTATGAAACTTGGTATTTGGGCTCTTGATTAAAAAAAAAGAAGTAGGTATATTACATTTTTTGAAAATAATACCTCAAAGGGATAAAATAGGGGTTGATAGTTTGTATGAAAGTCTGTCATTTTTTAAGTTCTACCTATGAAAATTTGTATTTGGGCTTTCGATTAAAAACAAAGAAGTAAATCTTTCAAAGTTTCTTTAAATTGTAGCGCAAAAGGGGTTGAATGATTTTATGATAGTCCTTCATATTCAAGTTATGTATATGAAACTTGGTATTTTGGCTCTTGATTAAAAATAAAGAAGTGGGTAATCACATTTTTTGAAAATTTCATCCTCAAAGGGATAGAATAGGGGTTGAAAGTTTTTATGAAAGTTCGTCATTTTTTAAGTTCTATCTATGAAACTTTGTATTTGGGCTTTCGATTAAAAACGTAGAAGTAAATCTTTCACAGTTTCTTAAAATTCTAGCACAAAAGGGGTTATACAGGGGTTGAATGTTTGTATGACAGTCCTTCATATTCAAGCTATTTTTCAAGCTATGTGTATGAAACTTGGTATTTTGGTATTACATTTGGTATTTACATTTATTCTGTAAAAATGACTAGCAATTTGAATTTTTCAGGTCGTGTATGCTGCGCAAGTTTTCAGCAGGGCGGTTTCGGGAGTTTTACACAACCAGATGAAGACATATGAACATCTTCAAATAGTTCATAATTATAGTGTACCATTTGTGAACATTGATAATGGCTATTTCACTGCCGAGATCCTTATGTTCATTAATGATTTGTTTGACAGCTTGAATTGTTCTGGTCATTCAAGTGTTAATTTACGTAATGCTTTGTCTTTAAATTCAGTCCACTTAGAGTTTTGGAACGAAGCCTTGAAGAAGCTAGAATCAATGAAATTTGATGCTTCAGACTCAAGAGAATGTAAGCCACTGTCGTTACGTAACTTTATTCATGACATTAAAACCATTAAACACCTTTGGTCAGAACTAAGATTGATTCCGGGAGTTAAATTTTTGAGTTTGAAGCGTTTAAACCAGGATCCCCTCGAAAACTTTTTTGGACAAATTCGAGGACAGGGTGGATGTAGCACACATCCAGACTGTCAACAATTTGTTGCCTTGTATAAGACATTGCTCATTAATGAGATATCAACTGGTAAATCTTTATATGCAAATTGCACCCCTGATGATGATAAAATGCTGGGAACTCTAAAAAATTTAATTATCAAACGAAATCGAAATATCAATGACATTCTCCATAGTTCGGATGCTCAAAATTTTATTTTCATTGAAGAAAGTATTCCATCCGAAAATACTTTCCAAACCCACGCTGTGTCATACATTGCTGGTGCAGTTTGCCGTTATTTACTACCCAGACTAGATTGTGCGCAATGTCAACATTGTAAAAATGCACTGTTATCTAATGAAATTGAACCATTTCATTCTTTAATATCAATTAAAGAATATGATAATAGTAAAAGAAAATTGTATTATCCATCAGGTAATCTGTCGGCTTTAGTATGGCACTACATTTATATTATCGAACGGACCTTGCCAAAACTCTGTAAAGTTTACATCTACACAGATATTATTAAACAATTTGACAATCTCGATACATCTTGGTATACTTGTCGTGAACACAAATCTGATTTTTTGAAGGCGTTTGGATTGTTTGTTACAAGAATGCAAGTTAGACAATGGTGCATTAATTTTAATAGACGAATTCACAATGTAGATTCAAGGAAAAAGGGAGCAGAAATGGAAAATTTGATTGCAACCAAAGTTTCCAAAGGTGGCAGTTATAGATCAGTGCGACGTCAAAGTAGTTAACATTGTTGTAACCTAAAATAGGTAGAAGTAAGAAACATTAATTTTCTTTTTATTAACCGATTTCAAAAAAGGAGGAGGTTCTCAATTCGTCGGAATCTTTTTTTAATTTATTTTATGTACGTAGAGAATTAAGACGCCTGAACCGATTTGAATTTTTTTTTAATAATTTCAAAGGGTATAAATTCCCAGGTTCCCATAAATTTTATCGAAATCGGTCAAGTGGTTTTTAAAAAATCAACAATAAATTATACACCTACTTTGTATAGTGGCGCGAGAGTTTGAGTCGGTTATTTAAAAAGAATTTTTTATAATAAATTATAACCATTGTTTGTGCTTTAATGTTTGCATTTCTGTGCTCATCTCATTTATTTTCACTGTGTAAGAAGTATTGTGTTCTCTGTATCAACATTATATTTGTATTTGTTATATTTAGATAATAACACTACTTGACCCAGCTTTTTCAAAGGTTTTCAAAATCAGTTCTGATTTGACGAAATTACGTGTTACCTACATCGACACAAATTTTCATCCCCTATTGCGCGCGAAACCTACTGTTTTTCAGGATATCAAAGTCAATGTTTAGTTTTAGTCCTCTTTGTCCCGGGGACAAATTATTAGACTTTTTAATTGCAAACAATTTTAACCAAAACTTCACAATTTTGTCGATAGATGGCGCTGTCACCAAAACTTGTCATTAACATTAATTTTATAAAAAAATAAATATGTAGTAGGTAACTTTACTAATCATTAGAAATAAATCCTTAGCATATTTTATTGAAATCGATTCCGTGGTTTTAGACTACGGAGTATCTGACAGCCTGACAGACTTATTCAGTATGAATACCATCCACAATAAAATAGTAGTTTCCAATTTTTAATATTATGTTATCGTAGGGAAATATAAAGTTAATTAATGTAGATACAATTAATGAAGGGTAGGTTTTAAATATACATTTGTATGTCAAAACCCGTTTAAAGTCATTTTATTTTAGTATTTTCTCTTGCGATCAACAATTAGAATGAATTTTATTGATCACTCATGACATTGACACATTGACATTGATTTCAGCAATTGAATCAATAAACAGTACGCAATCTTTTTATTTAATTTGTGCAAAAGTCACAACGGAAATTTATTTCATGAATTTTTCATTAAGTTATAATTACTACGTGTGATACGTTAAATTGTAATTCAGTTAAGTGCTATATTGTATGATACATTGTAATTAGTTGTAAAAAGATTTAGAGAAAACTTTTACGAGTACTTTGCAAAAGGCATGATGACAGAAATATCTATTTCGAAAGAATAAAAAATAATATCTTATATCAGCAAAATAGATAAAATATGTCGTCATAATATTTTATCAAAATTTGAAGATATTTTATGTGATGTAACTTTCGCTCTTATCTCTGTTCAATTCAATATGGTGGATTGCTGTATTTTATGGTTTTATTTTATCAAAATAAATATCAATCTCTGTCAAAATAGTCGAATAAATAAATACATTTTTTATATTCCATGAATCCTATTTCCATGGATATAATATTCATAATTTCATTGTTTCTTCGCAACTGTCATCATGCCTATTCATGTTCATGCCTAAATGGACGTAGTTATGCATAAATGTTCCAACCCACAAGTCTGTCGAAATTGAGTTAATAGTACTAAACTGGTTTTATACTAAGAACTTTCCAGTCCTTACATCATTATTCTTTTATTTCCAATGTTCCAACCAACAATGTGTAACACATTTGTAGCAAAAAAAACAATTAAAACTGCATCAATCTGACTGAAAACTTGCTGTGGGTTGGAACATTTTTGCATAACTACGTCCAAATATTATGCTGATTTTTTAATTCAAACAACTGATTTTTACTTAAGTAACTTTTCGTATTTTTATCTTTTTTATGACGTTTAGACCTATTATTTATGTACATATTTAAGACCCACTTATAAATCGCCAAGGGAAATTTAATCAACGAATAAATTTGACGTTTAGACAGATTTTCATTACGAAAAACTGCTAAGCAAAAATCAATGAAGGCAATGGGGCTGTCTTAATTTAAAAAATGCATTTAGTGTAGTATGGATGTATGGATATTGGATTGTGATCGTTACAGTTTATAGAACTGGAAGCACGGGCGCCTTTCCAAAAATATCACGATCGCGATGACTGTCACTATTAGACCATTTCGAGGCGCTAACATAGGATAAACATCTGGAAAACCTATCTATTTGGTATATGTTATATTATGGGCATGGGCGTTTAAATATTTAAAAGGGAAGTCAAATTTATTCCGCGTTTAAATGGAACAACTGCGATGGTGATATTAATATAATGTACTAGACAATATATTTTTAAAAGAGTAACTGTTGAGTTTCTTACCGGATTCTTCTCAACAGAAAACTACATTCCGAACCGGTAGTAGCTTAAAATATGAAAATGAATAAACCAGCTATTCAAAGTAAAAATTTCTTTTATTTTACAACCTTAATTTTTAAATTAGAATTTAGAATCATAGAATACAGAAAAAAAATCGGTAAATATAAAAAAACCGGTACTCGAAAACCGATAAGTACATCACTATAATTATAAACTTACGGTTCACTCCGATGGGCCTATCCCATCCCTAAATAAAATAAAAAGTAACCGCTTCCGGTTCCGCTATGACGTAATTCTGCTTAAGCGATGGACCAATAAGCATCGAGTTCCGCTATTGCTATACATCGTGTTAGAGCAGGACATGCTGGGTTATCAATGAAATTTGCACTAAACATGAATGGATAGAGTCGTTAAATCACGGGAGAGTGAGATGCAAGATAGAAAATGTATAGATGTACCATAGTGAAGGAACACGCACACTAGAATCCTGTTAAGATTCTATTTTAGGCTCTATGGAGTTTGACGTCTATATCCTAGTGTTCGTGGTCTATGATTCTTATTTTCTACCACAACATAAACCATAGACCACGAACACTAGGATATAGACGTCAAACTCCATAGAGCCTAAAATAGAATCTTAACAGGATTCTAGTGTGCGTGTTCCTTCACTATGGTACATCTATACATTTTCTATCTTGCATCTCACTCTCCCGTGATTTAACGACTCTATCCATTCATGTTTAGTGCAAATTTCATTGATAACCCAGCATGTCCTGCTCTAACACGATGTATAGCAATAGCGGAACTCGATGCTTATTGGTCCATCGCTTAAGCAGAATTACGTCATAGCGGAACCGGAAGCGGTTACTTTTTATTTTATTTAGGGATGGGATAGGCCCATCGGAGTGAACCGTAAGTTTATAATTATAGTGATGTACTTATCGGTTTTCGAGTACCGGTTTTTTTATATTTACCGATTTTTTTTCTGTATTCTATGATTCTAAATTCTAATTTAAAAATTAAGGTTGTAAAATAAAAGAAATTTTTACTTTGAATAGCTGGTTTATTCATTTTCATATTTTAAGCTACTACCGGTTCGGAATGTAGTTTTCTGTTGAGAAGAATCCGGTAAGAAACTCAACAGTTACTCTTTTAAAAATATATTGTCTAGTACATTATATTAATATCACCATCGCAGTTGTTCCATTTAAACGCGGAATAAATTTGACTTCCCTTTTAAATATTTAAACGCCCATGCCCATAATATAACATATACCAAATAGATAGGTTTTCCAGATGTTTATCCTATGTTAGCGCCTCGAAATGGTCTAATAGTGACAGTCATCGCGATCGTGATATTTTTGGAAAGGCGCCCGTGCTTCCAGTTCTATAAACTGTAACGATCACAATCCAATATCCATACATCCATACTACACTAAATGCATTTTTTAAATTAAGACAGCCCCATTGCCTTCATTGATTTTTG
This sequence comes from Oeneis ivallda, assembly GCA_029955525.1. Taxonomy (NCBI): domain Eukaryota; kingdom Metazoa; phylum Arthropoda; class Insecta; order Lepidoptera; family Nymphalidae; genus Oeneis; species Oeneis ivallda. The sequence continues at coordinate 22,559,221 of JARPMR010000023.1, forward strand.
CTTAGCAGTTTTTCGTAATGAAAATCTGTCTAAACGTCAAATTTATTCGTTGATTAAATTTCCCTTGGCGATTTATAAGTGGGTCTTAAATATGTACATAAATAATAGGTCTAAACGTCATAAAAAAGATAAAAATACGAAAAGTTACTTAAGTAAAAATCAGTTGTTTGAATTAAAAAATCAGCATAATATTTGGACGTAGTTATGCAAAAATGTTCCAACCCACAGCAAGTTTTCAGTCAGATTGATGCAGTTTTAATTGTTTTTTTTGCTACAAATGTGTTACACATTGTTGGTTGGAACATTGGAAATAAAAGAATAATGATGTAAGGACTGGAAAGTTCTTAGTATAAAACCAGTTTAGTACTATTAACTCAATTTCGACAGACTTGTGGGTTGGAACATTTATGCATAACTACGTCCATTTAGGCATGAACATGAATAGGCATGATGACAGTTGCGAAGAAACAATGAAATTATGAATATTATATCCATGGAAATAGGATTCATGGAATATAAAAAATGTATTTATTTATTCGACTATTTTGACAGAGATTGATATTTATTTTGATAAAATAAAACCATAAAATACAGCAATCCACCATATTGAATTGAACAGAGATAAGAGCGAAAGTTACATCACATAATATATCTTCAAATTTTGATAAAATATTATGACGACATATTTTATCTATTTTGCTGATATAAGATATTATTTTTTATTCTTTCGAAATAGATATTTCTGTCATCATGCCTTTTGCAAAGTACTCGTAAAAGTTTTCTCTAAATCTTTTTACAACTAATTACAATGTATCATACAATATAGCACTTAACTGAATTACAATTTAACGTATCACACGTAGTAATTATAACTTAATGAAAAATTCATGAAATAAATTTCCGTTGTGACTTTTGCACAAATTAAATAAAAAGATTGCGTACTGTTTATTGATTCAATTGCTGAAATCAATGTCAATGTGTCAATGTCATGAGTGATCAATAAAATTCATTCTAATTGTTGATCGCAAGAGAAAATACTAAAATAAAATGACTTTAAACGGGTTTTGACATACAAATGTATATTTAAAACCTACCCTTCATTAATTGTATCTACATTAATTAACTTTATATTTCCCTACGATAACATAATATTAAAAATTGGAAACTACTATTTTATTGTGGATGGTATTCATACTGAATAAGTCTGTCAGGCTGTCAGATACTCCGTAGTCTAAAACCACGGAATCGATTTCAATAAAATATGCTAAGGATTTATTTCTAATGATTAGTAAAGTTACCTACTACATATTTATTTTTTTATAAAATTAATGTTAATGACAAGTTTTGGTGACAGCGCCATCTATCGACAAAATTGTGAAGTTTTGGTTAAAATTGTTTGCAATTAAAAAGTCTAATAATTTGTCCCCGGGACAAAGAGGACTAAAACTAAACATTGACTTTGATATCCTGAAAAACAGTAGGTTTCGCGCGCAATAGGGGATGAAAATTTGTGTCGATGTAGGTAACACGTAATTTCGTCAAATCAGAACTGATTTTGAAAACCTTTGAAAAAGCTGGGTCAAGTAGTGTTATTATCTAAATATAACAAATACAAATATAATGTTGATACAGAGAACACAATACTTCTTACACAGTGAAAATAAATGAGATGAGCACAGAAATGCAAACATTAAAGCACAAACAATGGTTATAATTTATTATAAAAAATTCTTTTTAAATAACCGACTCAAACTCTCGCGCCACTATACAAAGTAGGTGTATAATTTATTGTTGATTTTTTAAAAACCACTTGACCGATTTCGATAAAATTTATGGGAACCTGGGAATTTATACCCTTTGAAATTATTAAAAAAAAATTCAAATCGGTTCAGGCGTCTTAATTCTCTACGTACATAAAATAAATTAAAAAAAGATTCCGACGAATTGAGAACCTCCTCCTTTTTTGAAATCGGTTAATAAAAAGAAAATTAATGTTTCTTACTTCTACCTATTTTAGGTTACAACAATGTTAACTACTTTGACGTCGCACTGATCTATAACTGCCACCTTTGGAAACTTTGGTTGCAATCAAATTTTCCATTTCTGCTCCCTTTTTCCTTGAATCTACATTGTGAATTCGTCTATTAAAATTAATGCACCATTGTCTAACTTGCATTCTTGTAACAAACAATCCAAACGCCTTCAAAAAATCAGATTTGTGTTCACGACAAGTATACCAAGATGTATCGAGATTGTCAAATTGTTTAATAATATCTGTGTAGATGTAAACTTTACAGAGTTTTGGCAAGGTCCGTTCGATAATATAAATGTAGTGCCATACTAAAGCCGACAGATTACCTGATGGATAATACAATTTTCTTTTACTATTATCATATTCTTTAATTGATATTAAAGAATGAAATGGTTCAATTTCATTAGATAACAGTGCATTTTTACAATGTTGACATTGCGCACAATCTAGTCTGGGTAGTAAATAACGGCAAACTGCACCAGCAATGTATGACACAGCGTGGGTTTGGAAAGTATTTTCGGATGGAATACTTTCTTCAATGAAAATAAAATTTTGAGCATCCGAACTATGGAGAATGTCATTGATATTTCGATTTCGTTTGATAATTAAATTTTTTAGAGTTCCCAGCATTTTATCATCATCAGGGGTGCAATTTGCATATAAAGATTTACCAGTTGATATCTCATTAATGAGCAATGTCTTATACAAGGCAACAAATTGTTGACAGTCTGGATGTGTGCTACATCCACCCTGTCCTCGAATTTGTCCAAAAAAGTTTTCGAGGGGATCCTGGTTTAAACACTTCAAACTCAAAAATTTAACTCCCGGAATCAATCTTAGTTCTGACCAAAGGTGTTTAATGGTTTTAATGTCATGAATAAAGTTACGTAACGACAGTGGCTTACATTCTCTTGAGTCTGAAGCATCAAATTTCATTGATTCTAGCTTCTTCAAGGCTTCGTTCCAAAACTCTAAGTGGACTGAATTTAAAGACAAAGCATTACGTAAATTAACACTTGAATGACCAGAACAATTCAAGCTGTCAAACAAATCATTAATGAACATAAGGATCTCGGCAGTGAAATAGCCATTATCAATGTTCACAAATGGTACACTATAATTATGAACTATTTGAAGATGTTCATATGTCTTCATCTGGTTGTGTAAAACTCCCGAAACCGCCCTGCTGAAAATTTGCGCAGCATACACGACCTGAAAAATTCAAATTGCTAGTCATTTTTACAGAATAAATGTAAATACCAAATGTAATACCAAAATACCAAGTTTCATACACATAGCTTGAAAAATAGCTTGAATATGAAGGACTGTCATACAAACATTCAACCCCTGTATAACCCCTTTTGTGCTAGAATTTTAAGAAACTGTGAAAGATTTACTTCTTCGTTTTTAATCGAAAGCCCAAATACAAAGTTTCATAGATAGAACTTAAAAAATGACGAACTTTCATAAAAACTTTCAACCCCTATTCTATCCCTTTGAGGATGAAATTTTCAAAAAATGTGATTACCCACTTCTTTATTTTTAATCAAGAGCCAAAATACCAAGTTTCATATACATAACTTGAATATGAAGGACTATCATAAAATCATTCAACCCCTTTTGCGCTACAATTTAAAGAAACTTTGAAAGATTTACTTCTTTGTTTTTAATCGAAAGCCCAAATACAAATTTTCATAGGTAGAACTTAAAAAATGACAGACTTTCATACAAACTATCAACCCCTATTTTATCCCTTTGAGGTATTATTTTCAAAAAATGTAATATACCTACTTCTTTTTTTTTAATCAAGAGCCCAAATACCAAGTTTCATACACATAGCTTGAAAAATAACTTGAATATGAAGGACTATCATACAAACATTCAACCCCTGTATAACCCCTTTTGGGCTAGAATTTTAAGAAACTGTGAAAGATTTACTTCTACGTTTTTAATCGAAAGCCCAAATACAAAGTTTCATAGATAGAACTTAAAAAATGACGAACTTTCATAAAAACTTTCAACCCCTATTCTATCCCTTTGAGGATGAAATTTTCAAAAAATGTGATTACCCACTTCTTTATTTTTAATCAAGAGCCAAAATACCAAGTTTCATATACATAACTTGAATATGAAGGACTATCATAAAATCATTCAACCCCTTTTGCGCTACAATTTAAAGAAACTTTGAAAGATTTACTTCTTTGTTTTTAATCGAAAGCCCAAATACAAATTTTCATAGGTAGAACTTAAAAAATGACAGACTTTCATACAAACTATCAACCCCTATTTTATCCCTTTGAGGTATTATTTTCAAAAAATGTAATATACCTACTTCTTTTTTTTTAATCAAGAGCCCAAATACCAAGTTTCATACACATAGCTTGAAAAATAACTTGAATATGAAGGACTATCATACAAACATTCGACCCCTGTATAACCCCTTTTGGGCTAGAATTTTAAGAAACTGTGAAAGATTTACTTCTTCGTTTTTAATCGAAAGCCCAAATACAAAGTTTCATAGATAGAACTTAAAAAATGACGAACTTTCATAAAAACTTTCAACCCCTATTCTATCCCTTTGAGGATGAAATTTTCAAAAAATGTGATTACCCACTTCTTTATTTTTAATCAAGAGCCAAAATACCAAGTTTCATATACATAACTTGAATATGAAGGACTATCATAAAATCATTCAACCCCTTTTGCGCTACAATTTAAAGAAACTTTGAAAGATTTACTTCTTTGTTTTTAATCGAAAGCCCAAATACAAATTTTCATAGGTAGAACTTAAAAAATGACAGACTTTCATACAAACTATCAACCCCTATTTTATCCCTTTGAGGTATTATTTTCAAAAAATGTAATATACCTACTTCTTTTTTTTAATCAAGAGCCCAAATACCAAGTTTCATACACATAGCTTGAAAAATAACTTGAATATGAAGGACTATCATACAAACATTCAACCCCTGTATAACCCCTTTTGGGCTAGAATTTTAAGAAACTGTGAAAGATTTACTTCTTCGTTTTTAATCGAAAGCCCAAATACAAAGTTTCATAGATAGAACTTAAAAAATGACGAACTTTCATAAAAACTTTCAACCCCTATTCTATCCCTTTGAGGATGAAATTTTCAAAAAATGTGATTACCCACTTCTTTATTTTTAATCAAGAGCCAAAATACCAAGTTTCATATACATAACTTGAATATGAAGGACTATCATAAAATCATTCAACCCCTTTTGCGCTACAATTTAAAGAAACTTTGAAAGATTTACTTCTTTGTTTTTAATCGAAAGCCCAAATACAAATTTTCATAGGTAGAACTTAAAAAATGACAGACTTTCATACAAACTATCAACCCCTATTTTATCCCTTTGAGGTATTATTTTCAAAAAATGTAATATACCTACTTCTTTTTTTTTAATCAAGAGCCCAAATACCAAGTTTCATACACATAGCTTGAAAAATAACTTGAATATGAAGGACTATCATACAAACATTCAACCCCTGTATAACCCCTTTTGGGCTAGAATTTTAAGAAACTGTGAAAGATTTACTTCTACGTTTTTAATCGAAAGCCCAAATACAAAGTTTCATAGATAGAACTTAAAAAATGACGAACTTTCATAAAAACTTTCAACCCCTATTCTATCCCTTTGAGGATGAAATTTTCAAAAAATGTGATTACCCACTTCTTTATTTTTAATCAAGAGCCAAAATACCAAGTTTCATATACATAACTTGAATATGAAGGACTATCATAAAATCATTCAACCCCTTTTGCGCTACAATTTAAAGAAACTTTGAAAGATTTACTTCTTTGTTTTTAATCGAAAGCCCAAATACAAATTTTCATAGGTAGAACTTAAAAAATGACAGACTTTCATACAAACTATCAACCCCTATTTTATCCCTTTGAGGTATTATTTTCAAAAAATGTAATATACCTACTTCTTTTTTTTTAATCAAGAGCCCAAATACCAAGTTTCATACACATAGCTTGAAAAATAACTTGAATATGAAGGACTATCATACAAACATTCGACCCCTGTATAACCCCTTTTGGGCTAGAATTTTAAGAAACTGTGAAAGATTTACTTCTTCGTTTTTAATCGAAAGCCCAAATACAAAGTTTCATAGATAGAACTTAAAAAATGACGAACTTTCATAAAAACTTTCAACCCCTATTCTATCCCTTTGAGGATGAAATTTTCAAAAAATGTGATTACCCACTTCTTTATTTTTAATCAAGAGCCAAAATACCAAGTTTCATATACATAACTTGAATATGAAGGACTATCATAAAATCATTCAACCCCTTTTGCGCTACAATTTAAAGAAACTTTGAAAGATTTACTTCTTTGTTTTTAATCGAAAGCCCAAATACAAATTTTCATAGGTAGAACTTAAAAAATGACAGACTTTCATACAAACTATCAACCCCTATTTTATCCCTTTGAGGTATTATTTTCAAAAAATGTAATATACCTACTTCTTTTTTTTTAATCAAGAGCCCAAATACCAAGTTTCATACACATAGCTTGAAAAATAACTTGAATATGAAGGACTATCATACAAACATTCAACCCCTGTATAACCCCTTTTGGGCTAGAATTTTAAGAAACTGTGAAAGATTTACTTCTTCGTTTTTAATCGAAAGCCCAAATACAAAGTTTCATAGATAGAACTTAAAAAATGACGAACTTTCATAAAAACTTTCAACCCCTATTCTATCCCTTTGAGGATGAAATTTTCAAAAAATGTGATTACCCACTTCTTTATTTTTAATCAAGAGCCAAAATACCAAGTTTCATATACATAACTTGAATATGAAGGACTATCATAAAATCATTCAACCCCTTTTGCGCTACAATTTAAAGAAACTTTGAAAGATTTACTTCTTTGTTTTTAATCGAAAGCCCAAATACAAATTTTCATAGGTAGAACTTAAAAAATGACGAACTTTCATAAAAACTTTCAACCCCTATTCTATCCCTTTGAGGATGAAATTTTCAAAAAATGTGATTACCCACTTCTTTATTTTTAATCAAGAGCCAAAATACCAAGTTTCATATACATAACTTGAATATGAAGGACTATCATAAAATCATTCAACCCCTTTTGCGCTACAATTTAAAGAAACTTTGAAAGATTTACTTCTTTGTTTTTAATCGAAAGCCCAAATACAAATTTTCATAGGTAGAACTTAAAAAATGACAGACTTTCATACAAACTATCAACCCCTATTTTATCCCTTTGAGGTATTATTTTCAAAAAATGTAATATACCTACTTCTTTTTTTTTAATCAAGAGCCCAAATACCAAGTTTCATACACATAGCTTGAAAAATAACTTGAATATGAAGGACTATCATACAAACATTCAACCCCTGTATAACCCCTTTTGGGCTAGAATTTTAAGAAACTGTGAAAGATTTACTTCTTCGTTTTTAATCGAAAGCCCAAATACAAAGTTTCATAGATAGAACTTAAAAAATGACGAACTTTCATAAAAACTTTCAACCCCTATTCTATCCCTTTGAGGATGAAATTTTCAAAAAATGTGATTACCCACTTCTTTATTTTTAATCAAGAGCCAAAATACCAAGTTTCATATACATAACTTGAATATGAAGGACTATCATAAAATCATTCAACCCCTTTTGCGCTACAATTTAAAGAAACTTTGAAAGATTTACTTCTTTGTTTTTAATCGAAAGCCCAAATACAAATTTTCATAGGTAGAACTTAAAAAATGACGAACTTTCATAAAAACTTTCAACCCCTATTCTATCCCTTTGAGGATGAAATTTTCAAAAAATGTGATTACCCACTTCTTTATTTTTAATCAAGAGCCAAAATACCAAGTTTCATATACATAACTTGAATATGAAGGACTATCATAAAATCATTCAACCCCTTTTGCGCTACAATTTAAAGAAACTTTGAAAGATTTACTTCTTTGTTTTTAATCGAAAGCCCAAATACAAATTTTCATAGGTAGAACTTAAAAAATGACAGACTTTCATACAAACTATCAACCCCTATTTTATCCCTTTGAGGTATTATTTTCAAAAAATGTAATATACCTACTTCTTTTTTTTTAATCAAGAGCCCAAATACCAAGTTTCATACACATAGCTTGAAAAATAACTTGAATATGAAGGACTATCATACAAACATTCAACCCCTGTATAACCCCTTTTGCGCTACAATTTAAAGAAACTTTGAAAGATTTACTTCTTTGTTTTTAATCGAAAGCCCAAATACAAATTTTCATAGGTAGAACTTAAAAAATGACGAACTTTCATAAAAACTTTCAACCCCTATTCTATCCCTTTGAGGATGAAATTTTCAAAAAATGTGATTACCCACTTCTTTATTTTTAATCAAGAGCCAAAATACCAAGTTTCATATACATAACTTGAATATGAAGGACTATCATAAAATCATTCAACCCCTTTTGCGCTACAATTTAAAGAAACTTTGAAAGATTTACTTCTTTGTTTTTAATCGAAAGCCCAAATACAAATTTTCATAGGTAGAACTTAAAAAATGACAGACTTTCATACAAACTATCAACCCCTATTTTATCCCTTTGAGGTATTATTTTCAAAAAATGTAATATACCTACTTCTTTTTTTTTAATCAAGAGCCCAAATACCAAGTTTCATACACATAGCTTGAAAAATAACTTGAATATGAAGGACTATCATACAAACATTCAACCCCTGTATAACCCCTTTTGGGCTAGAATTTTAAGAAACTGTGAAAGATTTACTTCTTCGTTTTTAATCGAAAGCCCAAATACAAAGTTTCATAGATAGAACTTAAAAAATGACGAACTTTCATAAAAACTTTCAACCCCTATTCTATCCCTTTGAGGATGAAATTTTCAAAAAATGTGATTACCCACTTCTTTATTTTTAATCAAGAGCCAAAATACCAAGTTTCATATACATAACTTGAATATGAAGGACTATCATAAAATCATTCAACCCCTTTTGCGCTACAATTTAAAGAAACTTTGAAAGATTTACTTCTTTGTTTTTAATCGAAAGCCCAAATACAAATTTTCATAGGTAGAACTTAAAAAATGACAGACTTTCATACAAACTATCAACCCCTATTTTATCCCTTTGAGGTATTATTTTCAAAAAATGTAATATACCTACTTCTTTTTTTTTAATCAAGAGCCCAAATACCAAGTTTCATACACATAGCTTGAAAAATAACTTGAATATGAAGGACTATCATACAAACATTCGACCCCTGTATAACCCCTTTTGGGCTAGAATTTTAAGAAACTGTGAAAGATTTACTTCTTCGTTTTTAATCGAAAGCCCAAATACAAAGTTTCATAGATAGAACTTAAAAAATGACGAACTTTCATAAAAACTTTCAACCCCTATTCTATCCCTTTGAGGATGAAATTTTCAAAAAATGTGATTACCCACTTCTTTATTTTTAATCAAGAGCCAAAATACCAAGTTTCATATACATAACTTGAATATGAAGGACTATCATAAAATCATTCAACCCCTTTTGCGCTACAATTTAAAGAAACTTTGAAAGATTTACTTCTTTGTTTTTAATCGAAAGCCCAAATACAAATTTTCATAGGTAGAACTTAAAAAATGACAGACTTTCATACAAACTATCAACCCCTATTTTATCCCTTTGAGGTATTATTTTCAAAAAATGTAATATACCTACTTCTTTTTTTTTAATCAAGAGCCCAAATACCAAGTTTCATACACATAGCTTGAAAAATAACTTGAATATGAAGGACTATCATACAAACATTCAACCCCTGTATAACCCCTTTTGGGCTAGAATTTTAAGAAACTGTGAAAGATTTACTTCTTCGTTTTTAATCGAAAGCCCAAATACAAAGTTTCATAGATAGAACTTAAAAAATGACGAACTTTCATAAAAACTTTCAACCCCTATTCTATCCCTTTGAGGATGAAATTTTCAAAAAATGTGATTACCCACTTCTTTATTTTTAATCAAGAGCCAAAATACCAAGTTTCATATACATAACTTGAATATGAAGGACTATCATAAAATCATTCAACCCCTTTTGCGCTACAATTTAAAGAAACTTTGAAAGATTTACTTCTTTGTTTTTAATCGAAAGCCCAAATACAAATTTTCATAGGTAGAACTTAAAAAATGACAGACTTTCATACAAACTATCAACCCCTATTTTATCCCTTTGAGGTATTATTTTCAAAAAATGTAATATACCTACTTCTTTTTTTTTAATCAAGAGCCCAAATACCAAGTTTCATACACATAGCTTGAAAAATAACTTGAATATGAAGGACTATCATACAAACATTCAACCCCTGTATAACCCCTTTTGGGCTAGAATTTTAAGAAACTGTGAAAGATTTACTTCTACGTTTTTAATCGAAAGCCCAAATACAAAGTTTCATAGATAGAACTTAAAAAATGACGAACTTTCATAAAAACTTTCAACCCCTATTCTATCCCTTTGAGGATGAAATTTTCAAAAAATGTGATTACCCACTTCTTTATTTTTAATCAAGAGCCAAAATACCAAGTTTCATATACATAACTTGAATATGAAGGACTATCATAAAATCATTCAACCCCTTTTGCGCTACAATTTAAAGAAACTTTGAAAGATTTACTTCTTTGTTTTTAATCGAAAGCCCAAATACAAATTTTCATAGGTAGAACTTAAAAAATGACAGACTTTCATACAAACTATCAACCCCTATTTTATCCCTTTGAGGTATTATTTTCAAAAAATGTAATATACCTACTTCTTTTTTTTTAATCAAGAGCCCAAATACCAAGTTTCATACACATAGCTTGAAAAATAACTTGAATATGAAGGACTATCATACAAACATTCGACCCCTGTATAACCCCTTTTGGGCTAGAATTTTAAGAAACTGTGAAAGATTTACTTCTTCGTTTTTAATCGAAAGCCCAAATACAAAGTTTCATAGATAGAACTTAAAAAATGACGAACTTTCATAAAAACTTTCAACCCCTATTCTATCCCTTTGAGGATGAAATTTTCAAAAAATGTGATTACCCACTTCTTTATTTTTAATCAAGAGCCAAAATACCAAGTTTCATATACATAACTTGAATATGAAGGACTATCATAAAATCATTCAACCCCTTTTGCGCTACAATTTAAAGAAACTTTGAAAGATTTACTTCTTTGTTTTTAATCGAAAGCCCAAATACAAATTTTCATAGGTAGAACTTAAAAAATGACGAACTTTCATAAAAACTTTCAACCCCTATTCTATCCCTTTGAGGATGAAATTTTCAAAAAATGTGATTACCCACTTCTTTATTTTTAATCAAGAGCCAAAATACCAAGTTTCATATACATAACTTGAATATGAAGGACTATCATAAAATCATTCAACCCCTTTTGCGCTACAATTTAAAGAAACTTTGAAAGATTTACTTCTTTGTTTTTAATCGAAAGCCCAAATACAAATTTTCATAGGTAGAACTTAAAAAATGACAGACTTTCATACAAACTATCAACCCCTATTTTATCCCTTTGAGGTATTATTTTCAAAAAATGTAATATACCTACTTCTTTTTTTTTAATCAAGAGCCCAAATACCAAGTTTCATACACATAGCTTGAAAAATAACTTGAATATGAAGGACTATCATACAAACATTCAACCCCTGTATAACCCCTTTTGGGCTAGAATTTTAAGAAACTGTGAAAGATTTACTTCTTCGTTTTTAATCGAAAGCCCAAATACAAAGTTTCATAGATAGAACTTAAAAAATGACGAACTTTCATAAAAACTTTCAACCCCTATTCTATCCCTTTGAGGATGAAATTTTCAAAAAATGTGATTACCCACTTCTTTATTTTTAATCAAGAGCCAAAATACCAAGTTTCATATACATAACTTGAATATGAAGGACTATCATAAAATCATTCAACCCCTTTTGCGCTACAATTTAAAGAAACTTTGAAAGATTTACTTCTTTGTTTTTAATCGAAAGCCCAAATACAAATTTTCATAGGTAGAACTTAAAAAATGACAGACTTTCATACAAACTATCAACCCCTATTTTATCCCTTTGAGGTATTATTTTCAAAAAATGTAATATACCTACTTCTTTTTTTTTAATCAAGAGCCCAAATACCAAGTTTCATACACATAGCTTGAAAAATAACTTGAATATGAAGGACTATCATACAAACATTCAACCCCTGTATAACCCCTTTTGGGCTAGAATTTTAAGAAACTGTGAAAGATTTACTTCTACGTTTTTAATCGAAAGCCCAAATACAAAGTTTCATAGATAGAACTTAAAAAATGACGAACTTTCATAAAAACTTTCAACCCCTATTCTATCCCTTTGAGGATGAAATTTTCAAAAAATGTGATTACCCACTTCTTTATTTTTAATCAAGAGCCAAAATACCAAGTTTCATATACATAACTTGAATATGAAGGACTATCATAAAATCATTCAACCCCTTTTGCGCTACAATTTAAAGAAACTTTGAAAGATTTACTTCTTTGTTTTTAATCGAAAGCCCAAATACAAATTTTCATAGGTAGAACTTAAAAAATGACAGACTTTCATACAAACTATCAACCCCTATTTTATCCCTTTGAGGTATTATTTTCAAAAAATGTAATATACCTACTTCTTTTTTTTTAATCAAGAGCCCAAATACCAAGTTTCATACACATAGCTTGAAAAATAACTTGAATATGAAGGACTATCATACAAACATTCAACCCCTGTATAACCCCTTTTGGGCTAGAATTTTAAGAAACTGTGAAAGATTTACTTCTTCGTTTTTAATCGAAAGCCCAAATACAAAGTTTCATAGATAGAACTTAAAAAATGACGAACTTTCATAAAAACTTTCAACCCCTATTCTATCCCTTTGAGGATGAAATTTTCAAAAAATGTGATTACCCACTTCTTTATTTTTAATCAAGAGCCAAAATACCAAGTTTCATATACATAACTTGAATATGAAGGACTATCATAAAATCATTCAACCCCTTTTGCGCTACAATTTAAAGAAACTTTGAAAGATTTACTTCTTTGTTTTTAATCGAAAGCCCAAATACAAATTTTCATAGGTAGAACTTAAAAAATGACAGACTTTCATACAAACTATCAACCCCTATTTTATCCCTTTGAGGTATTATTTTCAAAAAATGTAATATACCTACTTCTTTTTTTTTAATCAAGAGCCCAAATACCAAGTTTCATACACATAGCTTGAAAAATAACTTGAATATGAAGGACTATCATACAAACATTCAACCCCTGTATAACCCCTTTTGGGCTAGAATTTTAAGAAACTGTGAAAGATTTACTTCTACGTTTTTAATCGAAAGCCCAAATACAAAGTTTCATAGATAGAACTTAAAAAATGACGAACTTTCATAAAAACTTTCAACCCCTATTCTATCCCTTTGAGGATGAAATTTTCAAAAAATGTGATTACCCACTTCTTTATTTTTAATCAAGAGCCAAAATACCAAGTTTCATATACATAACTTGAATATGAAGGACTATCATAAAATCATTCAACCCCTTTTGCGCTACAATTTAAAGAAACTTTGAAAGATTTACTTCTTTGTTTTTAATCGAAAGCCCAAATACAAATTTTCATAGGTAGAACTTAAAAAATGACAGACTTTCATACAAACTATCAACCCCTATTTTATCCCTTTGAGGTATTATTTTCAAAAAATGTAATATACCTACTTCTTTTTTTTTAATCAAGAGCCCAAATACCAAGTTTCATACACATAGCTTGAAAAATAACTTGAATATGAAGGACTATCATACAAACATTCGACCCCTGTATAACCCCTTTTGGGCTAGAATTTTAAGAAACTGTGAAAGATTTACTTCTTCGTTTTTAATCGAAAGCCCAAATACAAAGTTTCATAGATAGAACTTAAAAAATGACGAACTTTCATAAAAACTTTCAACCCCTATTCTATCCCTTTGAGGATGAAATTTTCAAAAAATGTGATTACCCACTTCTTTATTTTTAATCAAGAGCCAAAATACCAAGTTTCATATACATAACTTGAATATGAAGGACTATCATAAAATCATTCAACCCCTTTTGCGCTACAATTTAAAGAAACTTTGAAAGATTTACTTCTTTGTTTTTAATCGAAAGCCCAAATACAAATTTTCATAGGTAGAACTTAAAAAATGACAGACTTTCATACAAACTATCAACCCGTATTTTATCCCTTTGAGGTATTATTTTCAAAAAATGTAATATACCTACTTCTTTTTTTTTAATCAAGAGCCCAAATACCAAGTTTCATACACATAGCTTGAAAAATAACTTGAATATGAAGGACTATCATACAAACATTCAACCCCTGTATAACCCCTTTTGGGCTAGAATTTTAAGAAACTGTGAAAGATTTACTTCTTCGTTTTTAATCGAAAGCCCAAATACAAAGTTTCATAGATAGAACTTAAAAAATGACGAACTTTCATAAAAACTTTCAACCCCTATTCTATCCCTTTGAGGATGAAATTTTCAAAAAATGTGATTACCCACTTCTTTATTTTTAATCAAGAGCCAAAATACCAAGTTTCATATACATAACTTGAATATGAAGGACTATCATAAAATCATTCAACCCCTTTTGCGCTACAATTTAAAGAAACTTTGAAAGATTTACTTCTTTGTTTTTAATCGAAAGCCCAAATACAAATTTTCATAGGTAGAACTTAAAAAATGACAGACTTTCATACAAACTATCAACCCCTATTTTATCCCTTTGAGGTATTATTTTCAAAAAATGTAATATACCTACTTCTTTTTTTTTAATCAAGAGCCCAAATACCAAGTTTCATACACATAGCTTGAAAAATAACTTGAATATGAAGGACTATCATACAAACATTCAACCCCTGTATAACCCCTTTTGGGCTAGAATTTTAAGAAACTGTGAAAGATTTACTTCTACGTTTTTAATCGAAAGCCCAAATACAAAGTTTCATAGATAGAACTTAAAAAATGACGAACTTTCATAAAAACTTTCAACCCCTATTCTATCCCTTTGAGGATGAAATTTTCAAAAAATGTGATTACCCACTTCTTTATTTTTAATCAAGAGCCAAAATACCAAGTTTCATATACATAACTTGAATATGAAGGACTATCATGAAATCATTCAACCCCTTTTGCGCTACAATTTAAAGAAACTTTGAAAGATTTACTTCTTTGTTTTTAATCGAAAGCCCAAATACAAAGTTTCATAGGCAGAACTTAAAAATTGACGGACTTTTATACAAACTATCAACCCCTATTTTATCCCTTTGGGGGTAACATTTTCAAAAAATGTAATATACCTACTTATTTATTTTTAATCAAGAGCCAAAATACCAAGTTGGAGGAGGAAGGAAGTTGGCGGTGAGTCACTCTGTGCCTCAGACAGCACGTAAAGCCGTCAATCCTGCACCTTATCTCTCTGGTTGTTTCAGACTTTCCATCCCATTGGACTATGAGACTGAGGGAATAGAGTGCGCCTGTTTTTGTGCACACACTTGTACTATAATACTCCTACAATATGGCTACTCTCTGAGCGAGGTTAGCCGCCGTGACTGGATTCAGTCGGGAGAATATTATTATTATATTCTATAAAATGTACACTTACCTTCATCTTGTCATAAGAAGAAGGTTTTATGTGTTTGTCGGTGAGTTTGGTAGACTTGGCAACACCGTGGATCCCATCAATAGCATACAGCCTCTCAACGTAATCCCACTGAGCGCGCTTGTTGCCGATGAGCAGATCCTTTTTCTGAAAATTGTTTCGAAAACATTTCAGCAAGTGGGGTGCATCATACATATGATAAATTTTCTTATTATTGATTTCATAATGAATAACGTGAGGATCATTATGACCAGTTCTAAGTAAATTTTCACGTGTCTCAGATATTAACGAATTTATTGCAGCAACATTGGCAGAGCCTTGATCAGACACAGTTACTCTCAAATCAAACCCAGTTTTAAGAACTTCAGCAATAATCTCTTTAAGTATCTTTTTTAGAGACATGGTTTTAATACCATCACGAACAAAATAAAATGCAATGGGTATTTTCCAAGGTGAAAATATTCCACGCAACATGAAAACTAAAGCTTTGTCAGCAACATTATGAGTGCGTTCACCACCTCCTAGATCCTCGAAACCTTCAATAACACCAGTATGGAAATTGAAAAACAAGTTTTTGTTAATGGCCATTTCATCAAAGAGTAGCGTACATTGCAAGCCCATAGTATTTTTGGTCTTCGCAGCATCTGCCAAATGTTGGAATATAAAATCATTAATACCTGGTCTTAGTGGGACATTGGTTAATATAGAAGATATGGTAGATTTAGCTGGTAATTTAACATTACACTTCTGTAAAAATCTATAACATTTTGGACTTAATTTATACAGTGAGAGTGCAAAAACTTTTTCATCAATAGTGTATCTCACTCCTTTAGGCTTTACACCTGACAATCTCAACTGTGAATCTACTAATAATTTGCCAAAATTACTTAAAAGTGGATACTTTTTAATAAACATTTTATATTTATAATAAAAAGACTGAAACTTTGATTTTAATTTTTTATATCTAGTACTTAATGATTTCAGCTTCAAGCGTAATGTTTGACATTGCTGATACATCTTTTGCTTGCGTGGGGTTAGTTCTGCCTTCTTTCGTATTCGTATTTCGCGAATTTTTGTATTTTTATATGATCTTATAGCATGGCTATATGATCTTTTACGTTTTGGGGTGGTCTGATCCAAACAAGATGTCTCATTGGAAGGTATGGTTTTTGATGGAATGGGACTCTGTTGCGAGTTACAAGATGTACTTGGGATACAATCAGTGGGACTCAGTAGTAAGTTACAAGATGTACTTGGAATATCATCATCAATGAGCATAGCATTGCATGAGTTCAGCCTCGACTGCGAGGTCTGAATGATATCTATTGTTGAGAGATGTTCTACATTTTTCTCTTCTTCTTTATCAACCGATAGACGTCCACTGTTGGACAAAGGTCTCTTGCATGGACTTCCACAGGTCTCGGTCTTGCGCCACCTGAATCCAGCGGCTCCCTGCGACTCGTTTGATGTCGTCGGTCCACCTGGTTGGGGGTCTGCCCTTCTCGGTGCGGGGTCGTCACTCCCGCACCTTGTGACCCCAACGACGATTGATGCATTAGATGTCAAAACCGAAGAGGAAGATGAATCTCCATGTGTAATTTGGTCTATATGCCTGGACGCAATTGGGATATGGCTGGTAACTTTAACGATGTTAAAGATACCGCCCTCGGGAACAAGCGGAGATATCTCAAGATATTTAAGATTTGACGATTGATTGTGAAGTGATTGTTCATTTAGAGGTAGATTTAATGAAGGAATTGCATCTGAAGTTAATCTTAAATTATTATTAATGTGCTCTGGTTTGAAATGACTACGACAAATTCTAATATTTTCTAATTGCGTCCGGGAGAAGTTACTCAAAAATGGGCAAATATCCAACCATACCTTCCATCTGTCGGGACAAGTAAACGGTATTCTGTGTAAATTTACTTTGTTATAACATTTAGGGACACAACATGACCGCATCCTGGATGAAAAAGTTTAGCACTCGCACTGAAGGCACATTTTATTTGCACAAAATAACGTGTGATAAGGCACAGCACAAATCAGACCATATAACTATCTAGATGAAACACAAGGAACTTAAAATTGAGAATGGAAATAGGGGATAGAAAGTAATAAAAATGATATCCTGATAAAAAACACCGTTCCGCTGCCGCCATTTGTCGAGAATTTTCATAATAGAAAAGAATATATGTACCTACGGCTATAAAATTGGAAGTACCGGGAAGAACCTACAAAACGGATAATAGTATTATTTTCGTTCATTAATCATAACTTTTACGATAGTGAAAGTACAGAAAATATTAAGCTTTATCAATTGTTAACTTGAGATTTCTTTTGTTAAAAACTACATTATTTATACACACCTTAAATAAGTAATCAATTCCTAATTTTATACAGTAAATTTTAATATTAGAAACTAAAAGATTTAAAGGCACGGATAATGTTAAACTTAGCACCGGAAATTTTACGTAGGCAGGAAATGACGATAAATGCGAACTTTTGGTAGTGTGAAATAGAGCGAGAACGCTTGGCACCAATATGAGTATGATAGGGACAGGAAAACTGGATAACTACCAACTATTATTATTAGAGAGAAAGGAGGGGCTCAAGGAACATATATACTGAAGGAGGGGCTGATAAGAATTCTTATTTCTCATTTCTTGTTGAATCACAATTTTGTTGATTTAATGTTGCACATATTCAACGATATAGTTGTACTTAATGTTATCGTGCATACGCTTTGAATAAAAACAAAAATGTCAAAAGTTAACAAGAGAAAACATGTTATGAACGAAGCCTATTGGGACGACTACGAATTGCCGAAAGAAAATCAAAGCATCGTTAAAGTTTTGAGAAGTAGAGGAAATAACCTTCACGAGGTAAACATAGACTATTTGATACTATATTTCAGCAGTTTTCGTTGTAAAATCAACTGGATATAGGGAGGAAGAACATCATTTATTACCATTATTTGTAATAGCTTGATATTCCTGTACGATTTGTTACAGATCACAACACCAACTGGAGAAGAATATCTAGTGTCAATGCCAACAAAGTTTCGAAAAAATATTTGGGTGAAACGTGGCGACTACATTCTGGTTGAACCAATTGAAGAAGGTGATAAAGTGAAAGCAGAAATCGTAAAAATTATTAATAAGGACTCAATAAAATACTATAAAGAGAACAACATATGGCCTAAAGAGTTTGATGATGGTAAAAAAGATATTGATGAAATTAATGATGATTTGTTTGTTAACACCAATAGGCCTCAGATGACACAGTACCACAGCGATACAGGCTCTAGTGATGAAAGTGAAAGTGACAGTAACAGTGAAAGTGAAGGTGACAAATAGTACAAAATGTGTTTGTGAATGCTTTTCACTATGACCACTGGCCAGATTTGTGCGTCATTTGACCGCCTTGCCAAGGCTTGCACTTGTAACAAGTATCTATAAAAATGTTGGCTTAATAAAGAGGAAGACTGAATAAGGGATGTTAAATCAATAAAATGTTTAATATCTGATTCAATCAGATTAAATTAGACTAGAAATTTTTATTTCCATAAACACAAGTCCACGTTTTAAAGAGTATAATGAGCATGTAATCTCCACTTGTTTTGTATGATATAATGCTAGTGCTGTTGATTGGATGAAGTAATGAAATATATTAAATTGCATCATATACACTGGGGAAATGTAAAATATAAATGATAATATACAAAATAATACTATCAAAATAATTTGGTAAAACTTTATTGTATCAAAAAACTTCTGTGTAAAGTATAAAATTATTTATATCTAACATCCAATCCTTAATCATTAATTGGTAATGACTATGAAGTAGAACTGAAATTAATAATTAGGCAATAGTTTTTTTTCAATTAAGTGTTATATTTTAAATTATTTACAGTTTACTTTCTGTTCTGGTTTTTCAACAAGAGTCTTTCCCACTCCAACCTACAGTGTTGAAGTGTGGATAACCGACAAGCAGACTGATCCATTTAAAAGTAGCTCAGGGATGGTGAAGGCTATGTTAGATGTTTCCCTGATAGACGAGAAGATCCATAGGAGAACAAGGTGACTGACATAGCCCAAACCATTACACTAGCGGCACGCTATGATGGCCGGTTTGACACATTACAATAGTGATGTGGAATGTCAATTTATTCTCGAACAAAAAACAATTAAGTTTTGTTTTTGTACCTGATTAAATAGGTTTAATAAAACAAAAATGTATATGTTTATTTAATTTATTTGAACGAACTGAATATTTGAATGAAAATGAATATACATACTTTATATGCACACAAGAAACATATGAATACAAAAGATACCAAAAAAGGTGCCACAAAAGGCCATAATTAATCAGATTCGTCCATACTACTATTTTGACTGTCGTCACTGCTATCACGAGCAAGGGTCAACAGTAATGCAGTATCAATATTTGAAATCCAAAGCCAGGTCAAAACTATATCACAATCGCATTGCACTGACAGTTTATACTTTTCGAAGCAACGTCAATTCGAAACTGCTTTGTTTTGCATTGAGCATTGACGCGAGTTTGCCGGAGGTAGTAGTTGTGCTAGCCAGCGATCCTATGTGACGATCGTATTAGATTCCATTTTTAAAAATTTTCAATTTAGAAAACCAAATGCCGAGTTGTGGTATATATCATATAAAAATAAAAATTTTACCTTTTGTATGAAACAGCTGATATTTTTTTGCGATTTCAGAGGTTTGTCCACATAGTGAAAATTGTTCATATTCACAAGTACATTCACCCCTTAAATGGTGCAAACTGATTTTTCTACACTTGTATACATTTTAGAAATCAATTTAATAAATAAATTTTGAGTCCTAAACCTAAAACTACATTCGATAAAATTTATGAATCTCTGCACATCACTAGTAATACAATTATTTCCTTCAAAGTCGTTATCAATTAATACGGAACTTCATGAGCGGACAAACGTCAAACCGGCCATCATAGCGTGCCGCTAGTGTAGTAAACTATAAATACTATTCTGTATGAGTAAACCTAAGTAGCAATGATAGGCTACGCTTTTAGTAGGAGTGCCTGGTCTTTGGAGCGGGAAACTCAGAATGACCATGTACTTACACAGCAGGTGTAGTGTTGGACATCCTAGAGCATGTTGGATGGACAAAGAGAGGGTGGAGGGTGGACCTAATTCTTATAACATGGAGGTTTATGAATTAGGAATTTCCTACTTCCATGGTTGCTAGTTGCTACCTCTTTATACTCTGAGGATTGGGTGTGGTGGCGCTCTTAAGGAAAAAGGGGTAGAAAAGTCAGGAACCCTGGAAAGGGGCTCCAGCCCTAACACCATCGAAAAAGTATGTAATAGAAAAATATGCAGTGAAAGTTTTGAAAGTATAATAAAGTAAAAATAGTGAAATAGTACAAAATTCTCAACTTTTGTCTGCCGCAAAACATATATGTGTCTCTCTTCCACTCAAGTTGTCGAATAGCTGCATCTCTTTTACGCTTAAGCTGTCATTTTATGAGAAAAATTTTTATATACGCGCTGATATCCATGTGAAGCATGTGATATCCATATCTGTGTCCATAGTAACATAGGCAGAAAATAGGTATGTTGTCCAAGGCATGAACTTAATATACAAACAGAACTGATCACTTGGAAAATTTGTATTTACGAAAATGAACCTTATAACAAGTAGATAAAGTATATTTCCTGTTGCGCATTACACAGAGGCTAACCCGAGCCGAGAGAGATAGTAACAACGGAGGCCGTGTGTCTCGTTCTTTCATTCATGCCAGCCTAAAAAAATGATTTTGATCAAAGATTTTGGCTAAAAAATCAGTTGAGACACTTATGTTTTAATTTTATTTTAACATTTTTAAGTCACCGTATTTAATTGCATTAATTTCGATAGATATATTTCTTAACAAAAAAGAAAATATAAATTTTTATCTAGTCTATTTTTTTCGAGCGGCAACCCGTTAAGACGTGAAGGCTAAATCTACAACTATGTTGACCATGAATTTTTAAATTCTTGTATTGTGTGATGGGTCGAATACGTACGATGCAGATGCCGATTACGATGGTCCCTTACTCCTTACTTTTGTATTATTATTATTTACATTTATTTCATTTATATCATATAATTTACATTTTTAAATATTTGATTATAAAAAAAAAACATTTAAAAATATAAAAAATAGCGGTCCACCGGCCTCGGGAACAGGGTCCAAGCAACCGGCGGTCAGGGCCCCAGAGAGAGGAACCTCCTGACTATGCGAGCCGTGTCCAGGAGAACAGCCTTCTGGATCTGGCCCTTGACCCAGCTACCCAACGAGAGCCTCGAAAGATGTTGGTCGAGGCTCTTGGCTATAAGACCATTAGCGGTGACGACTATCGGTACAATGATTGCTGAGTCTACATTCCACATGGCGACAACCTCGTGCGCCAAGTCGAGATACTTGGTGAGTTTCTCTTTCTCGGCTTTCACGAGGTTCTCGTCATGCGGGACAGCAACATCAACAATCATTGCACGGCGCTCTGATCGATCTATCACCACTATGTCAGGCTTATTGGCTACAATAGTCCTGTCTGTAATGATAGATCGATCCCAGTACAGTGTGATATGACCATTTTCAAGAACTGGGTCGGGCACATACTTGTAGTACGGTACCTCCGATTCCACAAGATTGTATTTCAAGGCAAGTTGCTGGTGGATAATCCTGGCCACTTGGTTATGTCTGTGTAAGTATTCGCCGTTAGCCAGATGAGAACAACCAGAGACAATGTGACGGATAGTTTCTCCAGGACGGCGACATGCCCGACATACGTCTACCGTTCCATCCTTCACAATGTATTTTCTGTAATTGTTTGTCATCATGACCTCGTCCATAATTGCACATACAAACCCTTCGGTTTCCCCAAAGAGGTCACCAAAGCGCAGCCAGGCCACGGACGCTTCAAAGTCAACATCAGGCCCGTGGAGGGCCCGATAAAAGCGTCCGTGAAGCTCCTTACCTTGCCATACAACCCTGCGGTCATTGGTACTGAGCACCACAGGTATGCGCCAGTTCTCGTTAGCCAAGGAGAGCGGCGTCAGACCCCTGTCCACTGCGACCACATCGCGGTGCATCTCCGTCTTGGCGTGGAGAAAGTACTCCCTGAGACTGCACACCTCGTGGTTGTGGAGGGTTTTGGCATTCAAAAGGCCTCTTCCCCCACACTTCCGCGGAATGTACAGCCTCATCACCGAGGAGCGCGGGTGATGCATCCGATATGCGGTCAGCAGCGCACGAACTTGTCTGTCCAGGGCGTCAAGCTCATTCTGAGTCCACCTGATTATGCCGAAGGAATACATCAAGACCGGCATGACCCAACCGTTGAAGGCGCGCACCTTATTGCCGCCCGACAAAAGGCTTTTCAGCACTTTCTTCAGACGGCCAAGGAAACGCTCCCTCACCGACTGCCTCATGTCGGCCTCTCTGATACCTAACGCCTCCGCCATGCCCAAGTATTTGTAGGTTTCAGTTGGGGAGAGCGATCTGAGGTATATGGAATCCGAGAGCTCAACCCCCTCAGATTCCACAATCCTCCCTCGCTTTACATGCATGACCGCACATTTGTCCACACCAAATTCCATCCTAATGGAATCACTAAAGGCTTTAGTTACCTTTAGTAACTCTAGTAGATGTGATTTGTTGGGGGCAATGAGTTTTAGGTCATCCATGTAAAGGAGGTGTGATATAACCTGACCACCTCTCCTCAACCGGTAACCTAGCCCTGAATTCTCCAAGAGAGTACTCAGAGGATTCAGAGCCAGGCAAAACCACAAAGGACTCAAACTATCGCCCTGGAATATGCCTCGCTCAATCCTTATAGGTTCCGCGCTCCCCAGGGTCCAGCGACACCCTGGATAGTGAAGGACTGTCCTCCACTGCCCCATACACGTCTGTAGGAAGGCGCGTAGTACTGAGTTTACTTTGTACAGTTCCAGCACCTTCATGAGCCATGTATGGGGCACAGAGTCGTAGGCCTTCTTATAGTCTATCCAACATGTCGACAGATCCCTTCGGGAGCGCCGAACCTGTTGACAAATGGCCATATCAATGAGGAGAAGCTCCTTAGTACCACGGGAGCCATTCCTACATCCGTTCTGAGAAATAGACATGATGGATTTTGTATCGATATGATCGTTAATTTTTGTTCTCAGAATGGATGTAAGAAGTTTATACAATGTTGGTAGGCACGTAATCGGCCTATAATTTTTGGGCTCCGTGGTACTACCTGACTTATGGAGCAGGAGGGTAATACCTGTTGTCAGAAACTGGGGTAGCGACTCTGACTTTAGAGATGATTGGAATTGGGATGCCAAACGAGCGTGCGAGCTGCGTAGCCACTTTATCCAAAAGTTGTGCAGCCCGTCCGGCCCAGGGGATTTCCAATTGGGTAGGGGACGGGCTGCAGTGGTCACGTCTTCAGGGGTGATAGTAACTAGGTCCATTTCTGAAATTTGATCGCAGGCTCTTTCTACATCCCACGTCCAACCACCCTCAGTGTGAGCGACAGGCGCCGACCAGATGTTGCGCCAGAATGAGGTCATGGCTTCATCATCCGGTAGGCGCGCATCGGTGATACCTTGGTCAGGGTGTTCCCAACCTCGATATACCCGCCTCTGATCGCTTTGGAAAGTGCGATTTAGGGTATATCTCTCGACCCGGCTCTTGTATCTACGAATACGGCTAGCCCATGCCGAGACCTTCTGTTTCAGGAAGTCAATGCGCTCAGTGACGCGCGCCATATAATCTTGAGGGCTGATATCAGTCCCCAAGAAAGCGCGCCTCACATAGCGCATGACTCTAGGGCGAGTGTTGCCCTCCCTGAAGCAGAGTAGTTTTCCAATGAGTGCCCTAGCCCCATCAATACGACGTTCGATCCTGCACTGCCAGGCTGGGGCGGCAGGCTTCGGTCGTGTTGCTGTATCATTATTAATAAACTTTACATTAGCAACACGACAGCCGCAACAGCCGCGCAGTACAGAATCGAATGTGTGTCGGTAAGGTCTTCGCTGCTGTCAAAATAACTCGGCAGCAGCGAATCCAGGGCACCCATTAGCGCTTTGTTCTTATTTTTCATGGGCAACCGAGGTAACCGCGGTCTAAACTCGGGTGGTGAAGATCTATATTCCCGAATAGCACTCTCCAAAGCACTCCTCAATTGTTCACTACACTGGGTACTTACATGTGCAGCCCCGCCATCCTGTCCCTCACCAGCCTGAGTGGGCTGCAGCGAAATCGCATGAGCAGTTTGCGATTGTGCTGGAGCTTGCGGTGAGGAGGGGGTAGCGCGGTTACATTGCAGTTCAGAGCGAAGCCGATCAAGCACGGCGTTGTCCAGCATGTGATTACGCTGAATAACCCGCACCTGGTCCGACAGTCGCTGAGCCGACACATTGAGAGCTGGTTCAAGGACCTGAAATAAAGCATGCATCCTAGCACGGTACGCGGTCATGTTGGTTCCACCCTCAGTAGCCCCTAAGTATGCGCGCATGACATTTTCATTGATGGATGTTGTCCATCTCATGCGCGACACACTACCGCCGGAAGCGGGGCCCCTATCAGAAGCCGGTGGGCCTCGGGATCCCAAGCAAGTCGGCGGCCGGCCTCTCCCACGACGATGTACTGGTGGTGGCGACGTCGGCGGGGAGAAAAACTCGTCGCTCGAACTCGACGCAACTGCAGCATTGGGCGTGGTCCCGGGTGGCTGCGAGGCGGGGTTGAGTGACGAGTCCGGGGATGGTGTTTGTGCGTTCCGTGCCCTGGATCGTGTCAGCATTCTATATTATTAATTTCTTTTGTATTCATTATATGGCATCTATTGACAGCTTGTGTCAGTTATATTTCTCGGGCTATTTTAATTTTCTTCATGGTGTCTGCTTCTTCTAATTAGGTTTTGGTTCTTCTAATTAGTTTTTAGTTTGGTAAATTTATTAAATTAAATCTAAAATTCTATTGAGATCGGTTGTATAATAATTATTTCGGCGAAAATGTAACGGAGAAAAAATATATCGTATGCTGACATTTAGGGTTGCCAGGTTATTATTATTATTATTACAATTTTCATTATTTTAATGTTTCATTTCATACCAATAGAACAGAATTTCTGTACAAGCCTTACCTAACCTAAGATTTTGGTAAATATTCCGATCGTGCGGCGGTATTTGTATTATTTATTTCGTAATCAATCCCCAATCCCTAAGAAATTTTCCATTGCTAATGAAAAGCTTCAATAATTGTGTTTATAATAAACTTATAATTAGTAGGAAGATTGCAAGATTGAATTTGTCTCACATATATCGAAAATCTTATTGTCACCCTGTTAGAAAGGGACACACGGCCTCTGTACTAGCTATCTCGCTCGGCTCGCTTTTCAGCTGCGAGTACTCGGTCCTGTTTGTTTCATAAGTCCATGGTCCAAGGTGGTCCAATGGTTGTCCATTCTCCATCAACGATAGATAATCTCATCCATACTTCATTGGTTTTCGTGGTCTGTGTCCTGTGAAGTGCCTAGGTACTTCCATGGCATGGCTTCTCTGATATTTAGGCTTCTTGGCGAGTAGGTACAGTGCGACAAATAAATTTCCTATAGGGTGGAACCACATTTGTGAGGATCGATTCGGATTTTGCCTTTACAAAACTGTCATTTTCCATACATTCGTGTACGCATCGAAAAGCCGATTTGATCCGTACACGTTTCTATGGAATTTGACAGTTTTGTATGGGCGAAATCCGAAACGATCCTCACAAATGTGGTTCCACCCATACTCGGCGCGGCGAAAGTTGATCCCTATGACACTGACAGCTAATGCCACCATATAACATTGTAGTGGCGTCACCATTAAATTGGGATCATATTGGGGGCGTCTAAAAATGCCATTTATAAATTTTACGTAGCTTTATACCATTAGTAATGATATTCCGTTGATATTTTTAACAATTCTTAACATTTACAAGAAGTTATCTCAATCTGAATTTATGTTTACGTCCTGCAAAACTTACGTCGTGTGACGTTTATCGACTAGGGCGGCAAGTAAAAATGTCGGTAATGGAAACGAGTGCACAATTTTTTTTCATACTCACATTTTAGTTCATATATTATGGAATGTAACAGAATATTACGATCATACCATTCATACATACACACATGATTATATTATACCCAAGAAAATTAAAAAATAACAGCTATAGGACAAAATGAAATGAAACAAAATCTGTTTAACAATTATTTATTTACATACACAGGGTCAAGGGTGTAACAAAAGTAAGTCATAATACTTTAGGGTTTGCATGTGTTCCTTATATAGTTTACAGTGAAAGTACTCAGCGCTGAAAGCGAAAATTTTTTTTTGTGATTTGTATGGGCAAGCGCCACATGAGCTTCCCCATGCAAATCACAAAAAAAAAATCACACCTCATCAATGCTATATCCTTACGCTCCATTAACACTTTTCTTTTGTCACACTACCCATACCGAAATCCGCATTTTTTTATGACTACTCTGAGCGAAGTCATACCGCCATTAAATAAACTGGCTGATTTCAGCGACGTCAATAACTTTTTACAAGTCGGCAGTTCACCTCGGAAGTAGTAGCCGTAAATATGGTTACGTATCGCAGCCATGTCGAAGTCATCTGGACTGGTGACGGGATGTACCCTATTACATTTTTTCTTCTTTGGAGTTGAGAGTTTGTTCTCCTCCATCGATGATTCGCCGAACTTTTCCTTTGTGATTCGGGAAACGGTAGCCTTGCCAATCCCTAGAGCATCAGCAACACGGTCGCGTACGTTGTCAAGTGGCAACAAAGGGCCGCCATTTTGTTGTTCACGAGCAAAGTAATCTCGCAAACGCACAACAAACTCCCGCGTTTCACTGTTGAGTACAGTTTTTCGTAGTCTTTTCGGCATTTTTCAATACCAGCAATAACAAAACAGCATCAAAAACAAAAACAGTAATAACAAGAAAACAGTAATAACAAGTAACACTCCGATAACAAAAAACACGTGGCGCATACAAGGCTTTAGCACTCGTAATATAGTGTATTATCTATGCTCGTACTGAAGAAGCGAGCGCCGGGCGCCGGCCGCCGAGCGATCGCGCGCGTCGCGTCGTAGTGACCGACCAAATAGTGTGGCTATATCTAAAAATATCCTATAATATTATTATAACCTATTGTAACAAAATTTTTTCAGGCAAAATAAATAAATGGGGAACATTCATTTTCATGATAAAATATATACTTATATAGCAAAAACGTGTTTACCGGGTTAAACATTATTAGAAAATAACAAGGTTGGAAACTTTCGTTTTACTTTATACCTACTTAATCTATGCCAAAAATCTTAAATTAATACAACAACAACATAATGGACATTAAAAATGCACATTATAATATTTTTTAAAACATGTTTACCAACGTGGCTGAATGCAAGCCACGCCTTTGTCTAAAAAAAAAAATTATCGACACGACCAAAGACACGACCCATCACTAACACGAACTGTCATAGGGATCAACTTTCGCCGCACCGATTATAGAAATAGGAAGACTGTCGTAATTCCTAGTTCCATGTATAACTTGGCGCGGCTGTGCGCCACTGTGCTCAACATTAGTATTGCCATTTTAAAGAACATGAGACTGGGAAAAAACGTTTTAAATTATTTTACACAAAATTAGCTGATGCCCGCGACTTCGTCCGCGCGGATTTAGTTTTTAAATTCCCCCGGGAACTCTTTGACTTTCCGGAGTAAAATGTAGTCTAATATGGAGAGTGACCCTCCAGGTTCTCAACTATACCATGCAAAAATCAAGTCGATCCGTAGCTTTGTTGCAGCGTGATTGAAGGACAAACCAACAAATAAACACACTTTCACATTTATAATATTATTAGTAAGGATAGTAAGGAAGAATTAATACTAAGATACGAATGTAACCAACGTTTGTTTCTACCGGTGGCGATCTAATTAAATTTTAGAACACAAAGCTACTATTGTGAATTAACTATGATAGTTTGATATATTCTCGTGGGGACTTTTTTGTAGAGAATGATGAGTAAGTACTTTAATCATGTAGTACATAATTTTTATGTATCATCAATAGTTTTCTCAGCACACGCCAAATAATGAATTTTACAGGCAAAATTTTCCTACTTTGGGTTACATAATTGCAATTTTCTTAAGGATCTCTAATTTTTTGGTCCAGTAGTTTAAGAGCCTATTCGGTACAAACAAACAAAAAATCTTTCCTCTATAATATTTGTATAGAAACGCAACAGCACACGAGATGCAAGAGTATAAAAAAGGGATGACCGAATTAGTTCGTGAAAACGCCACTGCCAACTTATACTTGTGGCACTGTTCATAAGATAAGGATTTTTTTAAATTTTTATAGGGTGTGTACCGTTATACACTGGACCACTGTAAGGTGTGACGTCAATCCAGTGTACTGTGGAGCCGTTCCTTTTTAGTTAGCTATACTGGTTACTGTTTAAAACGGAACATTCCCATCCCCAATGATCCCCATTTTTACAAATCTGGCGCTGTTACCTCGAAAGAGCGAGTGCTCACAAGTCACAGTACAAAAATGGCGGCAATTTATGAGTCGTCATGTAGACTATTTCCCTTTGGTATTGCGGCAGTTTACTGGTAGTCTGTACCGGAACGAATTTTTCACCAATTACCAACCTTCTTTCTAATACCAACCTTCTTTCTTCTTTCTAATAAGTTTTTCACCAGTGAGGGCACTGACCAGTGATAGCAGTGTCTATGTAACGGACACAAACATAGACCACCCAATAGTGGAACTAGGAATTATGTCTACGACCCAATACCAATACCCCTTTGTTTCCTGGTCGGTGCCAATCTATGAGCTAAAAGGTGCCAGGTGCCAATACCCTTTCAGTCAACCCACAGATCACTGTTATACTAGTGTCAACCTAATCTTTGTCTAGGACCGAGGTTAGTAAGGGTGGAACCACATCTGTGAGGATCGATTCGCATTTATGCCGATGCTATAAGACACACTTGTAAGGATCGCGTCCTTACGGATCCGAAAGGATGCGTACGCGTCCTTACGGATCCGTAAGGATGCGTACGCGTCCTTACGGATCCGTAAGGATGCGTACGCATCCTTTCGGATCCGTAAGGAGGCGAAAGCCTATAAACATTGTTGTCTGCGTAGGGATGGTCGATGATGGCATCGATATTTTAATTGCTAGCTCAACCACGATATTAATCTTCTTCTACACAGAGGAAATGGATGCCAAAAATTGAAAAAGTCGCCGCCATATTGAAATTCTTTGTTTTTCGACCGATTTCGTTCAAAATCGATATTTAGGCTTCCCTTGGGTCAAGAAAGAGAAAATAGATGCCAAAATTTTAAAAAGTCACCGCCATATTGAAATTCTTTGTTTTTCGACCGATTTCGTTCAAAATCGATATTTAGGCTTCCCTTGGGTCAAGAAAGAGGAAATAGATGCCAAAATTTTAAAAAGTGACCGCCATATTGAAATTCTTTGTTATTGGACCGATTTCGTTCAAAATCGATATTTAGGCTTCCCTTGGGTCAAGAAAGAGGAAATAGATGCCAAAATTTTAAAAAGTGACCGCCATATTGAAATTCTTTGTTATTGGACCGATTTCGTTCAAAATCGATATTTAGGCTTCCCTTGGGTCAAGAAAGAGGAAATAGATGCCAAAATTTTAAAAAGTGACCGCCATATTGAAATTCTTTGTTATTGGACCGATTTCGTTCAAAATCGATATTTAGGCTTTCCTTGGGTCAAGAAAGAGGAAATAGATGCCAAAATTTTAAAAAGTGACCGCCATATTGAAATTCTTTGTTATTGGACCGATTTCGTTCAAAATCGATATTTGGGCTTCCCTGGGGTCAAATAAGAGGAAATGATTGGCAAAATTATAAAAAGTGACTGCCATATTGAAATTCTTTGTTATTGGACCGATTTCGTTCAAAATCGATATTTAGGCTTCCCTTGGGTCAAGAAAGAGGAAATAGATGCCAAAATTTTAAAAAGTGACCGCCATATTGAAATTCTTTGTTATTGGACCGATTTCGTTCAAAATCGATATTTGGGCTTCCCTGGGGCCAAATAAGAGGAAATGATTGGCAAAATTATTAAAAGTGACCGCCACATTGAAATTCTTTTTTATTGGACCGATTTAGTTCAAAATCGATATTTGGGCTTCCCTGGGGTCAAATAAGAGAAAATGATTGGCAAAATTATAAAAAGTCGCCGCCATATTGAAATTCTTTGTTATTGGACCGATTTTGTTCAAAATCGATATTTAGGCTTCCCTTGGGTCAAGAAAGAGGAAATAGATGCCAAAATTTTAAAAAGTGACCGCCATATTGAAATTCTTTGTTATTGGACCGATTTCGTTCAAAATCGATATTTGGGCTTCCCTGGGGTCAAATAAGAGGAAATGATTGGCAAAATTATAAAAAGTGACCGCCATATTGAAATTCTTTGTTATTGGACCGATTTCGTTCAAAATCGATATTTAGGCTTCCCTTGGGTCAAGAAAGAGGAAATAGATGCCAAAATTTTAAAAAGTGACCGCCATATTGAAATTCTTTGTTATTGGACCGATTTCGTTCAAAATCGATATTTAGGCTTCCCTTGGGTCAAGAAAGAGGAAATAGATGCCAAAATTTTAAAAAGTGACCGCCATATTGAAATTCTTTGTTATTGGACCGATTTCGTTCAAAATCGATATTTGGGCTTCCCTGGGGCCAAATAAGAGGAAATGATTGGCAAAATTATTAAAAGTGACCGCCACATTGAAATTCTTTTTTATTGGACCGATTTCGTTCAAAATCGATATTTGGGCTTCCCTGGGGTCAAATAAGAGAAAATGATTGGCAAAATTATAAAAAGTCGCCGCCATATTGAAATTCTTTGTTATTGGACCGATTTCGTTCAAAATCGATATTTAGGCTTCCCTTGGGTCAAGAAAGAGGAAATAGATGCCAAAATTTTAAAAAGTGACCGCCATATTGAAATTCTTTGTTATTGGACCGATTTATCATCTATTACAAGATGATCTCAACTCTATTGTAGACTGGTGTGCTAAAAATAGAATGACTCTTAACGTTTCCAAATGCGCGCACATAAAATTCACCCGTAAAAAGAACATACTAGGAACTGGCTACTTTATTCACAACCATCAGCTTGAGGAGGTTTCAGTCATCAGGGATCTCGGTATTATGATCGATAGTAAGCTTACATTCAAGGAACACATCAACCAAATAGTCTCCCGAGCGTGGAAGCTACTGGGTTTCATTAAACGTAACACGAGTGACTTTATGAGAACCGACTGCATTATAAAAATATTTAATGCACTAGTGCGTAGTATCCTGGAATACGCAGTCCCGGCATGGAACCCGCACTACAAAATCCACACTTCAAGAATAGAGCGAGTTCAACGCTCCTTCACGAGGTACCTAGCCTTCAAAGACAACTCTTGTCCTTAAGAAGCTGACTATGACACACGCTTGAAACATTTTAAAATCCAATCCCTGGAAAAACGCAGGTTGGTGACTGACCTCATAACACTTTATAAAATAGTCCACAGCACCTTGGATTCCCCTGACCTGTTGTACCACGTCAGCATTCATGTCCCTCGACGACCCTCTAGACATCCTATCAAAAACATCTTCCAGCCCCACTTCTCTAAATCTAACCTAGGCAAATTCGCCCCAATAAATCGAATTATTAATGCATACAATAACTCGACGTGCCCTGACATTGACATATTCCATGATAGTTTGTTTAGCTTTAAGAAAAAATTGTACATATCAGCATGAATAATTTATGTTAATATCATCTAATTCAAATTAATAATATCTATTCCTTAGCTTTGACATTGTAAATATTTAATAACTGTATCTTGCTAGCTATGACATTGTTAATATTTATTGATTATTTAAAATTTTGATCGGTTTGTAATTGTAAATTGTAAATATTTAATAACTGTATCTTACTAGCTATGACATTGTTAATATTTATTAATTATTTAAAATTTTGATCGGAGTTACCCTGGCAATGTTGAATATGCCTATAATTGGTAATTTGTAACAGCATTAGAATTTATTAAGCACATTGTATTATTTAAAGTGTATATTGCAATTTATCGCTGGCATATCTATTAAATAAATAAATAAATAAATAGATTTCGTTCAAAATCGATATTTGGGCTTCCCTGGGGTCAAATAAGAGGAAATGATTGGCAAAATTATAAAAAGTGACCGCCATATTGAAATTCTTTGTTATTGGACCGATTTCGTTCAAAATCGATATTTAGGCTTCCCTTGGGTCAAGAAAGAGGAAATAGATGCCAAAATTTTAAAAAGTGACCGCCATATTGAAATTCTTTGTTATTGGACCGATTTCGTTCAAAATCGATATTTAGGCTTCCCTTGGGTCAAGAAAGAGGAAATAGATGCCAAAATTATAAAAAGTCGCCGCCATATTGAAATTCTTTGTTATTGGACCGATTTCGTTCAAAATCGATATTTAGGCTTCCCTTGGGTCAAGAAAGAGGAAATAGATGCCAAAATTTTAAAAAGTGACCGCCATATTGAAATTCTTTGTTATTGGACCGATTTCGTTCAAAATCGATATTTGGGCTTCCCTGGGGTCAAATAAGAGGAAATGATTGGCAAAATTATAAAAAGTGACCGCCATATTGAAATTCTTTGTTATTGCACCGATTTCGTTCAAAATCGATATTTGGGCTTCCCTGGGGTCAAATAAGAGGAAATGATTGGCAAAATTATAAAAAGTGACCGCCATATTGAAATTCTTTGTTATTGGACCGATTTCGTTCAAAATCGATATTTAGGCTTCCCTTGGGTCAAGAAAGAGGAAATAGATGCCAATATTTTAAAAAGTGACCGCCATATTGAAATTCTTTGTTATTGGACAGATTTCGTTCAAAATCAATATTTAGGCTTCTCTGGGTTCAAAGTTGTTCGTGGTTTAGATTTTTAGTTCGCGTACGTCGATGATATTTTAGTTTCTTCAAAAGATAGCGAACAGCATGCAAAACATTTACGTATTCTTTTCAAACGTTTTTGAAGGATACGGTATAGTTAATAACGAGAAGAATGGTATTTTAATGTTCCAGAGGTTCGTTTCCTTGGATACAAAATAAGCGCTCCCGGGATTGGCTCTCCTGCTGACCGCATTAAGAGTTTACAGGATTTTCCTCTACCTAAAACAGTACAGGGATTTAGAAGATATGATTAATTTTTATCGAAAATTTCTCCCTAGCATAGCGCGACTTCAAGCAACATTTATAGATGCTTTATCAAAACTTCAAGATAAAAGTGCTAAACCTTTTACTGGGACTCCCGATTTAGAGCGTATCCTACTTCCTACTAATATTATAAAGGCGAAAGTTTGTATGTATGTTTGTTCCTCTTTAACGCAAAAACTACTGGATGGATTTGGCTGAAATTTGGAATGGAGATAGATTATACCCTGGATAAACATATAGGCTACAAATTATTCCGGAAAAATCCAAGGTTCCCGCGGGATTTTGGAAAACCACTGATAGATGGCGCTGATTGTACTTAAATCACGCTTACATTATCCGCAGTATCGAGAATAAGTAAAAAATTCCAATTCAACAATCAAGTAGGATAACCACAGTTATTGAAGTTTTTCATTAGCAATAGAAAATTTCTTAGGGATTAGGGATTAGGGATGGATTACATCATGTGTAGATGTGTTATGGCAAATATTTCCTCTTTCTTGACCACAGGAAGCCGAAATATCGATTTTGAATATCGATTTTGAATTTCAATATGGCGGTGACTTTCTAAAATTTTGGCATCTATTTTCTCTTTCTTGTCTCAAGGGAAGCCTAAATATCGATTTTGAACGAAATCGGTCCAATAACAAAGAATTTCAATATGGCGGTCACTTTTTATAATTTTGCCAATCATTTCCTCTTATTTGACCCCAAGGAAGCCCAAACATCGATTTTGAACGAAATCTTTCCAATAAAAAAGAATTTCAATATGGCGGTCACTTTTTAAAATTTTGGAATCTATTTCCTCTTTCTTGACCCAAGGGAAGCCTAAATATCGATTTTGAACGAAACGGTCAAATAACAAAGAATTTCAATATGGCGGCGACTTTTTATAATTTTGCAAATCATTTCCTCTTATTTGACCCCAGGGAAGCCCAAATATCGATTTTGAAGGAAATCGGTCCAATAACAAAGAATTTCAATATGGCGGTCACTTTTTAAAATTTTGGCATCTATTTCCTCTTTCTTGACCCAAGGGAAGCCTAAATATCGATTTTGAACGAAAACGGTCCAATAACAAAGAATTTCAATATGGCGGCGACTTTTTATATTTTTGCAAATCATTTCCTCTTATTTGAGCCCAGGGAAGCCCAAATATCGATTTTGAACGAAATCGGTCCAATAACAAAGAATTTCAATATGGCGGTCACTTTTTATAATGTTGCCAATCATTTCCTCTTATTTGACCCCAGGGAAGCCCAAATATCGATTTTGAACGAAATCGGTCCAATAACAAAGAATTTCAATATGGCGGCGACTTTTTATAATTTTGCAAATCATTTCCTCTTATTTGACCCCAGGGAAGCCCAAATATCGATTTTGAAGGAAATCGGTCCAATAACAAAGAATTTCAATATGGCGGTCACTTTTTAAAATTTTGGCATCTATTTCCTCTTTCTTGACCCAAGGGAAGCCTAAATATTGATTTTGAACGAAAACGGTCCAATAACAAAGAATTTCAATATGGCGGCGACTTTTTATATTTTTGCAAATCATTTCCTCTTATTTGAGCCCAGGGAAGCCCAAATATCGATTTTGAACGAAATCGGTCCAATAACAAAGAATTTCAATATGGCGGTCACTTTTTATAATGTTGCCAATCATTTCCTCTTATTTGACCCCAGGGAAGCCCAAATATCGATTTTGAACGAAATCGGTCCAATAACAAAGAATTTCAATATGGCGGTCACTTTTTAAAATTTTGCCATCTATTTCCTCTTTCTTGACCCAAGGGAAGCCTAAATATCGATTTTGAACGAAATCGGTCGAATAACAAAGAATTTCAATATGGCGGCCACTTTTTAAAATTTTGCCATCTATTTCCTCTTTCTTGACCCAAGGGAAGCCTAAATATCGAATTTGAACGAAATCGGTCCAATAACAAAGAATTTCAATATGGCGGCGACTTTTTATAATTTTGCCAATCATTTTCTCTTATTTGAGCCCAGGGAAGCCCAAATATCGATTTTGAACGAAATCGGTCCAATAACAAAGAATTTCAATATGGCGGTCACTTTTTAAAATTTTGCAAATCATTTCCTCTTATTTGACCCCAGGGAAGCCCAAATATCGATTTTGAACGAAATCGGTCCAATAACAAAGAATTTCAATATGGCGGTCACTTTTTAAAATTTTGGCATCTATTTCCTCTTTCTTGACCCAAGGGAAGCCTAAATATCGATTTTGAACGAAATCGGTCGAATAACAAAGAATTTCAATATGGCGGCCACTTTTTAAAATTTTGCCATCTATTTCCTCTTTCTTGACCCAAGGGAAGCCTAAATATCGAATTTGAACGAAATCGGTCCAATAACAAAGAATTTCAATATGGCGGCGACTTTTTATAATTTTGCCAATCATTTTCTCTTATTTGAGCCCAGGGAAGCCCAAATATCGATTTTGAACGAAATCGGTCCAATAACAAAGAATTTCAATATGGCGGTCACTTTTTAAAATTTTGGCATCTATTTCCTCTTTCTTGACCCAAGGGAAGCCTAAATATCGATTTTGAACGAAATCGGTCCAATAACAAAGAATTTCAATATGGCGGCGACTTTTTATAATTTTGGCATCTATTTCCTCTTTCTTGACCCAAGGGAAGCCTAAATATCGATTTTGAACGAAATCGGTCCAATAACAAAGAATTTCAATATGGCGGTCACTTTTTAAAATTTTGGCATCTATTTCCTCTTTCTTGACCCAAGGGAAGCCTAAATATCGATTTTGAACGAAATCGGTCGAATAACAAAGAATTTCAATATGGCGGCCACTTTTTAAAATTTTGCCATCTATTTCCTCTTTCTTGACCCAAGGGAAGCCTAAATATCGAATTTGAACGAAATCGGTCCAATAACAAAGAATTTCAATATGGCGGCGACTTTTTATAATTTTGCCAATCATTTTCTCTTATTTGAGCCCAGGGAAGCCCAAATATCGATTTTGAACGAAATCGGTCCAATAACAAAGAATTTCAATATGGCGGTCACTTTTTAAAATTTTGGCATCTATTTCCTCTTTCTTGACCCAAGGGAAGCCTAAATATCGATTTTGAACGAAATCGGTCCAATAACAAAGAATTTCAATATGGCGGCGACTTTTTATAATTTTGGCATCTATTTCCTCTTTCTTGACCCAAGGGAAGCCTAAATATCGATTTTGAACGAAATCGGTCCAATAACAAAGAATTTCAATATGGCGGTCACTTTTTAAAATTTTGGCATCTATTTCCTCTTTCTTGACCCAAGGGAAGCCTAAATATCGAATTTGAACGAAATCGGTCCAATAACAAAGAATTTCAATATGGCGGCGACTTTTTATAATTTTGCCAATCATTTTCTCTTATTTGAGCCCAGGGAAGCCCAAATATCGATTTTGAACGAAATCGGTCCAATAACAAAGAATTTCAATATGGCGGTCACTTTTTAAAATTCTGGCATCTATTTCCTCTTTCTTGACCCAAGGGAAGCCTAAATATCGATTTTGAACGAAATCGGTCGAATAACAAAGAATTTCAATATGGCGGCCACTTTTTAAAATTTTGCCATCTATTTCCTCTTTCTTGACCCAAGGGAAGCCTAAATATCGAATTTGAACGAAAT
The DNA here is from genome assembly GCA_029955525.1 of Oeneis ivallda. Taxonomy (NCBI): domain Eukaryota; kingdom Metazoa; phylum Arthropoda; class Insecta; order Lepidoptera; family Nymphalidae; genus Oeneis; species Oeneis ivallda. The sequence continues at coordinate 22,596,932 of JARPMR010000023.1, forward strand.
CGGTCCAATAACAAAGAATTTCAATATGGCGGCGACTTTTTATAATTTTGCCAATCATTTTCTCTTATTTGAGCCCAGGGAAGCCCAAATATCGATTTTGAACGAAATCGGTCCAATAACAAAGAATTTCAATATGGCGGTCACTTTTTAAAATTTTGGCATCTATTTCCTCTTTCTTGACCCAAGGGAAGCCTAAATATCGATTTTGAACGAAATCGGTCCAATAACAAAGAATTTCAATATGGCGGCGACTTTTTATAATTTTGGCATCTATTTCCTCTTTCTTGACCCAAGGGAAGCCTAAATATCGATTTTGAACGAAATCGGTCCAATAACAAAGAATTTCAATATGGCGGTCACTTTTTAAAATTTTGGCATCTATTTCCTCTTTCTTGACCCAAGGGAAGCCTAAATATCGATTTTGAACGAAATCGGTCCAATAACAAAGAATTTCAATATGGCGGCGACTTTTTATAATTTTGCAAATCATTTCCTCTTATTTGAGCCCAGGGAAGCCCAAATATCGATTTTGAACGAAATCGGTCCAATAACAAAGAATTTCAACATGGCGGAAAAGTGGCACCTGTGTTTGCATACATACTTGAGATAAAAACTAATTTCATCGATATATCGATACTTTTTGGCACTTCATGCATTTCCCTAGTTGCCGATGACGCTTTCGCACGCGTAAGGATCCTTACGGATCCGTAAGGATCCTTTCGGATCCGTTCGCGTCCGTAAGGATCCGTTCGCATCCTTACGGATCCGTAAGGATGCGAAAGGATCCTTTCGCATGCGAAACGTGAGCTACACTTGTAAGGATTTTAGGCACTTTTAGGTACAAAAAATGCGAAAGCCGAATCGATGCGAAAAGCCGAATTGATCCGTTCACGTTTCTATGGAATTTGACAGTTTTGTATGGGCGAAATCCGAAACGATCCTCACAGGTGTGGTTCCACCCTAATAGTACGAGATCCGAACATAACATCGACCTTCACCCATCTGTTTACCGAATGAAACATTTTTTTTTATAAAATTCCATACATAGACAAATACGTCTTGTATGTATTGCCTATCAAAATATGTTCATGACTATCATTAATTAAAAAAAAATATTAATTAAATTTTTTTAGCGAGTTTCACCCACTTGTTTACCAATCAAAATATATATCAAAAAACAGATTATTTAATAACAAACGCGATGGTATAGTATTGCCTGCAATAAACCGTTCATGAAACACTATTGCCAGGATTTAAAGTTTAAAAATCTAAGCAAGTAAAGTTGCGCAAGAGAGAAATCCGAGCTTATTTAGTGTAATAAAGAAGGATAGACCATAGTGGCTGCGAAGCGACGCCTTCGTTGAACTCGCTAAAAAAATATTTTATACGGTGAACCGTTTTCGAGATAGAGGGCGGAGAGCGCGCGGTCACAGCATCACTTGGTCAACCGGTGCCTCCGGTCGAAAACGCGCCATATACAGTGTGTCCGGACATGAACAGTTCGGCCGTTCAGAGAATGCGTTCCTGGCACCTATCTAAACAATATTTTACTCTCAGTTTGGCACAAAATTATAACATTAATTGATTATTGATATAATAATGTTGTTTTAGTGCTCATCAATTGTTAAAACTGTAAACAAGCAGCAATAATATTTTTATCGTAACTGCAACGCCATTACAAAGTTACGTCGTCAGTTCAATCGCGACGTGTCAGGAACGCATTCTCTGAACGGCCGTAGTTTAGCGATATTTTAAACACTTATATAACAACTATTTTTAAGTACAAATATACCCTAAGCTTGGGCCCAATCCACTTCCCCCCTATGTGGCAGCCATTTTTTTTTGTATTGAAATATTCTCTAAACGTGTACAAAAAAAATCATATCTCTCAAAGTTTTGGTCTTACTGAGATAAAAATGGACTTATTCGAAGGGCAAAAATACTGTCCTACTGTCTACATTACAAAACAAAGCGTTTACATTTCTATAACCTTTGAAAAAAATGTGAAACCCGAAAAAAATAATCGTAAAATCATGTAACTCAACCAATTATTGTCAATAACTGCAAAAACACCCCCGACAACCCTTTCTATTTTTTTACTAGATCAAGAGATTTTCAGCTAAGCTATAATACAACATTTAATTTATAACTGTATGTCTAATACTTTCAGAGTTATTGTTGTTTGAACATAGCGCATACGCATGAATGTTATGTGTTTTTAATGATTTCCTGTTTAGGGTTCCGACCAATGTTCAAATAAATGTTATTTTTCTTAAAGAAAGAACAAAACATCGAAAATTTTTAAGTAATTTTTTTATTTATCTATGACAAGATAGTCCTTGATTGCGATCTCACCTGATGGTAAGTAACGATGCAGTCTAAGATGGTAGCGGACTAACTTATAAGTATCTTTATTATAATCAAAATAGTAGTTTGAGGAAAGAGTTCAAATTGGACTTACCTTTGCTGAGGAATGCTGCGGCTTCCTCCCACGGAAATGAAACCAGGTGGACACGTTTAATTTATTTTTATTTAGAAACTTAATTCCAAGTAGTTGTTACTTTAGATTTGCAATAACACATGGCTTACATAACAGTTCTAGATGAATCATGGGTGTATTGGATAAATAGTGTACATTTTACTGTTGCACTGCACGGATTTCACGTTCCCTGATGTTTAGCTCGGCTGAGTATTTGCCGTGTAAGATGTAATCAGATAGTAACATAAAACATAGCTAAGAAAATGGTAATTGGTTATATATAGATAAAGAACTGTTTATTTTTTAGGTTCCATTGGTCAAAAATTTTAAAACATCGATTTAACCTTTGTTGTTCTAAGAACTTTTAAGAAAATATTATGCCTATACTCTCAAAATTTAATTTAAATTAAACTTTACAAAACTTCATGTGAAAATCGGTAATTAGTTTCTTTTATTTATTCTTAATAAATAACCAGCGAACACAGTCATTTCTGCTAATATTCCGGGGTCTGCAACACATATAAAGTATTTCACATTAAATTATTACATAGCTTATCGCTAATCACTATACTTATACATAATACTAGCTGATGCCCGCGACTTCGTCTGCTTGGATTTAGTTCATAACATCCCGCGGGAAATCTTTGTCACCCTCCAGGTTCTCAACTATACCTATCCAATAAATTTGATCACCAGGAAACATTTGATCGTCTTGCTCGCGGCATTGTTAATGATGATTCAAGAGAAAACATATTACTGATGATATTATCAATTACGTTTAGCTACGATTTTTATAATTGTCAAATTTTTTACCATACTTAACCAAAGACTAAATTACGTTAAGCTGTCATTTACGTTTTGTTATTCCACTGTCATTTGCGTTTTGTTATTCCATGTCATATGCGTTTTTGTTATACCACGTTTTATAGTGACTTGACGTAAACGCGGTCGAACGGGATAAAAAGTATCCTATGTCCGTCTCCTGGTTCTAAGCTACCTCTCCACCAATTTTCAGCCAAATCGATTCATCGTTCTTGAGTTATAAATAGTGTAACTAACACCACTTTCTTTTATATATATAGATACGTAGTTTCTCTTTGATTCAGTGATATAAAATTATATCTTCAAGTTAACAGCTTTATAATGTTAAAGGTAAGGCTGATCCTCGGCTTACGACTCGCCTTATCGATTGCTGATATGTCCTTTTTCAAGGGTATCCGTAAGGTAATATTTTTTCTTAGACACTCTATATTTTCGGTGAAGATATGAATAAAATCTATTAGACTAAAGCGCTCTTTATGAAGCAGGTGCGGTGAACTGACTTTAGTATGTAGTTACAATGAGCTTGTTTTAAGCGATTACAGACTCTCTCACACATATCTGACATTTTGGCAGTTTAAGCAATTAGGTATCACTTGTTTTAACGGTAAACAACCGACTTCAAGCGCCACTACAAAATAAAAGTTTGTACAGGTATGTTAAAGTCGGGCGGACCTAAATAGAAACGATGAAATCGATGGGCAACGCTAGCCCAACTTCAAAATAGCTGTACAAACTAAAATTATTTTATACTTTGTAGTGGCGTTTGAAGTCGTTTTTTAAAGAATTCTTACCTTTACATTATTATTTTAAGCGTTTTAGTGGTATCTCTAATCTTCACATTCTCTCATCGCGAGCGATTTGCTCTTATTAGTGTAGCTTCATAGAATCAGTCCACACTCTGATCGCGAGCGATTTGCTCTTATTCATTGAGGAGTTCCGTCCTCCATCACCGAAGATGTTCATCAGATATTCACTAGATTTAAATGGGACAAACCTTACTATAATTATGTCCTTTCAAATAAAAAAAAAATTAAACGGTTCAGATTTATATGGAGTACGGAGTTATATGGTGTTATCGACAAAAAGAAATACGCGACGAATTGATAACCTTCTCTTTTTTTTCAAGTTGGTTAAAAATGAATTTATATATTATACGGTTAAAATCTTGTCACATGACATAGACATCGTGACATGACTCTGGTGTTTCATTTATAACATCAAATACTACTTACACTATACAATTATAGAGCACTAATATTACTCGTAGTCATAAGTTAAGTAGTACCCGCTAGCTATTGTCCAAGGGGCAAGGAGCTATGTCAGTGTTATTTAATACAGAAGTCTCTGAGGAGGCAGGCTTGAGGCCGGTAGTGAACGCTCGCCCGCCTCAAAGGAACGTCACCTTTAAGCTATGTTGAACACTGCAGTATCTATTCCAAGCTGTCATTTAATCGGTTTGTATGCTGCTTTGTACCGTTGCTATCGATTTGTAGATATCCGACAGATGTCTATTGTCTTTTCCCTTCTAAACTATATATCATCTTAATATATATAAATTACGCGTCACGTTGTTTGTCCGCGATGGACTCCTAAACTACTTAACCGATTTTAATCAAACTTCGTAACTATCTGTAATTTGGTCCGACTTAGAAGATAGGATAGTTTTTTGGATTGGGTTAGTCTATTTATTTTATTTATATAGATAAGTTGGCGGTACGAAGTTCGCTGGGCCAGCTAGTTTAATATAAAAAAATATTTTTAAAAAACCGACTTCAAACTCCCGCGCCACTATACAAAGCATTTAATTTATTGTTGATATTTTAAAAACCGCTCGACCGATTTTGATAAAATTTCAATGGTGCCACCCACCTGGGAAGTATACCCTTCGAAACCAAAAAAGAACTTTCTAACTCGGTTCAGGCGTCTTCGAGTAATCGGTGAAAATACATAAAAATAAAAAGATTCCGACGAATTGAGAACCTCCTCCTTTTTGAAGTCCGTTAAAAAGGTGAACATTGTTATATAATCTTTTTTTTAATTTAAATAATATTAAAAATATTTTTCATTTCGTTTTATGTCCCGAAAAACAATTTCTGAGAAATATCATATTTTTACAACGGAAATTAATTAAATTTTCCGGAGCGTACAAGCGCAGTCGATTTTATTACTGCAGGTACTGACCGGCATAACTTAATTTGGCACAAGTAATATTTCAGCTGTTCAGCGTACTCACATACATACATACGTACATAGTGCAGCTATTTTTGAAATTTTCACTTATTGACGACTTTTCCGCGGATTGAATTTAAAAATTGGCTCTCCATTGTTGAGATATATAAACTCGTAGGTACAAATAATTTGTTCTGCTATGTTCAATAACCAAATTATAATATTATTTAAGTACTAGCTGATGCCCGCGACTTCGTCCGCGTGGATTTAGTTTTTAAAATCCCTCGGGAACACTTTGATTTTCCGGGATAAAAGTAGCCTATGTCACTCTCCAGGTCCTCAATTATACCCATGCAAAAAATCACGTAGATCCGTGGCTCTGTTGCGGCGTGATTGAAGGACAAACCAACAAACACACTTTCGCATTTATAATATTAGTAAATATGATTAGAATATTAAATTACATAGGAAAACACTGTAATATTACGTCCATACGATGTATTACATCCATACCTACTATGTAGTATGTAGGTATAATGATCGTTTGGCAAAATCTGACGCCTTTGGAGTAGTTTGACTTTGACAAAATAGTATCCACGATGGCTATATACGATAAATTACAAATGCCAGCTTAAGATGAGCCGTTCATTCAAAGTATCCTGTAGATTCCGGGGTTCAAGTTATTTGGACCTATACAGAAGATTTTGATGTCTATAATTTCTGAACTACGAAATTGACGACCTTGAAATAATTACAGGACAATCTCTAAAGAACCTGCTTTCTAACAAAAAAAGAATGGATTAAATCGGAATACGCCTTAATGAATTACAGCGAAATACACATTTTGACTTTCATCCCCTCTCCCAAGGGAACCGTGCTGAATTTCGGGATAAAAAGTATCCTATATTATACCTCGTAGTACTAACTTAAATCGTGCCAAGTTTCATTTAAATCCGTCCAGTAGTTTCGGCGTGATGCGCGGCCAAGATACAGACAGACAGACAGACAGACAGACAGACAGACAGACAGACAGACAGACAAAAAATTAAAAAAAAATTGTTTTGGCTTCAGTATCGATTATAGAGTGCCCTCAAACAAAAATTTTCAAAATATCTTCAATGTACAGAATTGGACCTGTTACAGTTTTATTATATTATAGATATTATCGCTAATTACTTATCTTATCGCTAATTTTTTTTGGATCCTGTATTTCGGAGTGACCGAGATTCAATGTGGGATTTGTGAAGGGCGAGGGATAATTCTTCAGCATTCACGAGGGTTCAGCATCAGTTCTCGACTGATCTTTGGGCTACTTGAACGAAACTTCAGGATAATTTGGAACAGCAATTTATAACATAGAACTGAGAACTGATTTGATCAATAAATAGCCACAATAGACATGGTCCAGAAACGGGAATTATTACTGAAAAACTAATCAGGCTTTAACGCTGAAACCCTACCTAAAGCCGTCTCCAACCACCAATTCGCATTGGGCCAGCGTGGTGGACTATGGCCTATAACCCTTCTCTGAGAGGAGACCTGCGCTCAGTAGTGAGCCGTTGATGGGTTGCTAATGATGACTTAGGCGTGTCAAAATATTTGTAGCGATAGTGAATTATCGCTACTCACTATTTACTTATCTTATCGCAAGTCAATAATTACTTATCGCTTATCACTCATTACTTATCGCTAATCACATCTTATCGCTTATTACTAATTACTTATCTTATCGCTTATGACTAATTACTTATCGCTTATCACTAAACATCTTATCGCTAATTACTAATTACTAATTACATATCTTATCACAAATTACTATCACTAATTTCTTATCTTATCGTTTATCACTAATTTCACATCTTATCGCTTATTACTAATTACTTTAATCGCTATTTACTAATAACATATCTTATTACAAATTTTTTATCTTATCGCTTATCACTAATTACTTATCTTATCGCTTACCACTAATTACTTATCCTACCGTTTATCACTAATTTCTTATCTTATCGCTAATCAATAATTTCTTATCTTATGGCTTATCACTAATTACTTATCGCTTATTACTTATCGCTTATCACTAATTATTTTGCTAATCGCTAATTACTAATAACATATCTTATCACTAATTACTTATCTTATCGTTTATCACTAATAACTTATCTAATCGTTTATGACTAAATTACTTATCGCTTATCACTAATAACTTATCTTATCGCTAATTACTAATTACTAATTACATATCTTATCACAAATTACTTATAGTTTATCACTAATTTCTTATCTTATCGCTAATCAGTAATAACTTATCTTATCGCTTATCACTAATTACTATCACTAATATCTTATCTTATCGTTTATCTTTAATCTCACATCTTATCGCTTATCACTAATTACTTATAGCTTGTCACTGAATTACTTATCTTATCGCTAATTACTAATAACATATCTTATCACTAATTACTTGTCTTATCGCTTATTACTAATTACTTAACTAATCGCTATTCTAATGACATATCTTATCACAATTTTTTTATCTTATCGCTTATCACTAATTACTTATCGCTTATTACTTATCTTATTGCTTATTACTAATTACTCAACTAATCGCTATTTACTAATAACATAATATCTTATCACTAATTTTTTATCTTATCGCTTATCACTAATTACTTATCTTATCACCTATCACTGATAACTTATCCTATCGTTTTCACTAATTTCTTATCTTAACGCTAATCAATAATTTCTTATCTTATCGCTTATCACTAATTACTTATCTTATCGCTCATCACTAGTTACTTATCTTATAGCTTATCACTAATTTCTTATCTTATCGCTTATCACTAATTACTTATCTTATCGCTTATCACTAATTAGTGATAAGCTTATGTTATCGCTAACTAACATATGATCTTATCACTAATTACTTATCTTATCGCTTATTACTAATTACTTTAATCGCTATTTACTAATAACATATCTTATCACAAATTTTTTATCTTATCGCTTATCACTAATTACTTATCGCTTGCACAAATTATTTTACTAATCGCTAATTACTAATAACATATCACTAATTACTTATCTTATCGTTTATCACTAATAACTTATCTTATCGCTAATTAAAATTACTAATAACATATCTTATCACTAATTACTTATCTTATCGCTTATTACTAATTACTTAACTAATCGCTATTCTAATGACATATCTTATCACAATTTTTTTATCTTATCGCTTATCACTAATTACTTATCGCTTATTACTTATCTTATTGCTTATTACTAATTACTCAACTAATCGCTATTTACTAATAACATAATATCTTACCACTAATTTTTTATCTTATCGCTTATCACTAATTACTTATCTTATCACTTATCACTGATAACTTATCCTATCGTTTTTCACTAATTTCTTATCTTAACGCTAATCAATAATTTATATCGCTTATCACTAATCATTTTACTAATCGCTAATTACTAATAATATATCTTATCACTAATTACTTATCTTATCGTTTATCACTAATAACTTATCTTATCGCTTATCACTAATTACTTATGTTATCGCTAATTACTAATAACATATGTTATCGCTAATTACTTAAGTCATTAGTGATAAGATATGTCATAAGTAATTAGCGATTAGTTAAGTAATCAGTAATAAGCGATAAGATAAGTCATTAGTGATAAGATATGTCATATCTTATCGCTTATTACTGATTACTTAACTAATCGCTATTTACTAATGACATATCTTATCACTAATTTTTATCTTATCGCTTATCACTAATTATATATCTTATCGTTTATCACTAAATACTTATCGTATCGTTTGTCACTAATTTCTCATCTTATCGATAATCAATAATTTCTTACCTTATCGCTTATTACTAATTTCTTATCTTATCGCTTATCACTAATTACTTATCGCTTATTACTAATTACTTATTTTTACTCATTACTTATTTTTACTAATTACTATCTTATCGCTTGTCACTAATTATTTTACTAATCGCTAATTACTAATAACATATCTTATCACTAAATACTTATCTTATCGTTTATCACTACACTAATAACTTATCTCATCGTTTATGACTTATTACTTATCGCTTATCACTAATAACTTATCGCTAATTACTAATTACATATCTTATCACAAATTACTTATAGTACATCACTAATTTCTTATCTTATCGTTTATCACTATTTCTTTACTAATCGCAAAGTACTTATCGCTAATAATTACATATCTTATAGCTTACCACTAATTACTTATCTTATCGCTAATCAATAATTACTTACCTTATTGCATATCAATAATTACTTATCTTATAGCTAATTACTCAAAACATATCTTATCACAAATCACTAACGAGACCAGACGAGACCAGATGAGACCAGATGAGACCAGATGAGACCAGACGAGACCAGACGAGACCATACGAGACCAGACAAAAAAGAAGAGACAAGACAGACCAGACCAGACCAGACCATACGAGACTAGACGAGACCAGACAAGACCAGAAGAGACGAGACCAGACTAGACCAGATTAGACCAGACTAGACCAGACGAGACCAGACCAGACGATAAGAGACCAGATGAGACCAGACATCACCAGACGAAACCAGAGGAACCAGAGGAACCAGACGAGACCAGACGACACCAGACGAGACCAGACGAGATCAGACGCGACCACACCTGACGAGACCAGACCAGGCGAGGCCCGACACGACGCAGCAGACAGGTCCAACACGCACGGCAGTGCACCAGCAGGTGAAGGGCAGACGCGCTGTGGCCGGTGCTGCGAGACGCCTCTGCGTGCTCGGCAGCGCATAGGCAGGTGAGGTGCAGACGCACCGTGGCCAGCGATGCGCCATGCTCCAACGCGCACGGCAGCGCACCAGCAGGTGCAGCGCAGACGAGCCATGGTCGGCGCTGCGACGACGCACCTCTGCGTGCTCGGCAGCGCACAGGCAGGTGAGATGCAGACGCGCCGTGCTCCAACGGACACGGCAGCGCACCGGCAGGTGAGAGGCAGACGCGCCGTAACCGGCGCTGCGCTGTGCTCCAACGTGCATGGCAGCGCACAGACACGCCTCTGCGTGCTCAGTAACAAACCGGTAGGTGAGACGTAGACGCACAGTGGCCGGCGCTGTGCTTCGACGCGCTCAGCAGCGCACGAGCAGGTGATGCGCTGACGTGCTGTGGCCGGCGCTGCGAGGTGCTCCAACGCGCTCGGCAGCACACCAGCAGGTGAGGCGCACACGAGCCGTTGTCGGCGCTGCGCTCCAATACGCTTGGCAACGCACCAGCAGGTGAGACGCAGACGTGCCGTGGCCAGCGCTGCGACACGCTCCATTGCGCATTGCAGCGCACCGGCATGTGAGGGGCAGATGCATCGTGGCCGGCGCTGTGCAACGACGCGCTCAGCAGCGCATCAGCAGGTGAGGCGCAGACGCGCCGTGGCCAGTGCTGCGACGCGCTCCAACGCGCACGGCAGTTCACTGCCAGGTGAGGCGTAGAGGTGCCGTGGCCACCGCTGCGACACTCCTCTGCGTGTTCGACAGCGTACCAGCAGGTGAGGCGTAGACGCGCCGTGGCTGGCACTGCGACAAGCTCCGACCTGCTCGGCAGCTCACCGGCAGATGAGCCGTGCTGAGCCGAGCTGCGGACGGTCCACCATCTAGAGCGAGAATGACATGCAGACGCAAGGCATCAGCCACCCGTATTTATACCAAAGCATGCTTGTAATAAATGCAACAATACAACTACAAGATAATGCACCACAATACAACAACAAGACAAGAAAAGACAAGACTGATGAGCAAAGCCGAGCCGAGCCGTGCCCAGTAGAGCACCAGCAGGTGAGGCGCAGACGCGCCGTGGCCAGCGTTGCGACACGCCTCTGCGTGCTCAGTAACGCACCGGCAGGTGAGGCGTAGACGCACAGTGGCCGGCGCTGCGCTTCGACGCGCTCAGCAGCGCACGAGCAGGTGAGGCGCAGACGTGACGTGGCCGGCGCTGCGAAGTGCTCCAACGCGCTTGGCAGCACACCGGCAAGTGAGACGCACACGAGCCGTTGCAGGCGCTGCGCTCCCATACGCTCGGCAACGCACCAGCAGATGAGGCGCAGACGCGCCGTGGCCAGCGCTGCGACACGCTCAATTGCGCACTGCAGTGCACCAGCATGTAAGGCGCAGACGCGCCGTGGCCGACGCTGAGACATGCCCCTGCGTGCTCGGCAGCGCATCGGCTGCTGAGGCGCAGACGTGCCGTGGCCAGCGCTGCGACACGCTCCATTGCGCACTGCAGCGCACCGGCATGTGAGGCGCAGACGCGCCGTGGCCAGCGCTGCGACGCGCCCCAACGCGCACGGCAGCTCACTGGCAGGTGGCACACACGAGCCGTTGTCGGCGCTGCACTCCCATACTCTCGGCAACGCACCAGCAGGTGAGGCGCAGACGTGCCGTGGCCAGCGCTGCGACACGCTTCATTGCGCACTGCAGCGCACCGGCATGTGAGGCGCAGATGCATCGCGTCCGGCGCTGTGCAACGACGCGCTTGGCAGCGCATCAGCAGGTGAGGCGCAGACGCGCCGTGGCCAGCGCTGCGACGCGCCCCAACGCGCACGGCAGCTCACTGGCAGGTGGCACACACGAGCCGTTGTCGGCGCTGCACTCCCATACTCTCGGCAACGCACCAGCAGGTGAGGCGCAGACGTGCCGTGGCCAGCGCTGCGACACGCTTCATTGCGCACTGCAGCGCACCAGCATGTGAGGCGCAGATGCAACGACGTGCTCGGCAGCGCACCAGCAGGTGAGGTGCAGACAGGTGACGCACTGTGGCACCGTGGCTGGCGCTGTGTCAGCAGGTGACGCACTCGACAGCGCAGACAAGTGGCGTGCTGTGGCGCAACGGCTGGCGTTGCGTCAGGAAGTGACTCGCTCGCACGCACACCGACAGGTGGCGCACAGTGGCGCCGAGGCTGGCACTGCGACAGTCCCATGCGAGCTAGGCAGCGCAATGGCAGGTGAGGCACAGACGTGCCGTGGCCAGCGCTGCGACATGCCTCTGCGTACTCGGCAGTGCACCAGCAGGTGAGACGCAGACGCCGTGGCCAGCGCTGCGACACACCCCTGCATGCCCGGCAGCACAGAGACAGATGAGGCGCGGAAGTGCTGTGGCTGGAGCTGCGACGCGCCCCTGCGTGTTTGACAAAGCACCGGCAGGTAAGGCCGTATATTAAGGCTTATCACTAATAAATTATCTTATCGCTAAACATTACTTATTTTATTGCTTATCACTATTAGCATATCTTATCGCTTATCACTAATAACATATCTTATCACAAATCATTAACGAGACCAAACGAGACCAGACGAGACCAGATGAGACCAGACGAGACCAGACGTGGCTTAACAAGACCAGACGAGACAAGACAAAACCAGACCAGACGAGAATAGATGAGACCATACGAGACCAGACAAGACCAGACGAGTCAAGACCAGACCAGACCAGACCATACCAGACCAGATGAGACCACACAAGACCAGAAAAGACCAGAGCAGACGAGACCAGACCAGACCAGACGAGACTAGACAAGACCAGACGAGTACAGACAAGAGACCAGACGAGTACAGACAAGAGACCAGACGAAAAGAAACGATGAAGGCAGACGAGACAAGACCAGACCAGACCAGACTAGATGAGACAACACAAGACCAGATGGGACCAGACGAGAAAAGACGATGAGGTCAGACCAGACAAGACCAGACCAGACAAGACCAGACCAGACAAGACAAGACCAGACCAGACAAGACCAGACCAGACCTGGCGAGGTCAGACCAGACGAGACGAAACTAGACCAGAGAGACCAGACCAGACGAGACCAGACCTAGCGAGGCCAGACCAGACAAGAGGAAACTAAACCAGAGAAACGAGACGAAACTAGACCAGAGAGACGAGACCAGACGAGATCAGAGGAGTCAGACGAGACCAGAGGAGCCAGACGAGACCAGATGAGACCAGGCGAGGCCAGACCCGACGCAGACGCGCCATGGCCGATGCTGCGACACTCCCCGACGTGCTCGCCAGCGCAGACAGGTGGTGCGCAGTGACACCACGGCTGGCGCTGCGTCAGAAGGTGACGTGCTCGCCAGCGCACCGACAAGTGGCGCGCAGTGGCTGGCACTGCGACAAGCCCCTGCGAGCTTGACAGCTGAGGTGCAGACGCGCCGTGGCCAACGATGCGCCGTGTTCCAACGCGCTTGGCAGCGCACCAGCAGGTGAGGCGCAGACACACCGTGGCCAGCGCATCGCAAAATCCAAAGCGCATGGCATGGCACGGCACCGGCAGGCTAGGCGCAGATACACCGTGGCCTGTGCTGTTCTGACGCGCTCGGCAGCGCACCGGCTGGTGAGGCGCAGACGCGCCGTGTCCAGCGCTGCGACGCGCTCGGCAGCACACCAGCAGGTTTGACGCAGACGCACCATGGCCAGCGCTGCGACACGCTCCATTGCGCACTGCAGCGCACCGGCATGTGAGGCGCAGGTGCATCGTGGTCAGCACTGTGCAACGACGTGCTCAGCAGCGCACCAGCAGGTGAGGCGCAGACGCGCCCTGGCCGACGCTGCGACATGCCCCTGCGAGCTCTGCAGCGCATCGGCTGGTGAGGCGCAGACGTGCCGTGGCCAGCGCTGCAACACGCTCCATTGCGCACTTCAGCGCACCGGCATGTGAGGCGCAGATGCATCGCGGCCGGCGCTGTGCAACGACGCGCTCGGCAGCGCATCAGCAGGTGAGGCGCAGACGCGCCCTGGCCGACGCTGCGACATGCCCCTGCGTGCTCTGCAGCGCATCGGCTGGTGAGGCGCCGACGTGCCGTGGCCAGCGCTGCGACACGCTCCATTGCGCACTGCAGCGCACCGGCATGTGAGGCGCAGATGCATCGCGGCCGGCGCTGTGCAACGACGCGCTCGGCAGCGCATCAGCAGGTGAGGCGCAGACGCGCCGTGGCCAGCGCTGCGACGCGCTCCAACGCGCATGGCAGTTCACTGCCAGGTGAGGCGTAGAGGTGCCGTGGCCGCCGCTGCGACACTCCTCCGCGTGTTCGACAGCGCACCAGCAGGTGAGGCGCAGACGCGCCGTGGCTGGCACTGCGACAAGCTCCGACCTGCTCGGCAGCGCACCGGCAGATGAGCCGTGCTGAGCCGAGCTGCGAACGGTCCACTATCTAGAGCGAGAATGACACGCAGACGCAAGGCATCAGCCACCCTTATTTATACCAAAGCATGCTTGTAATAAATGCAACAATACAACTACAAGATAATGCATTACAATACAACAACAAGACAAGACAACAAGTTCGAAACCTGAGCTATATATACAGTAACTTAAGAAATATTTTGAGTACTGATCTACTATTAAGAGTGTACAGTTCCTTAACTCAATCGTTAATCTTGTATGGCATTATTGCATGGGGTTCATGTGGCTCAACTATCTATACTTATAATAAAACTGTAACTGGAAGATTTCTGTACATTTAATATATTTTGAAAATTTTAATTGAGGGATGCTTGACTATCGATACTGAGCCCAAAACAGATTTTTATTTAATTTTTGTCTGTCTGTCTGTCTGTCTGTCTGTCTGTCTGTCTGTCTGTCCGCGCTTCACGCGAAAACTACTGAACGGATTTAAATGAAATTTAGTACAGCGGTAGCTGATACTCCGGGTCAACATATAGGATAGTTTTTATCCCGATAAAACATAAGGTTACTCCAGGATAGGTGATGAAACTTTTTGTTGATTTTACTCCATAACTCAGTCAAATCTGAACGGATTTTAATAATTCTTTCTTTATTTGTGAGTGTGTAGGACAAGAAATACAATGACCAATTTTGGTGAAGATCTGCTAGATATTATCGGAGATAGAGGTCAAAACTTCTCTCGGATAGTTCCAGGTCACTCGCATACGATATATACGTATATAGATCTTATTACATTCATACCATAGCCATATTTTGACCTGAGCTATTCATTACATACTAATTTTAGACTATATCACTGACCTCCAGGTCCTAGCTCCTCAATCCTGATGGTGCAGTGTACTGCCCACCTAAATCATGGATATTTACGAACTGTCGATTGTGAATTGATATTGTAGGTGCCAAATATATTTATTTAAAATATAATAGTGTAGTGGAGCCATAAAAGAGGACTCAATTCTGATGCTGCTGGGTGCTGCTCACCAATGATAGGTAACAATTAGTATGAACTACTTAGGGTAGTGGCATAACGCAGCCGTAAAAAAATTCGCGTCTCCGTTTTCCGTTTACTAAAATTTCCCACAGTAGCTTAGTATTCTTAGATGGCATCAATCTATTCAGCTAATTTAATTATCGCTCGGTTCGGTTTAGGAATCATCCACCTCCCTTCTCCTCCCCATGCTATAACTACTAATGGTACCAACTTCTCAATCCCGATGCTGCTGATGATAATACCCACCTAAATAGTGGGTGTTTACAAAATGTCGATAATGAATTCATATTGTAGGTACCAACCAAGTGAAGACTACAAAGTGGCATAGTGCAATCGTAAAAAATGTCTCACTCGCTTCGTTTGCGAGAATGTCGATTGTAGATTTCTTTTTAACCGACTTCGAAAAAGGAGCAGATTCTCAATTCGTCGGAATCTATTTTTTCAATTTTTTATGTATGTTCACCGATTACTTGAAGGCGCCTGAACTGATTTGGAAAATTCTTACTTTTTTGTTTGAAAGGGTACTTCCCAGGTGGTTTTTAAATTTTACTGAAATCGGTTGAGCGGTTTTAAAAAATTGAGAAAAAAAATACAATACTTTGTTTTGTAAAAAAATTATATTAAATTATGTACTCATTAGTAAATGGACTACACAGAGGCGTAGTGCGATCAAAAAAACCTTCGCGCTCGCTTCGCTCGCGAAAATATCAGTTTTCAGTTGCTACTGCGGGTGCCAAGTATGAACTACAAAGAAGCGTAGTGCAATCGAAAATTTTCGCGCTCGCTTCGCTCGTTTCGTAAGAACCAAGTATAACGAACCAATAAAGCAACGAAAACTGCAATATCTGGGACATATAATGCGTGGCGATAAGTACAAGTTGCTCCAACTAATAGTACAGGGGAAGATACAAGGTAGGAGACCCCCTGGAAGAAGACGGACCTCTTGGCTCAAGAATCTCCGGACATGGTTCGGACTGGGTACTCGATCCTTATTCCGCGCAGTTGTGTGTAAGGTCCGAATAGCCAATATGATAGCCGACCTCCGGTAGGAGATGGCACCTCAAGAAGAAGAAGAAGAAGAACCAAGTATGAAGGAAACAGTTATGTAGTGCAGCTCTAAAGAATTTTGCGAAATGTCTGTTTTGGATTGCCAAGTATGGACTACATAGTGATGCAATGAAATTGTAAAAATTTTCGCGCTAGCTTCATTGGCGAAAATTTCTTAATTGTTGTTGTGAGTCTAAACCGAGTATGCTCGCTTCGCTCGCGAAAATATCAGTTTTCAGTTGCTACTGTAGGTGCCAAGTATGAACTACAAATATGCGTAGTGCAATCGAAATTTTTTGATTGTAGATTGCTTTTGTCTATACCAATTAGTATGGACTACACAGAGGCGTAGTGCGATCAAAATATTTTCGCGCTCGCTTCACTCGCGAAAATTTTGGTTTTCGCTAATGTAGGTGCCAAGTTTAAACTAAAAAAGAGCGTAGTGCAATCTAAAATTTTTGCGCTCGCTTTGCTCGCGAAATTGTGTCTTTTCTTGATTGGTATTGTAAGAACAATGTATGAAGGACACAGTTAAGTAGTGCAGCCCTAAAAACATTGCAAAATGTCCGTTTTGGATTGCCAAGTATGGACTACGTAGTGATGCAATGTAATTGTAAAAAATTTCGCGCTCGCTTCGCTCGCGAAAATGCCTTTTCTTCATTGTTGTTGTAAGTGTAAACCAAGTATGGAAAACATAGTTAAGTAGTGCAGTCCTAAAAAATTTCGCGCTCGCTTCGCTCGCGAAAATGTCTTTTCTTCATTATTGTTGTTAGTGTAAACCAAGTATGGAGTATATAGTTAAGTAGTGCGTTCCTAAAAAATTTCGCGCTCGCTTCGCACGCGAAAATATCACTTTTCAGTTGCTATTGTAGGTGCCAAGTATGAACTACAAAGAAGCGTAGTGCAATCGAAAATTTTTGCGCTCGCTTCGCTCGCGAAAAAGTCGGTTGTAGATTGCTTTTGTCTATACCAATAAGTATGGACTACACAGAGGCGTAGTGCGATCAAAATATTTTCGCGCTCGCTTCGCTCGCGAAAATTTCGCTTTTCGCTTCCTAATGTAGGTGCCAAGTAGAAACTAAAAAGGAGAGTAGTGCAATCTAAAATTTTTGCGCTCGCTTTGCTCGCGAAATTGTGTCTTTTCTTGATTGGTATTGTAAGAACCAAGTATGAAGGACACAGTTAAGTAGTGCAGCCCTAAAAAATTTGCGAAAATGTCTGTTTTCGATTGCCGAGTATGGACTTCATAGTGATGCAATGTAATTGTAAAAAATTAGGCGCTCGCTTCGCTCGCGAATATGTCTTTTCTTCATTGTTGTTGTAAGTGTAAACCAAGTATGGAGTACATAGTTAAGTAGTGCAGTCCTAAAAAATTGCGAAAATGTCCGTTTTGGATTGCCAAGTATGGACTACGTAGTGATACAATGTAATTGTGAAAAATTTCGCGCTCGCTTCGCTCGCAAAATATCTGTTTTTAGTTGCTACTGTAGGTGCCAAATATGAACTACAAATAAGCGTAGGGCAATTGAAAATTTTTGCGCTCGCTTCGCTCGCGAAAATGTCGATTGTAGATTGCTTTTGTCTATACCAATTAGTATGGACTACACAGAGGCGTAGTGCGATCAAAATATTTATGCGCTCGCTTCGCTCGCGAGAATTTCGCTTTTCGCTTGCTAATGTAGGTGCCAAGTAGAAACTAAAAAGAAGCGTAGTGCAATCTAGAATTTTTGCGCTCGCTTTGCTCGCGAAATTATGTCTTTTCTTGATTGGTATTGTAAGAACCAAGTATGAAGGACACAGTTAAGTAGTGCAGCCCTAAAAAATTTGCGAAAATGTCCGTTTTCGATTGCCAAGTATGGACTTCATAGTGATGCAATGTAATTGTAAAAAATTAGGCGCTCGCTTCGCTCGCGAATATGTCTTTTCTTCATTGTTGTTGTAAGTGTAAACCAAGTATGGAGTACATAGTTAAGTAGTGCAGTTTTAAAAAATTTCGCGCTCGCTTCGCTCGCGAAAATGTCGATTGTAGATTGCTTTTGTCTATACCAATTAGTATGGACTACACAGAGGCGTAGTGCGATCAAAATATTTTTGCGCTCGCTTCACTCGCGAAAATTTCGGTTTTCGCTTGCTAATGTAGGTGCCAAGTAGAAACTAAAAAGGAGAGTAGTGCAATCTAAAATTTTTGCGCTCGCTTTGCTCGCGAAATTGTGTCTTTTCTTGATTGGTATTGTAAGAACCAAGTATGAAGGACACAGTTAAGTAGTGCAGCCCTAAAAATTTGCGAAAATGTCGCTCGCTTTACTAGCGATAATGTCGATTATCGATTGCTTTTGTCTATACCAATTAGTATGGATTACACAGAGGCGTACTTAATGCGATCAAAAAATCTTTGCGCTCGCTTCGCTCGCGAAAATATCAGTTTTCAGTTGCTACTGTAGGTGCCAAGTATGAACTACAAATAAGCGTAGTGCAATCGAAAATTTTTGCGCTCGCTTCGCTCGCGAAATGTGTCTTCCTTGATTGATACTGTAAGAACCAAGTATGAATGACACAGTTATGTAGTGCAGCCCTAAAAATTTTGCGAAATGTCCGTTTTGGACTACATAGTGATGCAATGAAATCTTAAAAATTTTCGCGCTCGCTTCGTTGGCGAAAATGTCTTTTCTTAATAATTGTTGTTGTGAGTGTAAACCAAGTATGGAGAACATATTTAAGTAGTGCAGTTCTGAAAATTTCGCGCTTGCTTCGCTCGCGATAACGTCGCTTTTGTGTTGCTTATGTAGGTGCCAAGTATGGACTATATGGTGGCGTAGTGCAATCCTTAAAATGTCGCACTGGCTTTACTAGCGATAATGTCGATTATAGATTGCTTTTGTAGATACCAATTAGTATGGGCTACACAGAGGCGTAGTGCGATCAAAAAATTTTCGCACTCGCTTCGCTCACGAAAATTTCGGTTTTCAGTTGCTACTGTAGATGCCAAGTATAAACTAAAAAGAAGCGTAGTGCAATCGAAAATTCTCGCCTGCATCACTGGACTACAGTCCAGTGATGCAGGCGAGAATGAAGACCAGTTGCCAATCCATCATTGTCTTCAATTTTACCAGTTACCAACTCCTCAATCCTGATGCTGCTGGTCCTGCCTAAATTGTGGGTATTTACAAAATTTCCATTTTGAATTGATATTGTAGGTTTGCAGGTACCAAGTAGGTACAGAATATTATATAGTGGCGTAGTACAGTCGTAAAAACCTCACGATTAACATAAAACAATTCTTTTTTATTACTTTTTCCACGCGGACGAAGTCGCGGGCATCAGCTAGTATTAGATAAACTTAATAAGGCTCAAAAACTTAACCTTAAAATTATCTTAAAAAAGAATCGAAGATTTCCAACGGAAGTGTTATTTAAACTGAGTAAAGTGCTAACTCCGAGAAAATTGTATGTATGGCAATTAGCAATATATATGGCAAAACATATTGATGACTTTCCACTTGACCAAGTTCACAGTCACCTTAGGCAAAGAAAACAAAGATGTTTGGTTCCACTGGGAACGTCTGGATTCGCTAAAAAGCATTGTTCATCTGTGGCACCAAAATTGTTCAACAGCCTCCCACCGGAGATATCTAATGTTATTCTGTGTGCCCAGCACCCTCCCCTGAAGAAAAAATTAAAGCTGGACTTAAAGAAATATCTACTAGTATGCTCGTTTGAAAACTTTAAATGTCTTTATGACAAGATTTGTTGATGGTAACGCTATTAGTGTCTTGGACACTTTATCATTTCTAATACATATAGACAAGTAACTATACATAAACTTAATACAGTGACACTGTTGCACAAACTGCACTTTCCTTATTTTCTAATATATATATATATATATATATATATATATATATATATATATATATATATATATATATTTTTTTTTTTTTTTTAATTTTTTTTTGTTTTTTTCTCCGTTTATACATATTAATAAGAAATTAACACAATTGGGCCGAGGATATTTGGACAGCCCTAGCACAGGCTGCGGTCTAATTGGGCTGTCAATTGCAATCACCAGCCACAAGTTTTGGTCTAGTGCTTTGGTCTATAATTTTATGGTGTATAGTGTTCACTCTTTGTTGTCTATAAATAAATAAATAAAATAAAATAAATAAATAAGACAAGAAATGACAAGACTGATGAGCAAAGCCGAGCCGAGCCGTGCCCAGTAGAGCACCAGCAGGTGAGGCGCAGACGCACCGTGGCCGGCGCTACTACGCGCCCCTGCGTGTTTGACAGCGCACCAGCAGGTGAGGCGCAGACGCGCCGTGGCCAGCGTTGCGACACGCTCAATTGCGCACTACAGTGCACCAGCATGTGAGGCGCAGATGCATCGTGGTCAGCGCTGTGCAACGAAGTGCTCAGCAGCGCACCAGCAGGTGAGGCGCAGACGCGCCCTGGCCGACGCTGCGACATGTCCCTGCGTGCTCAGTAACGCACCGGTAGGTGAGGCGTAGACGCACAGTGGCCGGCGCTGCGCTTCGAGGCGCTCAACAGCGCACGAGCAGGTGAGGTGCCAGACGTGCCGTGGCCGGCGCTGCGAAGTGCTCCAACGCGCTCGGCAGCATACCGGCAAGCGAGACGCACACGAGCCGTTGTCGACGCTGCGCTCTCATACGCTCGACAACGCACCAGCAGGTGAGGCGCAGACGCGCCGTGGCCAGCGCTGCGACACGCTCAATTGCGCACTACAGTGCACCAGCATGTGAGGCGCAGATGCATCGTGGTCAGCGCTGTGCAACGAAGTGCTCAGCAGCGCACCAGCAGGTGAGGCGCAGACGCGCCCTGGCCGACGCTGCGACATGCCCCTGCGTGCTCTGCAGCGCATCGGCTGGTGAGGCGCAGACGTGCCGTGGCCAGCGCTGCGACACGCTCCATTGCGCACTGCAGCGCACCGGCATGTGAGGCGCAGATGCATCGCGGCCGGCGCTGTGCAACGACGCGCTCGGCAGCGCATCAGCAGGTGAGGCGCAGACGCGCCGTGGCCAGCGCTGCGACACGCTCAATTGCGCACTGCAGTGCACCAGCATGTGAGGCGCAGATGCATCGTGGTCAGCGCTGTGCAACGACGTGCTCAGCAGCGCACCAGCAGGTGAGGCGCAGACGCGCCCTGGCCGACGCTGAGACATGCCCCTGCGTACTCGGCAGCGCATCGGCTGCTGAGGCGCAGACGTGCCGTGGCCAGCGCTGCGACACGCTCCATAGCGCACTGCAGCGCACCGGCATGTGAGGCGCAGATGCATCGCGGCCGGCGCTGTGCAACGACCGCTCGGCAGCGCATCAGCAGGTGAGGCGCAGACGCGCCGTGGCCAGCGCTGCGACACGCTCAATTGCGCACTGCAGTGCACCAGCATGTGAGGCGCAGATGCATCGTGGTCAGCGCTGTGCAACGACGTGCTCAGCAGCGCACCAGCAGGTGAGGCGCAGACGCGCCCTGGCCGACGCTGAGACATGCCCCTGCGTACTCGGCAGCGCATCGGCTGCTGAGGCGCAGACGTGCCGTGGCCAGCGCTGCGACACGCTCCATAGCGCACTGCAGCGCACCGGCATGTGAGGCGCAGATGCATCGCGGCCGGCGCTGTGCAACGACCGCTCGGCAACGCACAAGCAGGTGGGGCGCAGACGTGCCGTGGCCAGCGCTGCGACACGCTTCATTGCGCACTGCAGCGCACCAGCATGTGAGGCGCAGATGCAACGACTTGCTCGGCAGCGCACCAGCAGGTGAGGTGCAGACAGGTGACGCACTGTGGCACCGTGGCTGGCGCTGTGTCAGGAGGTGACGCGCTCGCACGCACACCGACAGGTGGCGCACAGTGGCGCCGAGGCTGGCACTGCGACAGTCCCCTGCGAGCTCGACAGCGCAATGGCAGGTGAGACGCAGACGCCGTGGCCAGCGCTGCGACACACCCCTGCGTGCCCGGCAGCACACAGACAGATGAGGCGCGGAAGTGCTGTGGCTGGAGCTGCGACGCGCCCCTGCGTCTTTGACAAAGCACCGGCAGGTAAGGCTGTATATTAAGGCTTATCACTAATAAATTATCATATCGCTAAACATTACTTATTTTATTGCTTATCACTATTAACATATCTTATCGCTTATCATTAATAACATATCTTATCACAAATCATTAACGAGACCAAACGAGACCAGACGAGACCAGACGAGACCAGACGTGGCTAAACAAGACCAGACGAGACAAGACAAGACAAGACGAGACAAGACAAGACCAGACCAGACGAGACGAGAATAGATGAGACCATACGAGACCAGACAAGACCAGACGAGACAAGACCAGACGAGACAAGACCAGACGAGACCACACAAGACCAGAAAATACCAGAGCAGACGAGAGCAGACGAGACCAGACTAGACCAGACCAGACCAGACGAGACCAGACAAGACCAGACGAGTACAGACGAGAGACCAGACGAAAAGAAACGATGAAGGCAGACGAGACAAGACCAGACCAGACTAGATGAGACCACACAAGACCAGATGGGACCAGACGAGAAAAGACGATGAGGTCAGACCAGACAAGACCAGACCAGACGAGACCAGACCTGGCGAGGTCAGACCAGACGAGACGAAACTAGACCAGAGAGACCAGACCAGACGAGACCATACCTAGCGAGGCCAGACCAGACAAGAGGAAACTAAACCAGAGAGACGAGACGAAACTAGACTAGAGAGACGAGACCAGACGAGATCAGAGGAGTCAGACGAGACCAGAGGAGCCAGACGAGACCAGATTAGACCAGGCGAGGCCAGACCCGACGCAGACGCGCCATGGCCGATGCTGCGACACTCCCCGACGTGCTCGCTAGCGCAGACAGGTGGTGCGCAGTGACACCACGGCTGGCGCTGCGTTAGAAGGTGACGTGCTCGCCAGCGCACCGACAAGTGGCGCGCAGTGGCTGGCACTGCGACAAGCCCCTGCGAGCTTGACAGCTGAGGTGCAGACGCGCCGTGGCCAACGATGCGCCGTGTTCCAACGCGCTTGGCAGCGCACCGGCAGGTGAGGCGCAGACGCACCGTGGCCAGCGCATCGCAAAATCCAAAGCGCATGGCATGGCACGGCACCGGCAGGCTAGGCGCAGATACACCGTGGCCTGTGCTGTTCTGACGCGCTCGGCAGCGCACCGGCTGGTGAGGCGCAGACGCGCCGTGTCCAGCGCTGCGACGCGCTCGGCAGCACACCAGCAGGTTTGACGCAGACGCACCGTGGCCGGCGCTGCGACACGCCCCTGCGTGCTCAGTAGCGCACCAGCAGGTGAGGCGTAGACGTGCTGTGGGTGGCGCTGCGACGCGCTCCAACGCGCACGGCAGTTCACTGCCAGGTGAGGCGTAGAGGTGCCGTGGCCGCCGCTGCGACACTCCTCCGCGTGTTCGACAGCGCACCAGCAGGTGAGGCGCAGACGCGCCGTGGCTGGCACTGCGACAAGCTCCGACCTGCTCGGCAGCGCACCGGCAGATGAGCCGTGCTGAGCCGAGCTGCGAACGGTCCACCATCTAGAGCGAGAATGACACGCAGACGCAAGGCATCAGCCACCCGTATTTATACCAAAGCATGCTTGTAATAAATGCAACAATACAACTACAAGATAATGCACCACAATACAACAACAAGACAAGACAAGAAAAGACAAGACTGATGAGCAAAGCCGAGCCGAGCCGTGCCCAGTAGAGCACCAGCAGGTCAGTCGCAGACGCACCGTGGCCGGCGCTACTACGCGCCCCTGCGTGTTCGACAGCGCACCAGCAGGTGAGGCGCAGATGCGCCGTGGCCAGCGTTGCGACACGCCTCTGCGTGCTCAGTAACGCACCGGTAGGTGAGGCGTAGACGCACAGTGGCCGGCGCTGCGCTTCGACGCGCTCAACAGCGCACGAGCAGGTGAGGCGCAGACGTGACGTGGCCGGCGCTGCGAAGTGCTCCAACGCGCTTGGCAGCACACCGGCAAGTGAGACGCACACGAGCCGTTGCAGGCGCTGCGACACGCCCCTGCGTGCTCGGCAGCGCATCGGCTGGTGAGGCGCAGACGTGCCGTGGCCAGCGCTGCGACACGCTCCATTGCGCACTGCAGCGCACCGGCATGTGAGGCGCAGGTGCATCGTGGTCAGCACTGTGCAACGACGTGCTCAGCAGCGCACCAGCAGGTGAGGCGCAGACGCGCCCTTGCCGACGCTGCGACATGCTCCTGCGTGCTCTGCAGCGCATCGGCTGGTGAGGCACACACGTGCCGTGGCCAGCGCTGCGACACGCTCCATTGCGCACTGCAGCGCAGCGGCAGGTGAGGCGCAGACGCGCCGTGGCCAGCGCTGCGACACGCTCAATTGCGCACTGCAGTGCACCAGCATGTGAGGCGCAGATGCATCGTGGTCAGCGCTGTGCAACGACGTGTTCAGCAGCGCACCAGCAGGTGAGGCGCAGACGCGCCCTGGCCGACGCTGAGACATGCCCCTGCGTACTCGGCAGCGCATCGGCTGCTGAGGCGCAGACGTGCCGTGGCCAGCGCTGCGACATGCTCCATAGCGCACTGCAGCGCACCAGCAGGTGAGGCGCAGACGCGCCGTGGCCAGCGCTGCGACGCGCTCCAACGCGCATGGCAGCTCACTGGCAGGTGGCACACACGAGCCGTTGTCGGCGCTGCGCTCCCATACTCTCGGCAACGCACAAGCAGGTGGGGCGCAGACGCGCCGTAGCCAGCGCTGCGACACGCTCCAATGCGCACTGCAGCGCACCAGCATGTGAGGCGCAGACGCGCCGTGGCCGACGCTGCGACACGCCCCTGCGTGCTCGGCAGCGCATCGGCTGGTGAGGCGCAGACGTGCCGTGGCCAGCGCTGCGACACGCTCCATTGCGCACTGCAGCGCACCGGCATGTGAGGCGCAGGTGCATCGTGGTCAGCACTGTGCAACGACGTGCTCAGCAGCGCACCAGCAGGTGAGGCGCAGACGCGCCCTTGCCGACGCTGCGACATGCTCCTGCGTGCTCTGCAGCGCATCGGCTGGTGAGGCACACACGTGCCGTGGCCAGCGCTGCGACACGCTCCATTGCGCACTGCAGCGCAGCGGCAGGTGAGGCGCAGACGCGCCGTGGCCAGCGCTGCGACACGCTCAATTGCGCACTGCAGTGCACCAGCATGTGAGGCGCAGATGCATCGTGGTCAGCGCTGTGCAACGACGTGTTCAGCAGCGCACCAGCAGGTGAGGCGCAGACGCGCCCTGGCCGACGCTGCGACATGCCCCTGCGTGCTCTGCAGCGCATCGGCTGGTGAGGCGCAGACGTGCCGTGGCCAGCGCTGCGACACGCTCCATTGCGCACTGCAGCGCACCGGCATGTGAGGCGCAGGTGCATCGTGGTCAGCACTGTGCAACGACGTGCTCAGCAGCGCACCAGCAGGTGAGGCGCAGACGCGCCCTTGCCGACGCTGCGACATGCTCCTGCGTGCTCTGCAGCGCATCGGCTGGTGAGGCACACACGTGCCGTGGCCAGCGCTGCGACACGCTCCATTGCGCACTGCAGCGCAGCGGCAGGTGAGGCGCAGACGCGCCGTGGCCAGCGCTGCGACACGCTCAATTGCGCACTGCAGTGCACCAGCATGTGAGGCGCAGATGCATCGTGGTCAGCGCTGTGCAACGACGTGTTCAGCAGCGCACCAGCAGGTGAGGCGCAGACGCGCCCTGGCCGACGCTGCGACATGCCCCTGCGTACTCGGCAGCGCATCGGCTGCTGAGGCGCAGACGTGCCGTGGCCAGCGCTGCGACACGCTCCATAGCGCACTGCAGCGCATCGGCTGGTGAGGCGCAGACGTGCCGTGGCCAGCGCTGCGACACGCTCCATTGCGCACTGCAGCGCACCGGCATGTGAGACGCAGGTGCATCGTGGTCAGCACTGTGCAACGACGTGCTCAGTAGCGCACCAGCAGGTGAGGCGCAGACGCGCCCTGGCCGACGCTGCGACATGCCCCTGCGTGCTCTGCAGCGCATCGGCTGGTGAGGCGCAGACGTGCCGTGGCCAGCGCTGCGACACGCTCCATTGCGCACTGCAGCGCACCGGCATGTGAGGCGCAGATGCATCGCGGCCGGCGCTGTGCAACGACGCGCTCGGCAGCGCATCAGCAGGTGAGGCGCAGACGCGCCGTGGCCAGCGCTGCGACGCGCTCCAACGCGCACGGCAGTTCACTGCCAGGTGAGGCGTAGAGGTGCCGTGGCCGCCGCTGCGACACTCCTCTGCGTGTTCGACAGCGCACCAGCAGGTGAGGCGCAGACACGCCGTGGCTGGCACTGCGACAAGCTCTGACCTGCTCGGCAGCGCACCGGCAGATGAGCCGTGCTGAGCCGAGCTGCGAACGGTCCACCATCTAGAGCGAGAATGACACGCAGACGCAAGGCATCAGCCACCCGTATTTATATACCAAAGCATGCTTGTAATAAATGCAACAATACAACTACAAGATAATGCACCACAATACAACAACAAGACAAGACAAGAAAAGACAAGACTGATGAGCAAAGCCGAGCCGAGCCGTGCCCAGTAGAGCACCAGCAGGTGAGGCGCAGACGCACCGTGGCCGGCGCTACTACGCGCCCCTGCGTGTTCGACAGCGCACCAGCAGGTGAGGCGCAGACGCGCCAAGCCAGCGTTGCGACACGCCTCTGCGTGCTCAGTAACGCACCGGTAGGGAGGCGTAGACGCACAGTGGCCGGCGCTGCGCTTTGACGCGCTCAACAGCGCACGAGCAGGTGAGGCGCAGACGTGCCGTGGCCGGCGCTGCGAAGTGCTCCAACGCGCTCGGCAGCACACCGGCAAGCGAGACGCACACGAGCCGTTGTCGGCGCTGCGCTCCCATACGCTCGGCAACGCACCAGCAGGTGAGGCGCAGACGCGCCGTGGCCAGCGCTGCGACACGCTCAATTGCGCACTGCAGTGCACCAGCATGTGAGGCGCAGATGCATCGTGGTCAGCGCTGTGCAACGACGTGTTCAGCAGCGCACCAGCAGGTGAGGCGCAGACGCGCCCTGGCCGACGCTGCGACATGCCCCTGCGTGCTCTGCAGCGCATCGGCTGGTGAGGCGCAGACGTGCCGTGGCCAGCGCTGCGACACGCTCCATTGCGCACTGCAGCGCACCGGCATGTGAGGCGCAGGTGCATCGTGGTCAGCACTGTGCAACGACGTGCTCAGCAGCGCACCAGCAGGTGAGGCGCAGACGCGCCCTTGCCGACGCTGCGACATGCTCCTGCGTGCTCTGCAGCGCATCGGCTGGTGAGGCACACACGTGCCGTGGCCAGCGCTGCGACACGCTCCATTGCGCACTGCAGCGCAGCGGCAGGTGAGGCGCAGACGCGCCGTGGCCAGCGCTGCGACACGCTCAATTGCGCACTGCAGTGCACCAGCATGTGAGGCGCAGATGCATCGTGGTCAGCGCTGTGCAACGACGTGTTCAGCAGCGCACCAGCAGGTGAGGCGCAGACGCGCCCTGGCCGACGCTGCGACATGCCCCTGCGTACTCGGCAGCGCATCGGCTGCTGAGGCGCAGACGTGCCGTGGCCAGCGCTGCGACACGCTCCATAGCGCACTGCAGCGCATCGGCTGGTGAGGCGCAGACGTGCCGTGGCCAGCGCTGCGACACGCTCCATTGCGCACTACAGCGCACCGGCATGTGAGACGCAGGTGCATCGTGGTCAGCACTGTGCAACGACGTGCTCAGTAGCGCACCAGCAGGTGAGGCGCAGACGCGCCCTGGCCGACGCTGCGACATGCCCCTGCGTGCTCTGCAGCGCATCGGCTGGTGAGGCGCAGACGTGCCGTGGCCAGCGCTGCGACACGCTCCATTGCGCACTGCAGCGCACCGGCATGTGAGGCGCAGATGCATCGCGGCCGGCGCTGTGCAACGACGCGCTCGGCAGCGCATCAGCAGGTGAGGCGCAGACGCGCCGTGGCCAGCGCTGCGACGCGCTCCAACGCGCACGGCAGTTCACTGCCAGGTGAGGCGTAGAGGTGCCGTGGCCGCCGCTGCGACACTCCTCTGCGTGTTCGACAGCGCACCAGCAGGTGAGGCGCAGACACGCCGTGGCTGGCACTGCGACAAGCTCTGACCTGCTCGGCAGCGCACCGGCAGATGAGCCGTGCTGAGCCGAGCTGCGAACGGTCCACCATCTAGAGCGAGAATGACACGCAGACGCAAGGCATCAGCCACCCGTATTTATATACCAAAGCATGCTTGTAATAAATGCAACAATACAACTACAAGATAATGCACCACAATACAACAACAAGACAAGACAAGAAAAGACAAGACTGATGAGCAAAGCCGAGCCGAGCCGTGCCCAGTAGAGCACCAGCAGGTGAGGCGCAGACGCACCGTGGCCGGCGCTACTACGCGCCCCTGCGTGTTCGACAGCGCACCAGCAGGTGAGGCGCAGACGCGCCAAGCCAGCGTTGCGACACGCCTCTGCGTGCTCAGTAACGCACCGGTAGGGAGGCGTAGACGCACAGTGGCCGGCGCTGCGCTTTGACGCGCTCAACAGCGCACGAGCAGGTGAGGCGCAGACGTGCCGTGGCCGGCGCTGCGAAGTGCTCCAACGCGCTCGGCAGCACACCGGCAAGCGAGACGCACACGAGCCGTTGTCGGCGCTGCGCTCCCATACGCTCGGCAACGCACCAGCAGGTGAGGCGCAGACGCGCCGTGGCCAGCGCTGCGACACGCTCAATTGCGCACTACAGTGCACCAGCATGTGAGGCGCAGATGCATCGTGGTCAGCGCTGTGCAACGAAGTGCTCAACAGCGCACCAGCAGGTGAGGCGCAGACGCGCCCTGGCCGACGCTGCGACATGCCCCTGCGTGCTCTGCAGCGCATCGGCTGGTGAGGCGCAGACGTGCCGTAGCCAGCGCTGCGACACGCTCCATTGCGCATTGCAGCGCACCGGCATGTGAGGCGCAGATGCATCGCGGCCGGTGCTGTGCAACGACGCGCTCGGCAGCGCATCAGCAGGTGAGGCGCAGACGCGCCGTGGCCAGCGCTGCGACACGCTCAATTGCGCACTGCAGTGCACCAGCATGTGAGGCGCAGATGCATCGTGGTCAGCGCTGTGCAACGACGTGCTCAGCAGCGCACCAGCAGGTGAGGCGCAGACGCGCCCTGGCCGACGCTGAGACATGCCCCTGCGTACTCGGCAGCGCATCGGCTGCTGAGGCGCAGACGTGCCGTGGCCAGCGCTGCGACACGCTCCATAGCGCACTGCAGCGCACCGGCATGTGAGGCGCAGATGCATCGCGGCCGGCGCTGTGCAACGACCGCTCGGCAGCGCATCAGCAGGTGAGGCGCAGACGCGCCGTGGCCAGCGCTGCGACGCGCTCCAACGCGCATGGCAGCTCACTGGCAGGTGGCACACACGAGCCGTTGTCGGCGCTGCGCTCCCATACTCTCGGCAACGCACAAGCAGGTGGGGCGCAGACGTGCCGTGGCCAGCGCTGCAACACGCTTCATTGCGCACTGCAGCGCACCAGCATGTGAGGCGCAGATGCAACGACGTGCTCGGCAGCGCACCAGCAGGTGAGGTGCAGACAGGTGACGCACTGTGGCACCGTGGCTGGCGCTGTGTCAGGAGGTGACGCGCTCGCCAGCGCAGACAAGTGGCGTGCTGTGGCGCAACGGCTGGCGTTGCGTCAGGAAGTGACTCGCTCGCACGCACACCGACAGGTGACGCACAGTGGCGCCGAGGCTGGCACTGCGACAGTCCCCTGCGAGCTCGACAGCGCAATGGCAGGTGAGACGCAGACGCCGTGGCCAGCGCTGCGACACACCCCTGCGTGCCCGGCAGCACACAGACAGATGAGGCGCGGAAGTGCTGTGGCTGGAGCTGCGACGCGCCCCTGCGTGTTTGACAAAGCACCGGCAGGCAAGGCTGTATATTAAGGCTTATCACTAATAAATTATCATATCGCTAAACATTACTTATTTTATTGCTTATCACTATTAACATATCTTATCGCTTATCATTAATAACATATCTTATCACAAATCATTAACGAGACCAAACAAGACCAGACGAGACCAGACGAGACCAGACGTGGCTAAACAAGACCAGACGAGACAAGACAAGACCAGACCAGACCAGACGAGAATAGATGAGACCATACGAGACCAGACAAGACCAGACGAGACAAGACCAGACGAGACAAGACCAGACCAGACCAGACCAGACCAGATGAGACCACACAAGACCAGAAAATACCAGAGCAGACGAGACCAGACTAGACCAGACCAGACCAGACGAGACCAGACAAGAGACCAGACGAAAAGAAACGATGAAGGCAGACGAGACAAGACCAGACCAGACTAGATGAGAATAGATGAGACCATACGAGACCAGACAAGACCAGACGAGACAAGACCAGACGAGACAAGACCAGACCAGACCAGACCAGATGAGACCACACAAGACCAGAAAATACCAGAGCAGACGAGACCAGACTAGACCAGACCAGACCAGACGAGACCAGACAAGAGACCAGACGAAAAGAAACGATGAAGGCAGACGAGACAAGACCAGACCAGACTAGACGAGACCAGACCTGGCGAGGTCAGACCAGACGAGACGAAACTAGACCAGAGAGACCAGACCAGACGAGACCAGACCTAGCGAGGCCAGACCAGACAAGAGGAAACTAAACCAGAGAGACGAGACGAAACTAGACCAGAGAGACGAGATCAGAGGAGCCAGACGAGACCAGAGGAGCCAGACGAGACCAGAGGAGACCAGGCGAGGCCAGACCCGACGCAGACGCGCCATGGCCGATGCTGTGACACTCCCCGACGTGCTCGCCAGCGCAGACAGGTGGTGCGCAGTGGCACCACGGCTGGCGCTGCGTCAGGAGGTGACGTGCTCGCCAGCGCACCGACAAGTGGCGCGCAGTGGCTGGCACTGCGACAAGCCCCTGCGAGCTTGACAGCTGAGGTGCAGACGCGCCGTGGCCAACGATGCGCCGTGTTCCAACGCGCTTGGCAGCGCACCGGCAGGTGAGGCGCAGACGCACCGTGGCCAGCGCATCGCAAAATCCAAAGTGCATGGCGTGGCACGGCACCGGCAGGCTAGGCGCAGATACACCGTGGCCTGTGCTGTTCCGACGCGGTCGGCAGGGCACCGGCTGGTGAGGCGCAGACGCGCCGTGTCCAGCGCTGCGACGCGCTCGGCAGCACACCAGCAGGTTTGACGCAGACGCACCGTGGCCGGCGCTGCGACACGCCCCTGCGTGCTCAGTAGCGCACCAGCAGGTGAGGTGCAGTCGCGTCGTGGTCAGCGCTGCGACGCGCTCCAACGCACTCGGCAGCGCACAGGCAGGTGAAGCGCAGACGCGTTGTGGCTGGCACACACACGCCTCTGCGTGCTTTGCAGCGCACCGGCAGGTGAGGCGCAGACGCACCGTGGCCAGCGCATCGCAAAATCCAAAGTGCATGGCATGGCACGGCACCGGCAGGCTAGGCGCAGATACACCGTGGCCTGTGCTGTTCCGACGCGGTCGGCAGCGCACCGGCTGGTGAGGCGCAGACGCGCCGTGTCCAGCGCTGCGACGCGCTCGGCAGCACACCAGCAGGTTTGACGCAGACGCACCGTGGCCGGCGCTGCGACACGCCCCTGCGTGCTCAGTAGCGCACCAGCAGGTGAGGTGCAGTCGCGTCGTGGTCAGCGCTGCGACGCGCTCCAACGCGCTCGGCAGCGCACAGGCAGGTGAGGCGCAGACGCGCCCTGGCCGACGCTGAGACATGCCCCTGCGTACTCGGCAGCGCATCGGCTGCTGAGGCGCAGACGTGCCGTGGCCAGCGCTGCGACATGCTCCATAGCGCACTGCAGCGCACCAGCAGGTGAGGCGCAGACGCGCCGTGGCCAGCGCTGCGACGCGCTCCAACGCGCATGGCAGCTCACTGGCAGGTGGCACACACGAGCCGTTGTCGGCGCTGCGCTCCCATACTCTCGGCAACGCACAAGCAGGTGGGGCGCAGACGCGCCGTAGCCAGCGCTGCGACACGCTCCAATGCGCACTGCAGCGCACCAGCATGTGAGGCGCAGACGCGCCGTGGCCGACGCTGCGACACGCCCCTGCGTGCTCGGCAGCGCATCGGCTGGTGAGGCGCAGACGTGCCGTGGCCAGCGCTGCGACACGCTCCATTGCGCACTGCAGCGCACCGGCATGTGAGGCGCAGGTGCATCGTGGTCAGCACTGTGCAACGACGTGCTCAGCAGCGCACCAGCAGGTGAGGCGCAGACGCGCCCTTGCCGACGCTGCGACATGCTCCTGCGTGCTCTGCAGCGCATCGGCTGGTGAGGCACACACGTGCCGTGGCCAGCGCTGCGACACGCTCCATTGCGCACTGCAGCGCAGCGGCAGGTGAGGCGCAGACGCGCCGTGGCCAGCGCTGCGACACGCTCAATTGCGCACTGCAGTGCACCAGCATGTGAGGCGCAGATGCATCGTGGTCAGCGCTGTGCAACGACGTGTTCAGCAGCGCACCAGCAGGTGAGGCGCAGACGCGCCCTGGCCGACGCTGAGACATGCCCCTGCGTACTCGGCAGCGCATCGGCTGCTGAGGCGCAGACGTGCCGTGGCCAGCGCTGCGACACGCTCCATAGCGCACTGCAGCGCATCGGCTGGTGAGGCGCAGACGTGCCGTGGCCAGCGCTGCGACACGCTCCATTGCGCACTGCAGCGCACCGGCATGTGAGACGCAGGTGCATCGTGGTCAGCACTGTGCAACGACGTGCTCAGTAGCGCACCAGCAGGTGAGGCGCAGACGCGCCCTGGCCGACGCTGCGACATGCCCCTGCGTGCTCTGCAGCGCATCGGCTGGTGAGGCGCAGACGTGCAGTGGCCAGCGCTGCGACACGCTCCATTGCGCACTGCAGCGCACCGGCATGTGAGGCGCAGATGCATCGCGGCCGGCGCTGTGCAACGACGCGCTCGGCAGCGCATCAGCAGGTGAGGCGCAGACGCGCCGTGGCCAGCGCTGCGACGCGCTCCAACGCGCACGGCAGTTCACTGCCAGGTGAGGCGTAGAGGTGCCGTGGCCGCCGCTGCGACACTCCTCTGCGTGTTCGACAGCGCACCAGCAGGTGAGGCGCAGACACGCCGTGGCTGGCACTGCGACAAGCTCCGACCTGCTCGGCAGCGCACCGGCAGATGAGCCGTGCTGAGCCGAGCTGCGAACGGTCCACCATCTAGAGCGAGAATGACACGCAGACGCAAGGCATCAGCCACCCGTATTTATATACCAAAGCATGCTTGTAATAAATGCAACAATACAACTACAAGATAATGCACCACAATACAACAACAAGACAAGACAAGAAAAGACAAGACTGATGAGCAAAGCCGAGCCGAGCCGTGCCCAGTAGAGCACCAGCAGGTGAGGCGCAGACGCACCGTGGCCGGCGCTACTACGCGCCCCTGCGTGTTCGACAGCGCACCAGCAGGTGAGGCGCAGACGCGCCAAGCCAGCGTTGCGACACGCCTCTGCGTGCTCAGTAACGCACCGGTAGGGAGGCGTAGACGCACAGTGGCCGGCGCTGCGCTTTGACGCGCTCAACAGCGCACGAGCAGGTGAGGCGCAGACGTGCCGTGGCCGGCGCTGCGAAGTGCTCCAACGCGCTCGGCAGCACACCGGCAAGCGAGACGCACACGAGCCGTTGTCGGCGCTGCGCTCCCATACGCTCGGCAACGCACCAGCAGGTGAGGCGCAGACGCGCCGTGGCCAGCGCTGCGACACGCTCAATTGCGCACTACAGTGCACCAGCATGTGAGGCGCAGATGCATCGTGGTCAGCGCTGTGCAACGAAGTGCTCAACAGCGCACCAGCAGGTGAGGCGCAGACGCGCCCTGGCCGACGCTGCGACATGCCCCTGCGTGCTCTGCAGCGCATCGGCTGGTGAGGCGCAGACGTGCCGTAGCCAGCGCTGCGACACGCTCCATTGCGCATTGCAGCGCACCGGCATGTGAGGCGCAGATGCATCGCGGCCGGTGCTGTGCAACGACGCGCTCGGCAGCGCATCAGCAGGTGAGGCGCAGACGCGCCGTGGCCAGCGCTGCGACACGCTCAATTGCGCACTGCAGTGCACCAGCATGTGAGGCGCAGATGCATCGTGGTCAGCGCTGTGCAACGACGTGCTCAGCAGCGCACCAGCAGGTGAGGCGCAGACGCGCCCTGGCCGACGCTGAGACATGCCCCTGCGTACTCGGCAGCGCATCGGCTGCTGAGGCGCAGACGTGCCGTGGCCAGCGCTGCGACACGCTCCATAGCGCACTGCAGCGCACCGGCATGTGAGGCGCAGATGCATCGCGGCCGGCGCTGTGCAACGACCGCTCGGCAGCGCATCAGCAGGTGAGGCGCAGACGCGCCGTGGCCAGCGCTGCGACGCGCTCCAACGCGCATGGCAGCTCACTGGCAGGTGGCACACACGAGCCGTTGTCGGCGCTGCGCTCCCATACTCTCGGCAACGCACAAGCAGGTGGGGCGCAGACGTGCCGTGGCCAGCGCTGCAACACGCTTCATTGCGCACTGCAGCGCACCAGCATGTGAGGCGCAGATGCAACGACGTGCTCGGCAGCGCACCAGCAGGTGAGGTGCAGACAGGTGACGCACTGTGGCACCGTGGCTGGCGCTGTGTCAGGAGGTGACGCGCTCGCCAGCGCAGACAAGTGGCGTGCTGTGGCGCAACGGCTGGCGTTGCGTCAGGAAGTGACTCGCTCGCACGCACACCGACAGGTGACGCACAGTGGCGCCGAGGCTGGCACTGCGACAGTCCCCTGCGAGCTCGACAGCGCAATGGCAGGTGAGACGCAGACGCCGTGGCCAGCGCTGCGACACACCCCTGCGTGCCCGGCAGCACACAGACAGATGAGGCGCGGAAGTGCTGTGGCTGGAGCTGCGACGCGCCCCTGCGTGTTTGACAAAGCACCGGCAGGCAAGGCTGTATATTAAGGCTTATCACTAATAAATTATCATATCGCTAAACATTACTTATTTTATTGCTTATCACTATTAACATATCTTATCACAAATCATTAACGAGACCAAACAAGACCAGACGAGACCAGACGAGACCAGACGTGGCTAAACAAGACCAGACGAGACAAGACAAGACCAGACCAGACCAGACGAGAATAGATGAGACCATACGAGACCAGACAAGACCAGACGAGACAAGACCAGACGAGACAAGACCAGACCAGACCAGACCAGATGAGACCACACAAGACCAGAAAATACCAGAGCAGACGAGACCAGACTAGACCAGACCAGACCAGACGAGACCAGACAAGAGACCAGACGAAAAGAAACGATGAAGGCAGACGAGACAAGACCAGACCAGACTAGATGAGAATAGATGAG
Organism: Oeneis ivallda; assembly: GCA_029955525.1. Lineage (NCBI taxonomy): Eukaryota > Metazoa > Arthropoda > Insecta > Lepidoptera > Nymphalidae > Oeneis > Oeneis ivallda. The sequence goes on from JARPMR010000023.1 coordinate 22,633,156, forward strand.
ACCATACGAGACCAGACAAGACCAGACGAGACAAGACCAGACGAGACAAGACCAGACCAGACCAGACCAGATGAGACCACACAAGACCAGAAAATACCAGAGCAGACGAGACCAGACTAGACCAGACCAGACCAGACGAGACCAGACAAGAGACCAGACGAAAAGAAACGATGAAGGCAGACGAGACAAGACCAGACCAGACTAGACGAGACCAGACCTGGCGAGGTCAGACCAGACGAGACGAAACTAGACCAGAGAGACCAGACCAGACGAGACCAGACCTAGCGAGGCCAGACCAGACAAGAGGAAACTAAACCAGAGAGACGAGACGAAACTAGACCAGAGAGACGAGATCAGAGGAGCCAGACGAGACCAGAGGAGCCAGACGAGACCAGAGGAGACCAGGCGAGGCCAGACCCGACGCAGACGCGCCATGGCCGATGCTGTGACACTCCCCGACGTGCTCGCCAGCGCAGACAGGTGGTGCGCAGTGGCACCACGGCTGGCGCTGCGTCAGGAGGTGACGTGCTCGCCAGCGCACCGACAAGTGGCGCGCAGTGGCTGGCACTGCGACAAGCCCCTGCGAGCTTGACAGCTGAGGTGCAGACGCGCCGTGGCCAACGATGCGCCGTGTTCCAACGCGCTTGGCAGCGCACCGGCAGGTGAGGCGCAGACGCACCGTGGCCAGCGCATCGCAAAATCCAAAGTGCATGGCGTGGCACGGCACCGGCAGGCTAGGCGCAGATACACCGTGGCCTGTGCTGTTCCGACGCGGTCGGCAGGGCACCGGCTGGTGAGGCGCAGACGCGCCGTGTCCAGCGCTGCGACGCGCTCGGCAGCACACCAGCAGGTTTGACGCAGACGCACCGTGGCCGGCGCTGCGACACGCCCCTGCGTGCTCAGTAGCGCACCAGCAGGTGAGGTGCAGTCGCGTCGTGGTCAGCGCTGCGACGCGCTCCAACGCACTCGGCAGCGCACAGGCAGGTGAAGCGCAGACGCGTTGTGGCTGGCACACACACGCCTCTGCGTGCTTTGCAGCGCACCGGCAGGTGAGGCGCAGACGCACCGTGGCCAGCGCATCGCAAAATCCAAAGTGCATGGCATGGCACGGCACCGGCAGGCTAGGCGCAGATACACCGTGGCCTGTGCTGTTCCGACGCGGTCGGCAGCGCACCGGCTGGTGAGGCGCAGACGCGCCGTGTCCAGCGCTGCGACGCGCTCGGCAGCACACCAGCAGGTTTGACGCAGACGCACCGTGGCCGGCGCTGCGACACGCCCCTGCGTGCTCAGTAGCGCACCAGCAGGTGAGGTGCAGTCGCGTCGTGGTCAGCGCTGCGACGCGCTCCAACGCGCTCGGCAGCGCACAGGCAGGTGAGGCGCAGACGCGCCCTGGCCGACGCTGAGACATGCCCCTGCGTACTCGGCAGCGCATCGGCTGCTGAGGCGCAGACGTGCCGTGGCCAGCGCTGCGACATGCTCCATAGCGCACTGCAGCGCACCAGCAGGTGAGGCGCAGACGCGCCGTGGCCAGCGCTGCGACGCGCTCCAACGCGCATGGCAGCTCACTGGCAGGTGGCACACACGAGCCGTTGTCGGCGCTGCGCTCCCATACTCTCGGCAACGCACAAGCAGGTGGGGCGCAGACGCGCCGTAGCCAGCGCTGCGACACGCTCCAATGCGCACTGCAGCGCACCAGCATGTGAGGCGCAGACGCGCCGTGGCCGACGCTGCGACACGCCCCTGCGTGCTCGGCAGCGCATCGGCTGGTGAGGCGCAGACGTGCCGTGGCCAGCGCTGCGACACGCTCCATTGCGCACTGCAGCGCACCGGCATGTGAGGCGCAGGTGCATCGTGGTCAGCACTGTGCAACGACGTGCTCAGCAGCGCACCAGCAGGTGAGGCGCAGACGCGCCCTTGCCGACGCTGCGACATGCTCCTGCGTGCTCTGCAGCGCATCGGCTGGTGAGGCACACACGTGCCGTGGCCAGCGCTGCGACACGCTCCATTGCGCACTGCAGCGCAGCGGCAGGTGAGGCGCAGACGCGCCGTGGCCAGCGCTGCGACACGCTCAATTGCGCACTGCAGTGCACCAGCATGTGAGGCGCAGATGCATCGTGGTCAGCGCTGTGCAACGACGTGTTCAGCAGCGCACCAGCAGGTGAGGCGCAGACGCGCCCTGGCCGACGCTGAGACATGCCCCTGCGTACTCGGCAGCGCATCGGCTGCTGAGGCGCAGACGTGCCGTGGCCAGCGCTGCGACACGCTCCATAGCGCACTGCAGCGCATCGGCTGGTGAGGCGCAGACGTGCCGTGGCCAGCGCTGCGACACGCTCCATTGCGCACTGCAGCGCACCGGCATGTGAGACGCAGGTGCATCGTGGTCAGCACTGTGCAACGACGTGCTCAGTAGCGCACCAGCAGGTGAGGTGCAGACGCGCCCTGGCCGACGCTGCGACATGCCCCTGCGTGCTCTGCAGCGCATCGGCTGGTGAGGCGCAGACGTGCCGTGGCCAGCGCTGCGACACGCTCCATTGCGCACTGCAGCGCACCGGCATGTGAGGCGCAGATGCATCGCGGCCGGCGCTGTGCAACGACGCGCTCGGCAGCGCATCAGCAGGTGAGGCGCAGACGCGCCGTGGCCAGCGCTGCGACGCGCTCCAACGCGCACGGCAGTTCACTGCCAGGTGAGGCGTAGAGGTGCCGTGGCCGCCGCTGCGACACTCCTCTGCGTGTTCGACAGCGCACCAGCAGGTGAGGCGCAGACACGCCGTGGCTGGCACTGCGACAAGCTCCGACCTGCTCGGCAGCGCACCGGCAGATGAGCCGTGCTGAGCCGAGCTGCGAACGGTCCACCATCTAGAGCGAGAATGACACGCAGACGCAAGGCATCAGCCACCCGTATTTATATACCAAAGCATGCTTGTAATAAATGCAACAATACAACTACAAGATAATGCACCACAATACAACAACAAGACAAGACAAGAAAAGACAAGACTGATGAGCAAAGCCGAGCCGAGCCGTGCCCAGTAGAGCACCAGCAGGTGAGGCGCAGACGCACCGTGGCCGGCGCTACTACGCGCCCCTGCGTGTTCGACAGCGCACCAGCAGGTGAGGCGCAGACGCGCCAAGCCAGCGTTGCGACACGCCTCTGCGTGCTCAGTAACGCACCGGTAGGGAGGCGTAGACGCACAGTGGCCGGCGCTGCGCTTTGACGCGCTCAACAGCGCACGAGCAGGTGAGGCGCAGACGTGCCGTGGCCGGCGCTGCGAAGTGCTCCAACGCGCTCGGCAGCACACCGGCAAGCGAGACGCACACGAGCCGTTGTCGGCGCTGCGCTCCCATACGCTCGGCAACGCACCAGCAGGTGAGGCGCAGACGCGCCGTGGCCAGCGCTGCGACACGCTCAATTGCGCACTACAGTGCACCAGCATGTGAGGCGCAGATGCATCGTGGTCAGCGCTGTGCAACGAAGTGCTCAACAGCGCACCAGCAGGTGAGGCGCAGACGCGCCCTGGCCGACGCTGTGACATGCCCCTGCGTGCTCTGCAGCGCATCGGCTGGTGAGGCGCAGACGTGCCGTAGCCAGCGCTGCGACACGCTCCATTGCGCATTGCAGCGCACCGGCATGTGAGGCGCAGATGCATCGCGGCCGGTGCTGTGCAACGACGCGCTCGGCAGCGCATCAGCAGGTGAGGCGCAGACGCGCCGTGGCCAGCGCTGCGACACGCTCAATTGCGCACTGCAGTGCACCAGCATGTGAGGCGCAGATGCATCGTGGTCAGCGCTGTGCAACGACGTGCTCAGCAGCGCACCAGCAGGTGAGGCGCAGACGCGCCCTGGCCGACGCTGAGACATGCCCCTGCGTACTCGGCAGCGCATCGGCTGCTGAGGCGCAGACGTGCCGTGGCCAGCGCTGCGACACGCTCCATAGCGCACTGCAGCGCACCGGCATGTGAGGCGCAGATGCATCGCGGCCGGCGCTGTGCAACGACCGCTCGGCAGCGCATCAGCAGGTGAGGCGCAGACGCGCCGTGGCCAGCGCTGCGACGCGCTCCAACGCGCATGGCAGCTCACTGGCAGGTGGCACACACGAGCCGTTGTCGGCGCTGCGCTCCCATACTCTCGGCAACGCACAAGCAGGTGGGGCGCAGACGTGCCGTGGCCAGCGCTGCAACACGCTTCATTGCGCACTGCAGCGCACCAGCATGTGAGGCGCAGATGCAACGACGTGCTCGGCAGCGCACCAGCAGGTGAGGTGCAGACAGGTGACGCACTGTGGCACCGTGGCTGGCGCTGTGTCAGGAGGTGACGCGCTCGCCAGCGCAGACAAGTGGCGTGCTGTGGCGCAACGGCTGGCGTTGCGTCAGGAAGTGACTCGCTCGCACGCACACCGACAGGTGACGCACAGTGGCGCCGAGGCTGGCACTGCGACAGTCCCCTGCGAGCTCGACAGCGCAATGGCAGGTGAGACGCAGACGCCGTGGCCAGCGCTGCGACACACCCCTGCGTGCCCGGCAGCACACAGACAGATGAGGCGCGGAAGTGCTGTGGCTGGAGCTGCGACGCGCCCCTGCGTGTTTGACAAAGCACCGGCAGGCAAGGCTGTATATTAAGGCTTATCACTAATAAATTATCATATCGCTAAACATTACTTATTTTATTGCTTATCACTATTAACATATCTTATCGCTTATCATTAATAACATATCTTATCACAAATCATTAACGAGACCAAACAAGACCAGACGAGACCAGACGAGACCAGACGTGGCTAAACAAGACCAGACGAGACAAGACAAGACCAGACCAGACCAGACGAGAATAGATGAGACCATACGAGACCAGACAAGACCAGACGAGACAAGACCAGACGAGACAAGACCAGACCAGACCAGACCAGATGAGACCACACAAGACCAGAAAATACCAGAGCAGACGAGACCAGACTAGACCAGACCAGACCAGACGAGACCAGACAAGAGACCAGACGAAAAGAAACGATGAAGGCAGACGAGACAAGACCAGACCAGACTAGACGAGACCAGACCTGGCGAGGTCAGACCAGACGAGACGAAACTAGACCAGAGAGACCAGACCAGACGAGACCAGACCTAGCGAGGCCAGACCAGACAAGAGGAAACTAAACCAGAGAGACGAGACGAAACTAGACCAGAGAGACGAGATCAGAGGAGCCAGACGAGACCAGAGGAGCCAGACGAGACCAGAGGAGACCAGGCGAGGCCAGACCCGACGCAGACGCGCCATGGCCGATGCTGTGACACTCCCCGACGTGCTCGCCAGCGCAGACAGGTGGTGCGCAGTGGCACCACGGCTGGCGCTGCGTCAGGAGGTGACGTGCTCGCCAGCGCACCGACAAGTGGCGCGCAGTGGCTGGCACTGCGACAAGCCCCTGCGAGCTTGACAGCTGAGGTGCAGACGCGCCGTGGCCAACGATGCGCCGTGTTCCAACGCGCTTGGCAGCGCACCGGCAGGTGAGGCGCAGACGCACCGTGGCCAGCGCATCGCAAAATCCAAAGTGCATGGCGTGGCACGGCACCGGCAGGCTAGGCGCAGATACACCGTGGCCTGTGCTGTTCCGACGCGGTCGGCAGGGCACCGGCTGGTGAGGCGCAGACGCGCCGTGTCCAGCGCTGCGACGCGCTCGGCAGCACACCAGCAGGTTTGACGCAGACGCACCGTGGCCGGCGCTGCGACACGCCCCTGCGTGCTCAGTAGCGCACCAGCAGGTGAGGTGCAGTCGCGTCGTGGTCAGCGCTGCGACGCGCTCCAACGCACTCGGCAGCGCACAGGCAGGTGAAGCGCAGACGCGTTGTGGCTGGCACACACACGCCTCTGCGTGCTTTGCAGCGCACCGGCAGGTGAGGCGCAGACGCACCGTGGCCAGCGCATCGCAAAATCCAAAGTGCATGGCATGGCACGGCACCGGCAGGCTAGGCGCAGATACACCGTGGCCTGTGCTGTTCCGACGCGGTCGGCAGCGCACCGGCTGGTGAGGCGCAGACGCGCCGTGTCCAGCGCTGCGACGCGCTCGGCAGCACACCAGCAGGTTTGACGCAGACGCACCGTGGCCGGCGCTGCGACACGCCCCTGCGTGCTCAGTAGCGCACCAGCAGGTGAGGTGCAGTCGCGTCGTGGTCAGCGCTGCGACGCGCTCCAACGCGCTCGGCAGCGCACAGGCAGGTGAAGCGCAGACGCGTTGTGGCTGGCACACACACGCCTCTGCGTGCTTTGCAGCGCACCGGCAGGTGAGGCGCAGACGCACCGTGGCCAGCGCATCGCAAAATCCAAAGTGCATGGCATGGCACGGCACCGGCAGGCTAGGCGCAGATACACCGTGGCCTGTGCTGTTCCGACGCGGTTGGCAGCGCACCGGCTGGTGAGGCGCAGACGCGCCGTGTCCAGCGCTGCGACGCGCTCGGCAGCACACCAGCAGGTTTGACGCAGACGCACCGTGGCCGGCGCTGCGACACGCCCCTGCGTGCTCAGTAGCGCACCAGCAGGTGAGGTGCAGTCGCGTCGTGGTCAGCGCTGCGACGCGCTCCAACGCGCTCGGCAGCGCACAGGCAGGTGAAGCGCAGACGCGTTGTGGCTGGCACACACACGCCTCTGCGTGCTTTGCAGCGCACCGGCAGGTGAGGCGCAGACGCGCCGTGGCCGGCTCTGCGTGTTCAGTAGCGCACCAGCAGGTGAGGCGCCGACGTGCACGGCAGAGCAGCGGCAGCCGAGCCGGGCCATGCTAAGCCGACCTCCGAACGGTCCAACGTCTCGAGCGAGAATGACACGCAAGGCATCAGCCACCCGTATTTATACCAAAGCATGCTTGTAATCAATGCAACATAACATAACAACAAGACAAGTTAAGACGAGCCGAGCCGAGCCGAGCCGAGCCGTGCCGTGCCGAGCCGAGCTCCGAACGGTCCGAAGTCTCGAGCGAGAATGAAACGCAAGGCATGCTACCCGTATTTATACTAAAGCATGCTTGTAATCAATGCAACACAATACAACAACAAGACAAGTTAAGACGAGACGAGACGAGTCGTGCCGAGCCTAGCCGAACCGTGCCAGACGAGCCGAGCCAAGCCGAGCTGAGCCGAGCCGAGCCGAGTCGTACCGAGCCGAGCCGAGCCAAGCCGAGTAGAGCCGAGGCGAGCCGAGCCAAGCCGAAATACAAAACACTATTTGGTATTTTGCATTTGAAATAGGTCGATCAATAAATAATAGTTTAAAAAAACTAAAAACACGCTTTTTATAGAAAACCAAACTAAAAAATAGAAAATAAATTTTAATAAATTTAAATTAAGAATAGGGTCAAAAAATTTCTATAAATATAAATTAATAATAGTGTAAATAAAAAAAATGTATTTTATTTAAAAAAAAGCGTGGGGTGCTTTTTAAGATATTATCAAAATGATAATCACTCAACTCATATCTGTCAATAAAATATTTATAACTATTGACACCATGCACCCCACGCTTTTTTTAAAATAAAATACTTTTTTTTTATTTACACTATTATTAATTTATATTTATTGAAATTTTTGGACCCTATTCTTAATTTAAATTTATTAAAATTTATTTTCTATTTTTTAGTTTGGTTTTCTATAAAAAGCGTGTATTTAGTTTTTTTAAACTATTATTTATTTTCTACTTTTTAGTTTGGTTTATTTTTAATAGCTTGTATTTTTAATTTTATTTTTTTTCAAATTAGTGTATTGTCATCGGTCCTCGATAAATCTACAAAGTTTGAACGAAATCTGGCCGTTTAAAGTGGGTCAAAATCGCGCCCAAAGAAGTCGGTTACAAGTTACAAACATACAAGTGAAATCGCGCCCAAAGAAGTCGGTTACAAACATACAAGTTTTTTTTTTGTTTTTTTATCAAATTAGTGTATTGTCATCGGTCCTCGATAAATCTACAAAGTTTGAACGAAATCTGGCCGTTTAAAGTGGGTCAAAATCGCGCCCAAAGAAGTCGGTTACAAGCATTGTTACAAACATACAAGTGAAGCTGATAAAAAGCGTATAAAAAAGTATTTGCATTTTGTATTTTAGTACATTTCTTAAACTATTTTGTACAACTCTGCAAGCTAGGTAGGTTCAATTTCTAGAAAGAGATCAACCTTCGAATCCAACTCGGCTGGGCAGCGTTCGGGAAGCTCCGAGATGTCTTCTCGTCCAAAATCCGTCTTCGAACAGTGCGAGCATCCCCGCGAGATCAAAGTAGAGAGAGAAAAATATTCGGTTTCAGTAAACGAAAACCGGTGTTTATCGGTTTTTACGAAAACCGGTATTTTTTAGGTTTTTTAAAACCGGCTCACATCACTAACCGACCGAGGTATTGTCGTAGTAACAGTGTTCGTGGTCTATGGTAGTAACTACTACTAGTTTAGTAGTAGTAAGCACACTAGTAAGTAATCTGTGGGTATTGTTTTGGATTTATTCATGTGAAATCTGAGGAAATCTGGTTATAATAATTTAATTTTATTTCTAGCGTGTTTAATCATTATTAATTAGTGTGAATATAATATCATCATCATAAATAGTGCAAATGCCTGTCAAATCACTAAACCGTAACAGTGACTGGAGAGTGGAGAATTAATTTATTGTAATTCTTTTCCGCTAATAAATGTATTTTGGTGCTTACAATGGAGGATTATAAGTTTCTATTTAAAGTTGTGCTGGTTGGGAACGCGGGGGTCGGCAAGACCTGTCTCGTGAGGAGGTTCACGCAAGGTCTGTTTCCACCGGGCCAAGGAGCTACGATCGGGGTTGACTTCATGATCAAAACAGTCGAAGTAGATGGAGAGAAAGTGAAGGTGAGCAGGATATTACGCTTAAAGTGAAGTAGCCACTGCTTTATATGGTGTGATGACCTGTTTTGGTAATGTGCTCGGTCAAAACGTTTCGCGATGTAAATTGCGCAGACTTATTAAAAATATACAGATTAATAATTTAGTAATTAACTCTATAATGATTTTAATCGATGCATTTAGAAGCAATATTTATTATGATTGGTCAGGGAAAAGTTTCTCTCTTGTACATTATTAAGGCTAGGCACATTAATAAGTATTTACTAACACAAATTACAATTTAAAAATTCAATGCAAATTACCAGAAATTAAGAATTGCCTCATAGGAAACTGTTTCTTTTATATGGAGAGAGTCCAAAAGGAACTTACAATTTTGACCAAATTATATTTGACAAGATAGATAGATTCTTTATTAATTACTACACATACATACATACACTTAAATAATATTTACAATTAAACTGTAAAAAAAAGAATGTACGCAAAGGTGGCCTTATCGCTGAAAGCAATCTCCTCCAGGCAACCTTGATTTAAAAGACAAGTTCATCCAAGGCAAAAAGACATTTTTTTTCGCCAGGAAATAGAGATATTGGCATCATAGGTAGCTTTTATTCAAATGACACAAAACACAACAAAAAAAATGCTAATTTTTTCAGTTACAAATATGGGACACGGCAGGTCAGGAGAGGTTTAGATCTATTACACAGAGCTACTACAGATCAGCCCACGCTCTAATCCTAGTGTACGACATATCTTGCCAGCCTACATTTGACTGCTTGCCGGACTGGTTACGAGAAATAGAGGAGTATGCTAATAATAAAGTTTTAAGAATATTAGTTGGTAAGTAAGAAGATATCTTTACTTAATAAACTAGCATGCAAAAAAATCAACCCACCCAGCGCTTTACTATTTGGAACAAGATAATATTTCGAAAATATCCATAAATAAAAAAATATTTACTTTTATTACCATTTGATAGATGAAAAGTTAAAGTTTCATTAGCCGTATTGCAAATTGGAACTGAAAATTGATTACCAACTCTACGGGCTTAAAACTAAATATAAAAAAAGAATTGAATTGAAGTGCTGTGTGGGTGATTTTTTTTACAGATATAGTTTTTGCGAACTGGTATGTTGTTTTCATTAGGGTGGTATCTAGCCACAAAATGTAAATTCGCATTATGCTGCTGCAAATATAATCCAGGACCTTCAGCTTATAAGATCACACCTAACCTAACCTAACCTAACCACTATGCCAGGGGTGAGGGAGGTTGTTGCCTAAAATACATTATGTATGACTTTCTGTCTAAAATACTCTATGTATGATGTATGTACTCTATGTATGTCTTTAATACTCTATTTATGATGGCTTGTCTTACCATACCATACCATATGGTAAGAAGCTGCCTGAGCCTAAACCAACCCAAAAGATCCAGGAAAAACCTAGTAAATAATAATAAGCTGTATCAAATACCAAAACACAGTCATTCCACTTATTCCCGCTCAGCAGAATCATTCAAGGAAATTATTACCTCCGATGCAGAAACTGGGATTAAATACAGGAAATAACAAAACATTGAAAGAGATGCTAGTCAGCAAACCCAGAAGCAAAGAAAGCTATTTAAGCAAAGAGACACTAGAACTACTAGACGAAAGAAGAACACTAATATCAAATAAAGGGGACACAAAAAGACGCCAAAAAATTGCAAATCTTAGCAAGGAAATTAAGGAGAATATGAGGAAAGACCGTAAGGAGAAAAGAAATAGAGTTTTGGAAGAAAATATAAAAAGAACAGGAGGAACAAAAAAAGCTATGAAACAACTAAGCGAACATGGGAAAGAATGGATACCGAAACTTAAGCTACGCGAATCTTACTTAACTAATCGACTCTCAATACAGAAAATAGCTACGGACTATTACCGCCTATTGTATTCTGATAAATTCGATTCAGGGTTGGCTACAATTCCGGAAGTAAACGTAGAAAATGAAAACAAAGTAGACGAAGTGCCAGAAATCCTTGCCTCAGAGGTAATCAAGGCAATAAAATCCCAAAAACTCGAGAAAGCCCCAGGGCCGGACAAGATACCTAATGAAATGCTCAAGGGAACTTTAGAGGAAATCAGTCCTGTGCTGGCCAAACTTTTCAATGAAATCTTACAGACAAGGCAAATTCCAGAAGAATGGACAGAGTGTCACATAATTCTATTACATAAAAAAGGCCCTAGAGATGAGATTGGGAACTATAGGCCAATTTCTCTAATATCAAACATATATAAAGTATTTGCTAAAGTGATCCTGGAAAGAATATCATTAATACTAAACGAAAGCCAACCCGTGGAGCAGGCAGGATTCAGAAAAGACTTCAGTACAATAGAACACATTCACACAATAAAACAGTTGTTACAGAAGTATAACGAATACAATAAACAAATCTACTTGGCGTTTATAGATTATTCAAAGGCATTCGACAGCCTTAGGCACCAATACATATGGTGGAGCCTTGAACAGCAAGGGGTTCAGAGCAACTATATAGAAATACTTAAGAGGATATAAAAATCTAGCAAAGCCAGTATTAAACTAGAATCAGCAGGAGAATCATTTCCAATCAAAAAGGGTGTATGCCAAGGCGATCCTCTCTCCCCTATGCTGTTTAACGCCGTACTCAAGCACATCTTTAGACAACTAAACTGGGACCACTTAGGTCTGAACATTAATGGAGCTCGCTTAAACCACCTAAGATTTGCCGATGATCTGGTGCTTCTTGAAGAGAATCCAGCAGCATTAGAACAAATGATGCAGAGCCTAGCAAATATAAGTAGAGAAGTTGGTCTGGAAATCAATGCCAGTAAAACAAAATTGATGACAAACTCAAGGGAAATAGATGTTATGGTAGATGACAACAAGATCGAATATGTCAAAGAATACATTTACTTAGGACAGATAATATCCCCTTCAGATGAAATGACAAAGGAAATAAACAGGAGAATAGCCCAAGGATGGAGAAAATACTGGTCACTGAAGGAAATAGTGAAAAGTAAGGATCTAGGCAATCACATAAAAAAGAAAACATTCGAGACCTGTATCCTACCAGTTCTTACCTATGGCTGCGAAACTTGGTCAATAACACTTCAACACAGGGAAAGGCTAACAAAATGCCAACGTGCCATGGAAAGAAGCATGCTAGGGTTAAAAATCAAAGACAGAGTCAGGAACGTAGACATAAGAACAAGAACAAAACTCACAGACATTCTTACCCGGATAGACATCCAAAAATGGAGATGGGCTGGACATATGCTACGCCATCCCATTAATAAATGGAGTAAGTAAGTCACCCTCTGGCAATCAAGAGACGGCAAAAGAGGTAGGGGTCGTCAAGTCAGGAGATGGGAAGATGACTTGAAACAGACAGCGGGACCATTCTGGTTGAGAGTAGCAAGGGACAGGACCCATTGGAAGGAATTGGAGGAGGCCTATGCCAATAGGCACACCGAACTTAGGGACCTATTATTATGATGGCTTGTCTAAATTAATACTTTTGTAATATTTTCAGGTAACAAAACTGATAGAGAAGACAGGGAGATTCCTCGACATATAGGCGAGGACTTTGCACAAAGGCATGGAATGTATTTTCTGGAAACATCGGCAAAAGAAGCTGAGAATGTTGAACGACTGTTCATGGAGATTGCAGTTGAATTGATGGAGGTACAGAACTTATATTACTTACATGTATTAAACTTTTTTACCTCACAAGCTCAAAATGAGCTGCTGCCTAAACCCAGTGAGCAAAAGTTGTTTTTGCTCACTCAGCGAGAAAAGTGTTTTGAGTTTAGCACGCTGTGGATTGTCATTAATTCTCCAATTCTTAGTCTCAAGTTGTCAAAAGCTTGGAAATTTTGTTTAAAATACTGTATACAATTTATTTCATCAAAATTTTCTATTTTATTATTTAAACTATTTTTGTAAAAAATTTTGAGTTTTTGTTAAAATGTATTATAATGTAAATGTATTGTAATGTATTCTTAAATCTATGTGTTTTAGATTTATAAATTCTAAAACACATAGATTTAAGAAAAATTAAAATTTATTAATTACTTATTATTTTTTTTATTAATGACACAATTCCGAATCCTTTGCTCACTCGGGATTCAAACTAGGCACTCTCAATAAAAAAAAACTTGAACAAATAACTATTATATTTATTTTACTAGTATTTATTTTATTTATTTACAAAACAAAACTTAAAATCTTTACAGGAAACCTAATCTGATAGTTATAAATCATATAAATAAACTTCCTTATATCAATAGATACCTACAACTTATTACCTAATACATATGTATGAAGTATATAAATAAATAGTGACTTTTGCAAACTCGCTCAGAGAACAACTAAACAAATCAATTTGTTCAGAGAGGATGTAGTGTGTGGGTCAAGCATGTAAACCGAAAAACTTATGAATTATGATAATCTAGGAGATTTCCGAATAATTTTAAAAGAACTAATTTAGGTACATACATCTGTTCCTTGGAAAATCAGGTGTCAACCAAACATCCTATATTCTTTGAACTAACTTTACATATTATTACATTATATTAAACTATTCAACTATAAAAGCAGCGTGATGCCAGTCGACATTGCCCATAGCATTGATTGGTTTGTATAATATTAGTTTTTTATTATATTGTTTGTATAATAATTTTTTTATTTGAAATTTCAGCAAGCAAAATGCAAGGAGCTGCCAAAGTATGACGGAAGCCTGGGTCCCATTAACGGGAAGTCATCGTCTGTAGGCGATACCTCATGCTGTCTGCGCTCGTAGATGTAAAGAATTTATCTCACAGGACCATGTGCTGGTACTAATTCTGTTGTACACTAAACTTTGACTAAATATTTTTTAACTTTTTGTAACTAAGGGGTTAAAAAAGTATGTTGAAACAAAACTTTGAACTTAAAATAAGTTCAACGTTTTTGCAACGAACCATTTAAGTGAGGAACGCTCTTCCAGCGTTAGTGCTTCCTGCTTCATGTAACTCATACTACCTCAAGTACCTTCAAGGCAAGAGTTAATAGGCATCTTCTAGGCAAGCGCGCTCCAACTTAAACCTCATTTTCCAGCAATGATTGTCGTCAAGCGCAAGCCCATCTCTCAGTTTAAAAAAACTTATTTTAACATTTGTTTAAAATGTAGACATACCTGAGGAGACATTACATCTTCTTCATCTTCTTGGGCTAAATAGTAACAATTTATAGATAGACTGAATCAAAATACACAGAAAAATTAACCATAAATATTTTTTGTCACTCTGCTGATCAACTACATACATTAAAAATTTAAAAAAGTAATATTAGAAAAGTTATAAATAAAAAATATGACATTAATAAAAAACATTAAATAGTTTAAATATATTACCAACTTTACAATGATATTTGACATACCTTTGTGTACAACAGAGCTAGTACCTTATCACTAAAAAATAACTTAATGTGTAATTCTGACTATCATTCCATCGCTTTTAAGTATCATAGCATAGCACTGGCACAATATCATGAGTTTTTTTTTATTGAATATTACAATTTACATTATTTTTCGATATTTCATCTTACGTCGATGTACAATTAATTATTATCGACAATTTATAACAGCACTATGTATGTAAATACTCAAAGCAAAACTTACATAATTGATATTAAGAATCATACATAATTTATAAAAATGTGTTTTTATAAATTATGTATGATTTATAAACAAAAAGGCATTTTTTAAAATTTGTTTTAGTTGCAACTACAAAAATATTTAATTATAGTTTCTTACATATATGATATAACAGTATTTTTAGAAGCAGTACTTATTTTTTATTATTTTATAATACTCGATTGGTATTCTTAGCGTTAGAGATGTGTAAAAAGTCGTAATGTCTTAAAAATAAAAACTCATTGTTGTCTACTTAACTCTACTTCTGGAAGGTCACAGCTTGTGTCCAGGGTCCATGCTGTGGTGCTTTATTTTTTTTATTATTGACTAGTGATCGATATTTCATTTCACATGATATTGTGGCCAGGGTTATAACAATTAGGGCCTGTATTACCACCTTCTGATAAGTGTCGGATAGCCTAACCGTAAATTTTGTCACTTTCTTACTTTATGTCAAGTGACAAAGACAAAATATGTGAATAAGCTATCCGACACTTATCAGAAGGTGGTGAAAATCCCTATGACACTGACAGCTAATGTCACCATATAACATTGTAGTGGCGTCACCATTAAATTGGGATCATATTGGGGGCGTCTAAAAATGGCATTTATAAATTTTACGTAGCTTTATACCATTAGTAATGATATTCCGTTGATATTTTTAACAATTCTTAACATTTACAAGAAGTTATCTCAATCTGAATTTATGTTTACGTCCTGCAAAACTTACGTCGTGTGACGTTTATCGACTAGGGCGGCAAGTAAAATGTCGGTAATGGAAACGAGTGCACAATTTTTTTCATACTCACATTTTAGTTCATATATTATGGAATGGAACAGAATATTACGATCATACCATTCATACATACACACATGATTATATTATACCCAAGAAAATTAAAAAATAATAGCTATAGGACAAAATGAAATGAAACAAAATCTGTTTAACAATTATTTATTTACATACACAGGGTCAAGGGTGTAACAAAAGTAAGTCATAATACTTTAGGGTTTGCATGTGTTCCTTATATAGTTTACAGTGAAAGTACTCAGCGCTGAAAGCGAAAATTTTTTTATTGTGATTTGTATGGGCAAGCGCCACATGAGCTTCCCCATGCAAATCACAAAAAAAATTTTTTGCTTTTAGCGCTGCTACTTTGCCAGTGAACTCTATATAAGGGACACTACACACCCTAAAGTATTATCACTTACTTTTGTTACACTCTGTATTTTATTCTGAATCTGATAATGACATGAGTGTTTGCGTCTCAGACTCGGAATATGAACTGCAACTGCTGTCACCTACATTTATCAATAATGGTTGATCTTCAAGAGTGTCGTATCGCACATCTCGATCCCAATCATCGTAGCAAAGTTTTTTGGTCTTTTCTACGACTTTCCTCCAATTATCTGGAGTCACTTCACTACAAGCTTTTTCTAATAATGTCAGCATTTTATTGGCTGTAAATGGCGGAGTGGTGTTAAGCCTGGCTGCACAACCTGAAACAATATTTATTTTGAGTATGATGCAAAGTAAAAGAGTGAGATTGAAGTAAAAGTATATATATATAAATATACTTATAATATATAAATATATATATAAATATACTTATACAGGGTATATATAAATATACTTATATGTATAGCAAAAACGTGTTTACCGGGTTAAACATTATTAGAAAATAACAAGGTTGGAAACTTTCGTTTTACTTACCTACTTAATCTATGCCAAAAATCTTAAATTAATACAACAACAACATAATGGACATTAAAAATGCACATTATAATATTTTTTAAAACATGTTTACCAACGTGGCTGAATGCAAGCCACGCCTTTGTCTAAAATAAAAAATTATCGACACGACCAAAGACACGACCCATCACTAACACGAACTGTCATAGGGATCATGTTTCGCCGCGCCGAGTATAAAACTAAGTTTTTCGTTTTCGAACGCGTGCTCTAGTTGAGAAGTTCGCTGTTGCTATTATTGTTGTATTTTTAAATGAATTCTGTTGTCGTATTTTAAAATGCAAACTAGGTAACGATTCTGTTGTACAGTAAACTAAGCTTAGTTTAATTCTGACGAGACTACAATGGACTGTTATTTTTATCGTTTTGTAATTATGGCAATTATTGTGTTGAGTAGACTTGAATAAAGATTAAGAGATACAAGAAGCCGCCTGTTTATGTTTCTGTCTTGCCCAAGTGTAAGACGTGCGAGCGAGAAAGACATAGAAAATGGCCGTTATAATTCCTAATAGATCTATTTTAGAGTAGAATGGAATAGAAAGGTTTTATTCAAATAAAATTTTACAAAGTGTTTTTGATTCGTCATGTGAAACACGTGACTCGGAATGCTGTTCCACCCGAGAAGAACCAACAAAAAACCCAGGTCAATTAATAATACATGTTTTGAGTCTCATTATAGTCATAGTTTCATTATAGCCATTATAGTCATAGTCTATTGACTATTGACTAAAGTCAAATTTACGCACTAGACAATGGATGCGGAATTCTTATTTTTTGAGGTCTACCCATGACCCAAGTTAAGTCACTTTAGTGCAGTTTAGTGTACAACAGATTTTGTATATTAAGTTTTTAATATGAACGATATTTTTTAGGTTATGACGCCGAATTTTACTGTGATGGTAATTGGGTAAATTAAAAAACTATGCATTTACCGTTAATTAACAAATGAGTGAAAATAATTGGAACTAGCTAAAGAATACTCATTTTCTTAATATTTTTGATATTAAGTGTACCTGGCAGGTTCATATTTCTTTTATCTAATTACCATGATAGATAAGTGTTGTGCCAATTCGGTTGCTACATTGTGACATTGCTTACAGCCTGTTTAGCTTACTAGTGTCATAGAGGTAAGTGTCCTGTGTCACTGTAGTATACAGACTTGTGGGCACTGTACAACAGAATTAGCACCATTATAAGGCTAGTTCGCACATCCATCACTAAGCCTTTGGTTTGGCTGTGAATTTACGCGCTTCGTTAGTAATTCTACAGCTGTTAGTTAAAAAATGTGTGCATGTGTGAACGAGCCTTTATCACTAAAGTGTTTACACATTTAACTATTGTAATTAATGAATGATATCGATAAAACTGACTATGAGGTAAGAGTCTTCCATAAGCTAGGATTTATATCAAACTTCGTGTTACCGTAGTTTTTAAATTAAAGCAAAACTATGTTTGTATGGTAACTTGAGCCTATAGGAGACTTATCTCATACTCATTTTTAACTACATAAAAATAGTTATTTTACAGTAGTTGAAGAACACTTAAAATCTTTTAATACTTAGTAAAAATAAATATATTAAGACGTTTTATTTTAATGTACAGACATCACATAATTTAGGTGCAATTAATTTTATCTTCAAGGGATATTACATATTTTTTATTTTTTTACATGACTAAATTGAATTGTTGTTTTATTAACTTTTTAAGTATTTATTATAAATATAATAATTGCAATTTGTAGGTGCCTATTTTAGTAATGTATTATTCATTTGCTGATTTGATACTAATTCTGGTGTAAAATTAAATTGGCACCACTATGGGCCTATCGCCGTCAATTTTGACCGACGAATAAAGACGTTTTTACGCATTGACAATACAAAAATTGCCAAGATGTCAACTTTAATCTTTGGTTAAAGTTTTCTTGACTATGGCAGGGTCTCATAAAGTTACCCTTTGCACTGGGAAGATCATCAAAGTATGGCAGCACTTTTAGCCTTGGTGTACACATGCCAGTGGCAAAGATCTTTGTCTGTTCCGAAAGATCGATAAGGGTGGAACCACATTTGTGAGGATCGTTTCGGATTTCGCCCATACAAAACTGTCAAATTCCATAGAAACGTGTACGGATCAAATCGGCTTTTCTATGCGTACACGAATGTATGGAAAATGACAGTTTTGTATAGGCAAAATCCGAATCGATCCTCACAAATGTGGTTCCACCCTATATCAAAAACAACAACCTTGCCAAACTTGCCAATCAAATTAAACCATTTGTATTTCAATAACGATTGCAAAATGCACCAGTCAAAGCCTCAAAAATACAGGGGAATGTCTTTACTGTTTACAGTAGAATTTGTTGTCTATGGTATATCACAATTATATTTTGTACACTTTGGTGTTAGATCGTTTACATTTTGTACGGTTACAAATTCAATTTATTAATGTTATATAGTTTAATTGTGCAATTAAATTTTCTAATTGAATATTTGCTTTGTTGAATTATTTATTATTACTGGTAATGTAGTTTAATGAAATTACCGATTGGTCATTGTATGAATCATATCTGTTGAACTTATGGACCGTTATTAGCTATTACATTATAACACGTACGAAACGCGTGTTTTGAATACCTAATTAGGTACAATTTAGACCTAACGGAACGCGTCATTTCGCACAATGCAATAAATAAAATTTTAACACAACATTTGACAGTTAAGTCTCGTATTAACAACAAATGGCACGCAAAACGTACCTTAATTAAGATAATTATTGTCATACCTTAATTTAGGCACATTTTGCGACAACACTGTTCGAAATCATGAAACAATAAGCAACAATAAAGTCACAACTTGTTTGTTTGTTGCGACAACAGCGTGCGACTTTGCCAGATGAGACGCAATGTGACAAGTGACGCGCGTCTTTTTCTTTAACAAGATGGAGCGCATTTTTTGCACCTCACCTTTGTCTGGTGGGAGGCTTTGGCCGTGGCTAGTTACCACCCTACCGTCAAAGACGTGCCGCCAAGCGATTTAGCGTTCCGGCATGATGGCGTGTAGAAACCGATTAGGGGTATGGGTTGAATGTTCACTGCCACACCCCTTCCAAGTTAGTCCGCTACCATCTTAGACTGCATCGTCACTTACCATCAGGTGAGATCGCCGGTCAAGGACTAGCTTGTCATCGAATAAAAAAAAAAAAAAAAACCTCAAAATATGTTGCTTGGTGAAAACAGCTGCTCGGGGATTCCCCGAAAAGCGGTTGGCTATTTACAATACATTACATACATTAGTTCAACATTCTTTATTGCATTTCCGCTGCTGTTACTTTACTATTATTTACTTAAGGTGGCAGACACGGTTCTGCCCGCGAAATTCAAATTTAATTTGGTTTTTCGCAATTTGTAAACTAATATACGACAAAGTAGGCTTATGGCATTCTAATTGCGACAATGGCAGTATTATCGTCACAGGTTTATATAATTATCTTTACTTGAAAGTGTCCCGTTTAAGAAATTAATCAAAATATCGACTAATTTGTGAGTAGTTCACGTCCAACTCAGTATTTTGATTAATTTCTTAAACTGGTCACTTTCAAGTAAAGATTTTTATGTAAACCTGTGAAGATGATAATTCCACTGGCGTAATTAGAAAGCCATAAGCCTACTTTGTCGTATTAGTTTACAAATTGCGAAAAACCAAATAAAATTTGAATTTCGCGGGCAGACCCTTGTCTTCCACCTTAATAGCTTGCATGTAAGCCCTAGACGCCAAATTATGCGTTTCGTGCGTGTGAACAGTGAGAATTTTGTATTTCATAACTTATCAGAGGTTCAAGAGTACGTAAACTTTTTAAGTTAACGTTAACGTTAAACGTATATCTGTCAGTATAAAGCTGAATGAAATCTGTGCGCATCGATTCGCATTTTGTCTATATAAAAGTGTCATTTTGTATGGAGTCGTGTACGCATCGCAAAGGCGAATTAATGCGTATACGACTCCTTAAAAATTACACTTTTTTATTATATTTATATTATTATTATTTTTTTTTATATCCGTTAAATCTATATTTACTCTAAAATTAAAACTACCTACTACATTAAAATTAAATTTATTCTAAAATTAAAACTAAAATAAAAATTAAATAAAATCTAAAACCCCATCGAAGTCACTGCAGTGTGGCATGGTACCCAAGATGCTGGCAGCATTACCCCTTTGGATGGCCAAGCTAATCCTTTGGGCAAGGTAGCTGCCAGCTCTTGGATCCCCGGTAGACTCGATCACCTTTTTAGTTAGCTCTACAAAAAGCGCTCGAGCCTCCGGGCCCCACGGCCCCAGGGTCTCTACACCAAAAGGCACAAATATGAAACCACTGTCAAGTTTTTCATATTTGCGCCTCTTAGCCTGTTCGGCGCTAGTAGCCGCTGCACCCGCCACAGAGGAGGTCGCATGGATGTGGGATGCAGCTAGAGTATCTACACAGGTGGCATCCCACACAAGCGACCTCCCTGTCCTCCAAGGAACAAGCGTCATACCATCAGGTCTCCTGCCATCACTACGTGCCAAACCAATAGGTTCTAATACAGCTGGCCAATAGGTTCTAATACAGCTGGCCAATAGGTTCTAATACAGCTGGATTTAATTTAAATGAGAATTTTATATTGGGAAAAGTAATTTAGAATCCATATTATGATCTTTTGAATCACTAAACACAACACAAAAAGAAATAACTTTCTTTTCTATGTATGTATTTTCTAGTTTAAGTACTAGTAGATAGTAGATTGTTTACTTTGGTAATATTATGTGAATTGGGTATTTCAGTGTCAAAATGTTGATATTCATTATTTATAGTTGAAAATGTAACATAGAATAGAATAGAAATGATTTTTATTCAATTTATATTATTTTATTTTATTTATATATTTATTATTTATTTATTTTATTATTTATATATAATTTTATTATATACTATTTAAAATTACAATTTTTTAGATGTCAAATCGCGAAGTTTTCTCGGAA
Organism: Oeneis ivallda; assembly: GCA_029955525.1. Taxonomy (NCBI): domain Eukaryota; kingdom Metazoa; phylum Arthropoda; class Insecta; order Lepidoptera; family Nymphalidae; genus Oeneis; species Oeneis ivallda. The sequence continues at coordinate 22,654,446 of JARPMR010000023.1, forward strand.
GTAAACTTCTATACTAAACTGGTTTACCGATCTACAGTTAACGTTAAAAGCAATTACAGTTAACGTCAACTTGAAAAGTTACACTCAGAGCTCTGTTTTGATTAAGCGATAATGTATAAATGATATTTAAATATTAATCAATAATCATGTGTAGAAAATCATCATGCCAGTCATAGATTTAGGATTGGTAGCTTAGTCGCAACTAGATACCGCTCTTCCTTCAAACAATAGCTTAGTCGCAACTAGATACCGCTCTTCCTTCAAACAATAGCTTAGTCGCAACTAGATACCGCTCTTCCTTCAAACAATAGCTTAGTCGCAACTAGATACCGCTCTTCCTTCAAACAATAGCTTAGTCGCAACTAGATACCGCTCTTCCTTCAAACAATAGCTTAGTCGCAACTAGATACCGCTCTTCCTTCAAACAATAGCTTCATAAATGCGGAAACGTAATATCATGGTTTGAAAACGTCTAAACGTTGGTTGCTACGTGACTATGTGGGTACGCCAGTTCTGGCGTACTATGAATTGCCGCAATTTACTAGTACGCCGACGGTATCTAGGAAGTGCGAAGCGACTACCAACCTTAAATCTATGATACCAGTATTGGCACAAGATTGGGACTGTCAGATCACCTGAGACTTCGGTAGGTTTCTCAGCATAATAATGAAACGTTCCACACATGATTATGTTCAAATAATATTTTAGAGAAATAGAGAATAAGGCCCTAGGCAAAGCGACTAATTAAATTAAAATCTTTTGGTATAGTTATACCTATTAGGTGTCTATGAATTTATGGTCATTAGATCCATCAAAATGTACAATTCAGTACTTGGATTTGAAATAATTTCTACTTAAGACCGGCTTCAATGTAGCCTACCTAACCCAAAATTTTGAAATAGAAAGTTTCACTTTTATTTTTGAATTGTGGATTTGGTAAAATTGAAACCGGGTGTTAATCTCATGTCATCGATCATAGTAATTATCACCAAAGAAACTAAATCATTGTAATGCAATAAATAAAAATAATATGATCTTTCCATATTTTTACATTTTATTTACTGATACTACCCCACTATAGCCTTAGAGCCCACGTCATCCGTGGTATAATCACGCCACAGAATTGTGACATGTAAAAATATAAATAACATTTGTAAAAACAGAAAATAAATCTGTCAAAAAAGAGCTTTAAAGTTTCCTGTTAGACAGAGAGAGCGCTCTACGGTGGCTCTGCGCTACTCAAGTTTGATGTCACAATTCACTAGCTCCTTAAGGTAGAAGGCACGGGTCTGCCCGCGAAATTCAAATTTAATTTGGTTTTTCGCAATTTGTAAACTAATTCGACAAAGTAGGCTTATGGCATTCTAATTGCGCCAATGGCAGTATCATCTTCACAGGTTTACATAAAAATCTTTACTTGAAAATGACCAGTTTAAGAAATTAATCAAAATATCGATGAGTAACTCACGTCCTCTGAGCTCACGTCCAACCAAGGAACATATATTGTCCAACTCAGTATTTTGATTACCCAATTGTGTAGGTTTGAGAAATAAGTCTGCTGTCTGCTGCTTTTCTCTCGTCCATTTCAAAAATGGGTATACATGTGCCAGGGCTGTGTCTTATTAGCAGTTGAAATAATAATAAACCGGCCAACGGACCCGCACGCGAAGGGTTCTGTACCATCGTACAAGATTTAAGAACTATTAAGATCAAGCAAAAAACAAAAGTTTATTGTATGGAAACTCTACGAAGACCTCTTTAATTTTTAACTTTTTTTATTATTTGCCATAGCGGCTGCAATACAAATAGGTACACATTCTGTGAAAATTTCAAGCTACATATCGTTTTATTAGATACAGTCCGCTGACAGACTGACGGACGGACAGCAGAGGCTTAGAATAGGATCCCATTCCCATATCCTTTGGGTACGGAACCCTAAAAACTGGCTCCGTTGCTGAGCAGACATAAATACCCGTGGAACTAGGATTTGCGACTTCGTCACATACCTCCATGACGTAGATAGAGGCCTCCATCTCCTTTCTCTACTATCACAGAGTAAGGATTATATTGTGATAGTAGTTACTCTGGGTTCTGGGTTCCATGGAAATAAGATGGGTTCAGTTTCGCGCCCTTACGCCTGCTCGCTCCCACCGAGCAAAAATTGCTTAAGGTGCTGCCAGCTATAAAAATAAAATATGCCCAAGTGGCAAGAAAATGAAAATATTTTTGAAAAATATAATTTTCATTTTGGAATTTATTATTTTTACATTTTAGGTACTAATTAATTTTATGTATTGTTATTTTTTGTGTGTCTCATAAAAATAACCTTAAATAAAATTATCTTTGTTTTGGTGTCATCGACTCCTTATTTTATTATCGATCCGAAAATGTCGCTTGAACTGAAATGCTGAAATGGCCGACGTTTAGGGGGAGTGTCTAGCGGAAATTGGATTTCTGATTGATTTATCTCGTAAAGGTAAGAGATAAACGTGAGATGTTATCGTAAACGGTGTGTGATTGTAATTTCTAAAGAAGTACAGTTATACAATAATAGAACTTGGTGTAGTTTCGTGCGTTTCCGGTCGCGGCACGGTCAAGTTATTCAAAACAAAGTGTTTAGAATTTTCAATCAACTCTTTTGTGTTATTCGTCAACTGTTTATCTAATTGTAGTGATAATTGAATTGAAAACTCAAGTTTCAACTTAACAGGTACCCTGAAACAAGATACCTAATACTCATCTGAATATTTTTTGTCTTCACTATACTTGGCGTAATTTATTCACGAAATGTTACTTTAATTTTTTAGACAAAACTTAAAGTGCGCTTTTAATAAATTTATCACTTTCCGGAGTTTTTAAAGCTATTTAAATATTTATATAAAAGTAAAATGTTAAATGGTGTTAATGTTATTTTTATTAGAAAATCTTTATTACAGATAGATAGCCTCTGTTTGTGAGGCCAATTTACATTCCATTGAAAAAAGACTGAAAACTTTTTAACAAATTAGGCCAAGATGGCCTGGCGTTTTAAAGCCTCTAAGTATAAAAATGCTGCGCCCATTGTGCCTAAGCCTGAAGCATGTATAAGGGATATATGCGTAGGCTCATATCAGACATATGGGAACAATATTTGTGCATCTGCTGCGTTTATGGCCTTCAATTGGGAGCATGTTGGATCAAGTATGGCCGTTCTTCCACTGGACGACTGTGGGCGGAAGAGTAAAACTATGCCTTTACTTCATGCACACTCAGACACAATTACCGATATGGAATTTTCCCCGTTTCACGATGGACTGCTTTTGACTGGCTCACAAGACTCTTTGGTAAGCACATATTTTATTCCTATTTACTAGCTATTTAGCTCTGTAAACCACAATTTAAAAATTAATTCTTAAATAAAATAGCCTTCTAAATTCTGAAATAAAAGGCTTTTCATTGAGTTGCTGCTATGCAGGAATTCTTGCTTCTCTGTATTACATAACACAGTTCACGAACAATTAATCCTTAATTTGCTTAAGGAACTTTATCAGAACTTAGGTCCGATTGTGTTGGTGGTAGTGGTCTTTTTTTTTTAATGGCTGTTGTAGGTTAAGATCTATAGATGGCACTCCCACTCAGCTCGGACTCAAGACTGAGTTAAAACGAGACAGATTTATGTTTGGACATATTGGTGTCTCATTTTAACTCTATCTTGAGTCTTGAGCAGAGCCAGAGTGTGCTCTATACTGCTGTGCTAAGCGCAAAAGCGTTATCTCAAAAAAAAACTAATTTTTTATTTTTATGGCATCAGATAGCTTAGAAAAATACGCATCTAATGAACTAAGAGAGAACTCTAATGTCTCTGAGAGACCTCAATACAATGCTCAACGATCTCAGCAGGGTTTCTCAACAGGTGGGCCTGAAAATGAACATGAGCAAGACGAAAATCATGTCCAATGCTCATGCACCGCTCCACCCAGTAATTGTTGAGAACTCTGCACTCGAAATTGTCGACGAGTATATTTACCTGGGACACACAGTCCAGCTTCTTCTTCTTCTTCTTGCAGTACCATCTTCTACCGAAGGTTGGCAATCATTAAGGCTAATTGTATCTTGTTTACCACTGCCCTAAACAATGACTTTGAGCTCATGTTAAACCACTGGCGAAGGTTCTTAAGCCAGGATGTTCGTCTTCGGCCAGGTCTTCTTTTGCCCTTTATTTTGCCTTGTATAATGAGTTTGAGCAGGTCATATTTGGAATTTCTCAATATGTGGCCCAGATATTCCAGTTTTCTCCTTTTGACACTTTTGAGTAACTCCATATTCTTTCCCATCCTTTGTAAAACGGTAGCGTTGCGAACATGATCCCTCCATGATATTCGAAGCATCCGCCTGTACACCCACATCTCGAACGCTTCCAGCTTGTTACTCATCGCTTGCGTTAGTGTCCAGGCCTCGACTCCGTACAACAGCACGGAGAAAACATAGCAACGCGCTACCCGCATCCGAAGGGATATTTTTAAATTGCGATTACAGAGCACTCTTTTTAACTTTGTAAAAGCGCTTCTTGCCTGTTCGATACGGCACCGTATTTCCAGACTGTGATCACCGGTTTCCTCTATCATAGTCCCTAAGTATCGATATCGTTGGACCCTTTCCAAGGCATTACGGTTGAGATACAAGAAAGTGTTCTGCACAGGTGTACGGCTGATTGTCATAAATTTCGTCTTTTTGCAGTTGATGTTGATGCCATATCTGTTGCTTGCAGAGGAAACTACATCGACTAAAGACTGCAATCCTTCTATACTATCCGCTATTAAGATGGTATCATCTGCGTAGCGAATATTATTTATAGGTACGCCATTTACCATTATTCCTTCGTCAATGCCGTCAAGTGCTTCGGAGAAAATTGCCTCAGCGTAAATGTTAAATAATAGGGGAGACAATATACAGCCTTGTCGTACCCCACGAAGAATGTCTATATAGGATGATGTATGACCGTCTACTCTTACATTGGCAGTTTGCTCCCAGTATAGGTTCTTTATGAAACGAAAATCTTTGACGTCTAGGCCAGCTGTCTCTAGGACCTCCATAAGTTTGTTATGGCGTACGCGATCAAAGGCCTTTTCGTAGTCTATAAAACAAATATAGAGATCACAATTCATATCTAAACATCTCTGCATTAGCACTTGGAAACCAAATAATGCATCCCTAGTACCAAAACCGTCTCGGAAGCCCAATTGAGTTTTTGACAATAGCCGCTCGCACTTTGGGTATATTCTCTTGTGAATGATTTTCAAAAATATCTTTAAAATATGGCTCATAAGGGATATTGTCCTAAAATCACTGCAAAGTTTCGGGTTTTTAACTTTAGGCAATGTTACAAATGTAGATTTTAACCAATCCATTGGAATTATACCTGTATCATAAATAGAGTTAAATAGTTGTAATAAATAGTCTAAATTGGCTTCCTCTATTTCTTTGATTAATTCCACCGGAATTTCGTCCGGACCAACTGCTTTTTTTGACTTTGAAGACATGATTGCATGTGACAGTTCACTCCTTGTTATGGGTGGACCATCATCAACAGCAGATATACTGTTGTGGTCTTGCCTATTGTCACGAAAAAGTTCTTTAATATAAGCCTCCCACAATACTATTTTCTCATCAACAGTAGTGGTATACGTCCCATCCCCATCTTTGACAAGAGGCACTATCACACGACCTTGATATTTGGGCGCTATCAGTTCTCGTATCTTTTTATGAATATTAAAACTGTCATGTTTCTTGTCAAAGTTTTCCACTTCAGAACACAGATTTTCCAACCACTTTTCCTTTGCGGCTTTAGTTTTCTTCCGAATCTTCATCTGTAATTGATCATATTTTTCCTTGTTCGTACAGTCCAGCTAGGTAGGTCCAATTTCGAGAAAGAGATCAACCGCCGAATCCAACTCGGCTGGGCAGCGTTCGGGAAGCTCCGAGATGTCTTCTCGTCCAAAATTCCTCAGTGCCTGAAGACTAAAGTCTTCGAACAGTGCGTGTTGCCAGTGATGACTTACGGATCCGAGACATGGTCGCTAACTAAGGGCCTCATAAGTAGGCTCAGGACCGCTCAGCGGGCGATGGAGAGAGCTATGCTCGGAGTGTCCCTGCGGGATCGAATCAGAAATGAGGAGATCCGGAGGAGAACCAGAGTCACCGACATAGCTAAGCGAGTCGCGATACTGAAGTGGAAATGGGCGGGGCACATAGTTCGAAGAGCTGATGGTCGTTGGGGTCCCAAGGTGCTGGAGTGGCGACCCCGCACCGGGAAGCGCAGTGTTGGCAGACCCCCCACCAGGTGGACCGACGACATCAAACGAGTCGCAGGGAGCCGCTGGATTCAGGCGGCGCAAGACCGAGGCCTGTGGAAGTCCATGCAAGAGACCTTTGTCCAGCAGTGGGCGTCTATCGGTTGATAAAGAAGAAGAAGAAGAAGAAGAATGAACTAAGCCAAATAGCGGTATCTAATTTAAAACAAATCAAAAAACCCTTTTAAAAGTTTTCCCTATCTCAATTTTACTCGAAATTACTAAGGGAATTAGAGGTAATTCCTTCAATTTTCTCGAAACTTGCTTTCACTGAGATACCGCTTTTGCGCTTAGCACGGCAGTATAGATCTCGGCCTTAGTGCCAAGCTAAGCCAGCACTATCACTTTGTCAAGTGTGCCAAGTTTTAATGTCCTGCAGCTAACAGAAGGGTTAAAATGTGCACTTTTGTTACTTATGCATCTAAATAAGTGACCATTTTATCACAGATATGTGTTACTTGAGAGCAGGTTAAGGTCATGTAGTTCTTTAAAATAGTGTATAAAGTATCATACATGACTTAGGTATATTAGACTCTAAATGCACTAGATTAGCAGATTTTTGTTAGCCTACTTGTTAATTAGAGCATAGCAAGTATTTTCACCTCTCCAATACTGAAAGATGTATCAGGAAATGTATTACATTACATTTTCTGTGAATAAATGTTATCATTTTCAAAAGATATGAATTCTAAAAAAATGAAATGTAACTATTGAATTTTTTTTTAATTTTGACCACAAAACATGCAATTAAAAAGATAAATTTAGGTTTTTAATTTTTTTTTCTTGTTAGGTATTTATATTATTATTGGAAAACTCAATAAATGTCCCTAAAAGATAAATTAGAAAATATATTTCTTCTGTACCTGTGTTTGTCACCTCACTCCTCTTAAACGGCTGGACTGATTTGGATGAAATTTTGTGTGTGTATTTTAGTGGGTCCCTGGATGGTTTAGATCAGGGATTTTACTGATGATTTTGAGTTTTACTGATGACTGAATGATAATATGAGGTGTAGTAAGTATGACAGGTAATACATAGATAGACAAGATATCATTCAAAAATATTTTTACAATACATGAACAATGGACATATATAGTTATTATAAAAAAAGATCCAACCCACAAATATATTTTGTCTAATTAAATACTGGGTTGGATCCTGTTTGCTAAACTACATTCAGTTGTAGAGAAATAAATATCTATTCCAGGTAAAACTCTGGCATATTCCACAAGAAGGACTCAAGGAGTCACTTTCAACCCCAGAGTGCACTTTATCTCAGAAGCAACGCAGGGTGGAAAATGTTGGTTTTCACCCCGTAGCTGATGGACTAATACATGTGGCGTCCGGGCATGAGCTTGCTTTATGGGACTTGACACAACAAAAAGAGGCTTTTGGTGAGTTGGCAATTCAAATTCATTTATTTTCAAAAATTTTAAAATACTGCTATAGATTATGCTTTTTTGCACACCTGATGGTAAGTGAATATGCAGCCTAAGATGGAGCGTGCTAGCTTAGATAGGATACCCAAGTTATCTCAGAAGGTTTTAGTTAAAAAATATTATTAGTAAAATTAGTTTTATAAAATTATTGATGAATTTAGATGTGACATTAATTTTAAATGTTTTTGACATTTTTATAGATATTTATTTATTTTTATTTTTGATAATTGAAATTAAGTGGTGTAAAATATATACCGAAATAAGTTGGTTACTTGAAATAAATGAATTCTTATTATTATTATTTATAGTATGAAAAATGGAAGCCTCCTGGCTTCCATTTTTTTTTTGCATTTTTGGGCATTTCTTTTCGCGGTGCATATTAGAAACAAGAAGGCAAAACGTTCAAACTCAAACTCAAAATTATTTATTTCATGTAGGCCAACTTGTGGCTCTTATGACACGTCAAGATTCTACCACCGGTTCGGTCCATTTTTTTTTGCATTTTTGGGCATTTCTTTTCGCGGTGCATATTAGAAACAAGAAGGCAAAACGTTCAAACTCAAACTCAAAATTATTTATTTCATGTAGGCCAACTTGTGGCTCTTATGACACGTCAAGATTCTACCACCGGTTCGGAAAGCGGATTCTGCTGAGAAGAGCTGGCAAGAAACTCAGCAGTTGCTCTTTTCAAAATAATCATTTTACAATATTAATAAGTAGCTATTACATTGTAATAAGTTTTTATACTATCTTGTGGGCAGCTGGATGCCAAGCTGATTTAACCCATGCATCTTTGTTAGAATAGAATATGACATTTCCACAAAACGTACTACAATTCAATTCATGTCAAAGACGGGCAGACAGAAAGTAGCCCCATTCCCGCCGGCGGCACCCGTTCACGAGCATGACGCTTGATCCAGCCATTGCTTTGCTCGACCATATTTGAGGGAACAACCCGTAAACCCGGAAACGTAACAATGAACATCAGATTGTGGAATTTCAACCACTAGGGGTGCAAATCCATACAATGTCTTACAGACTGTAAGGCATTGCATGGATTTAAAGTTCAATGATAGAAGGGTGATGGTGGAGCTCAGCCAAATTTGTTTTTTAGAGCTTCATCTGTCATTCATACCTATGTATTTTGTCACTTCATGCAACAGAGACTATCCAACTATCACTTTTCAAAGGTCAAATTGTATTATACACTGTCAGCAAGCATAGAAATTAGGGAACCGTTAAAATCTATACATTTTAGTGTTATTGTGTCACAGTAAACAGGGACCATACTGAAGTAATCCAGTCCACATCATGGAAGAAAGACGGCAAGCTGGTGGCTACATCATGCAAGGACAAGAAAGTGCGTATTGTGGACCCGCGTGCCGCCAGTCCAGTGCTGGGCGTGGCCAATAGCCACCAGAACATCAAGGACAGTCGACTAGTGTGGCTCGGCGATACTGACAGGATTCTAACTACTGGTGAGTGTTACTAGCCACATAGCAAGCACAGGAAAGTGCGTATTGTGGACCCGCGTGCTGCCAGTCCAGTGCTGGGCGTGGCCAATAGCCACCAGAACATCAAGGACAGTCGACTAGTGTGGCTCGGCGATACTGACAGGATTCTAACTACTGGTGAGTGTTACTAACCACATAGCAAGGACAGGAAAGTGCGTATTGTGGACCCGCGTGCCGCTAGTCCAGTGCTGGGCGTGGCCAATAGCCACCAGAACATCAAGGACAGTCGACTAATGTGGCTCGGCGATACTGACAGGATTCTAACTACTGGTGAGTGTTACTAGCCACATAGCAAGCTCAGGAAAGTGCGTATAGTGAACCCGCGTGCCGCCAGTCCAGTGCTGGGCGTGGCCAATAGCCACCAGAACATAAAGGACAGTCGCCTAGTGTAGCTCGGCGATACTGACAGGATTCTTACTACTGGTGAGTGTTACTAGCCACATAGCAAGCACAGGAAAGTGCGTATTGTGGACCCGCGTGCCGCCATTCCAGTGCTGGGCGTGGCCAATAGCCACCAGAACATAAAGGACAGTCGATTAGTGTGGCTCGGCGATACTGACAGGATTCTTACTACTGGTGATTGTTACTAGCCACATAGCAAGCACAGGAAAGTGCGTATTGTGGACCCGCGTGCCGCCATTCCAGTGCTGGGCGTGGCCAATAGCCACCAGAACATCAAGGACAGTCGACTAGTGTGGCTCGGCGATACTGACAGGATTCTTACTACTGGTGAGTGTTACTAGCCACATAGCAAGCACAGGAATGTGCGTATTGTGGACCCGTGTGCCGCTAGTCCAGTGCTGGGCGTGGCCAATAGCCACCAGAACATCAAGGACAGTCGACTAGTGTGGCTCGGCGATACTGACAGGATTCTTACTACTGGTGAGTGTTACTAGCCACATAGCAAGCACAGGAATGTGCGTATTGTGGACCCGTGTGCCGCTAGTCCAGTGCTGGGCGTGGCCAATAGCCACCAGAACATCAAGGACAGTCGACTAGTCTGGCTCGGCGATACTGACAGGATTCTTACTACTGGTGAGTGGTACTAGCCACATAGCAAGCACAGGGATGTGCGTATTGTTGACCCGCGTGCCGCCAGTCTTGTGCTGGGCGTGGCCAATAGCCACCAGAACATCAAGGACAGTCGACTAGTGTGGCTCGGCGATACTGACAGGATTCTTACTACTGGTGAGTGTTACTAGCCACATAGCAAGCACAGGAATGTGCGTATTGTGGACCCGTGTGCCGCTAGTCCAGTGCTGGGCGTGGCCAATAGCCACCAGAACATCAAGGACAGTCGACTAGTGTGGCTCGGCGATACTGACAGGATTCTTACTACTGGTGAGTGGTACTAGCCACATAGCAAGCACAGGAATGTGCGTATTGTTGACCCGCGTGCCGCCAGTCTTGTGCTGGGCGTGGCCAATAGTGGTAGTGGTAGGGGTAGAGTATTAGATTGTGTGTATTAATCTTTTACTCTCTTTTGTGAGACCCATCAAAATCGTTACAGCCATTCCAGGGACTAGCTTGAAAGCCTGTACATGTAGCCAGGCTAAAAAAACAGAAAGACGAAATTTTTTAAACTGTGTTTGAAATGAATATTACTATGGTTGATAAATGATTATATTATGAGCTTAAAAGAGGATGTTATTTTGAAGTCACAGACAGACATTTCAATTTTATTTATTTGTATAGATATAGATGAATTATTTACTCATTTATTGGAACGAAGTTCCTTATCTTACGGTACGGACTTGACGGATGGGGGCTAGGCGAAAAAAAGTGTAAAAACTTTTTCCGTCACGACCTTTGTGTGTATCCGTCATAGCTTTGGTGGCATAGTGGCTAATCGAAGGAGTGAAACAATCGGTTCGGGGTTCAAGTCCTGACTTCAGATTATTATTTTTTAATTTTATTTATTTTTATTATTAAAAGGAACTTCGTTCCAACGGAGTCTTCTACGACAATCACGACGCATTTACTTTGAATTTATTCACAGGATTCGACTCGGCACGTCTTCGTCAGATCATGATCCGTGACATCCGCAACCTGTCCCAGACCCAGAAGACACTGGAACTGGACTGTTCCACCGGCGTGCTCATGCCGTTGTTCGATGCTGACACTAACATGCTGTTCCTGGCTGGCAAAGGAGATACTACCATACTTTATATGGAGCTGAGTGACCGCGAGCCGTACCTTATCGAGGGACTGAGGCATTCTGGTAAGATAATCCTATAAGACATGACGGAGTGACAAATTATTTTAGAACTACTTGAGTGGAAAATTTCCACAGTGCATTGTAATTACATCACTATATAGTTCAAATTGAAATTTACTTATTTCATGTACAATTGTGAAATTACTAATACCTTCCTACTATTTCCGCGTGGATTTAGTTTTTTAAATCCCTCGGGAACTCTTTGATTTTCCGGGATGAAAAGTAGCCTATGTCACTCTCCAGGTCCTCAACTATACCCATGGAAAAAATCACGTCGATCCGTAGGCCTGTTGCGGCGTGATTGAAGGACAAACCAACAAACTAACGAGCAAACACACTTTCGCATTTATAATATTAAAGTAAGGATGTGAAAGCACAGAGAACAGGAACAGAGGCAAAGCTTCATACAAGCGCGCTACGATAGGTACACTACTACAAGCTTGAGGCGCGTGTGTGCGTGAGCACAGGCGCTACGTCGCGTACAGCGAGAAATCGGTTTATACCGGCTCGGCCTGTGCTCAAGCTCAGGGTCTGCAGTACACGTCGCGCGTCGTGTTTTCATTTAATTTAATTAATGATAATAATTTAATAATTTAAATAGTGTTTAAATGTAATTTTATAATACCTAGTGTTTTAATATAAAAGTGTAAATATGGTTTACTGTACAGTGTGTATGAACAATAATAGAAAGAATAAAAACACATCATTTTTTAGCTATCCTAAAGACTCTACTAGGTAAGTAGTACTAACTTGATTATTATTTTTAATGTATAGGGTAGATAGATACCTCATACATATTAGAAGTTATTGTGATATTCTGTAACCGCATCCATTTAATTCGACTAAACTGAGACGCACGACGCACGCGGTTCGCCGGCCAGCCGTAGCATCGGCAAACTCGCGTCGAAGCTCGCATAAGCTATTTAGTTTGTTTTCTGTGCGCGTGGATTATAATAAAATCAAACTTTCTCGGTTACGGTTCGTGCGCAACTTATCTTGCCCAGCTCCCAGCACTTGTCAAAATTTTATTGTAGAAAATAATTATTTTTTGTGACTTTGTAATGTTTAATAAATATTTCTTTTACATCTTGTATTTTCTCGCTATTGAAGTGAAAAGTTGTATGTATCACGCGATAGCAAAGTTTTTTGTTTCTTGTGCCTTGGAATGCCTCACTAGACTCAGGATTCTAATTTACCTAATTCTTCCTAGCTCGAATCCTTCACTAGCTCGGGATTTAAACTAGGCAATCACAACAAAAACAAACTTTGCCATCTTGTTGAACAAATAACTATTGTTTATTAAATTGTATCCTCCTGTGCCAACCCTACCAAAATAGGTATAAATTTTGCTCGCTTCTTAGAAGCTTTGCCTCTGTTCCGTTTTTCTCCTCTGTGGTGAAAGTTTGTGAGGATGGATGGATGTTTGTTACTATTTCACGCCACAACGAATGAACCAATTCAGTTGCAATTTGGAATGGAGAAGTAGCGTGAGACCACACATAGGGTACTTTTTATCCCGGAAGATTACAGAGTTCCCGCGGGAATTAAAAACCTTAATTCACGCGGACGAAGTCGCGGGCATCATCTAGTACATTTATAATTAGCTTCTGATTATCGCGTACAGATAGACAAACTGCGATGGGACATAACTAGTGGTTACCCGCGTCTTCGTTCGCGTAAACTTTTTGTTTTTCCTCATTGCTTACGTTTTTTAGTTAAAATCTTATAAGAATTCACACCACTATGCAACCATGTTGTTGTGTGTTGTTAGACAGATTTGCAGACAAAAAATCCTAAAAGTGACTGTATGGTGTCAGTATTAAGCTTTGTAGTCTAGGCAATGAAGCTAGTGGACCCCAACAGCAATTCTTCAGGCGATGAAACTTTACAGAATGATAAAGTATCAGTAGTTAAACGTATTTTATAAATATCCAAAAAAAAATTTGAACGGAAGTTAGGTATTTTTACCTAAACTCTTTTATGCTTAATATCTCAGTTCGACAAAATGCTCGGTCAAAACTTTCTTCACCTGAAACATTCATGTAAAGTCTAGAAACAAAATATAAAATATCCAAAATATACTCCTAGTTGAAACCACCAAATTTTGAAAAATAAGTTTTTTTAATGTAACTTGCAGCGAAAAATTGCTCAGTGAATTTTTTTCACTGGAATGTCCTTTTATAGCCGTTTTGTACCTACAACTTGAAAATCCAAACAATATACCAAGAGACTATATTTTTTTCAAAAACTACCCTTTTACTCACAGTGCAAAATTTCTCCATCCATTTTTTTAATTGATATGATTACAATTATTTTTTTTGTATCAAGTATCAAAATATCCAAAAAAATAATCAAGCGCATTAAAAACTATAAAAATTTTAGAAAGAAATATTTTATATTTAATCCATCAAGGGAAGCAGGAGCGTGGTGAGTTGACGTAATGGTCCGGGAGCCAGTGACAGATTTTCATGACCAAGTCCCTCCCAATTAAAACTTCGTGAAATGCATTAGGGATTTATATTATGAATATTCGCGACCGTCAGCTGCGACTCCGTGGGTGGGGCGGGCAGTGGCAGCCTCCAACGCATGGAGAAAAAAAAAGTTTTTTAGTCATTTCCTCCCATTTGAAAATTTGTCAGATATATAGAAAAGAAATAAAGTCAGCTGACCATAACATGGTCCACCATGTTATGGTCAGCTGACTTTAATTTTCCTTCAAAATATTAGGTAATAATCTGTCAAATTTTCAAATGGGAGGAAATGACTAAAAAACTTTTTTTTCTCCATGCGTTGGAGGCTGCCACTGCCCGCCCCACCCACAGAGTCGCAGCTGACGGTCGCGAATATTCATAATATAAATCCCTAATGCGTTTCACGAAGTTTCGCTCGAGAGGAAATAATTGACCGAATTTGTACCTGGCTCCCGGACTATAACGAGACTTCATCTATTCAGTGACGAGACTGACATTAGTATCTGCCTTTTGTGACGCGAGCCAGTACTCGATAATCGAATGTGTCGTTGAGTCGACAGTTCAATTTTCAATCAAAAACTTTTGGCAACTACAGTGACTGTGTCGGTCAAATGGTGTTGAACCATATTGTCATGGTATTAAAGCGAAAAATCGCACACAGATCTAAAACTAGTTTAAATGCTGAGACAAAAACTGCTTTAAGAGTGTATAATAATATGCAATTTTGTATTTTAAGTAACTTGTAATTAGGTAAAAAATAGTACGTCGTCAAAAGTACGTCGCGCGTCTATCACTCTATTTCTCACTCACGAGAAAACGATAATTTGCCATCCCGCTCGAAAAGGGGCACGAAATCCATATCATAGCGACATTACTGCACAATTTTAAGGGCGCTAATGCAAATCCGTTAAACTATTGGAGTTTTCGGATCATTTTGTAACTAATTCGAACAAAATACAATGGAACTAAAAACTACTACACACAGAGATTGGTCCTTTATCTCCAATTTTTGGTTTTGGTTTGGTGAAAAATCTTTCTTTTTAGTACTATAAAAATGATTTTTCGTCACCTCTTCACACCGAAAATTGATGATTTAGGAGCGAGTTTAGTTAGGTTTAGGTATACATTTTTTCTGCATAACATACCAATTTTGAAAAGAGCTGACTTTCTTGCCGGCTCTTCTCAGCAGAATCTACTTTCCGAACCAGTGGTAGAATCACGACGTGTCATAAGAGCCACAGGTTGGCCTACGTGAAATAAATTTGAATTTGAAAGAAATGGATATTATTATTTTATAAGTTGTTATGGCTATTTTTAACTGACTCAAAAAAAAGGGAGCAGGTTATCAATTCGAAGTTTTTTTTTGTGCCGATGTTACTCCATAACAAGGAGTGAGCAGGAGCGTGATGACGTCACAAGACCCGACTTTGCTCACGGCGACGTGAGCCTGTAGATAGTCCATAGAGCCTTTTTAACATACATACTTAACAATATCGCGCCATAAAAGGTAAAAAAAAATTATACTTTGTTTATAATAATTATTTTACTTTACAACATTACTTGGATTTTTCAGTTTTTGTTCAAGTATAAAAAATTATTATAAAAAAAACATAAATATTTTTTTAACTTTTATGGCGCGATCTTGTTAAATATTTATGTAAAAAAGGCTCTACGAAGCTAAAATTTTTTACGACAATTATTTGAACATTTTTTTCACTTACAATTAAGACGGAAGTTCGAGAAAATTTTGTTAGTTAACAATTGTTTAACTTGTTGAAAAATTAACTTTAAGTAAAATTTCCAACGAGAATAAATTATTTATAGTGTTCAAAACACACCATAATTTTTTCAAATTTTTAAAAAAATATTCAATACCTTAAATAAATTAATTAATGTGCCGTACTCGCTTTTGACGCCGCGCGCGCAACCTAAAAATGTCGCGCGCAGACCTATTTTCAGCGTTAAATTAAAATTATAAATAATGGAGATAGAGTTCCGTGAGTTCGGAGTTTTTTATTGAAAATTTCCTCTTCTTTTAGAATCTTTTTTTGAAATTTCTTAAATATTAATAGTTTATGAAATATTGGCAAAAAACGAAATGCCATTTTTTTTCATCTTTAATTGTTTATAACTTTTGCAATTTTTTATGTGCTAATACACGCTTTTGGAACATTTTTCTAGGCATCATTCCGGATCCAATGAGCTATCGCACATAATTTTAAGACCAGTATCTCTATTTTGTACCATTTTGAACTTGTCAACTAGACTATTAGAGCCACTTTATGAGCAAGTGTGTTAAAAAAAAGTTTTTAGTTTCTATACATTATGTTGACATTGGGCGTGTTTTTATGCTCGCCCGACTTCAGAATGAGGCATTAGAATTGAAAAGTTGGATCCAGAAATTATTGGGGAACCATCTCGAGAATTTTTTCTAGCAAGTGAAATAAAAATTATCCAAATCGGTTCAGAAATCTCGAAGAAACCGTTGTACATACAACACACGGTGTTTTAGGATCCCTAAAAAGTGTCATGCTCTTTTTATATTTTATTGTATTGTATTCATTCATAATACACGAATTTATCTATCTTATCTATATAAATAAAAATGAATGTTGGTAAGCGCATAACTCAAGAATGGATGGACCAATTCGGTTAATTTATTTTTTTGTATGTTCCTTAAGTTCCACGGAAGGTTTTAATACAAAAAAAAAACAAAAAACTAAATTCACGCGGACGAAGTCGCGGGCATCAGCTAGTATATAAATAAAAATGAATGTTGGTAAGCGTATAACTCAAAAATGGATGGATCAATTCGGTTAATTTATTTTTTTGTATGTTCCTTAAGTTCCACGGAAGGTTTTAATACAAAAAAAAACAAAAAACTAAATTCACGCGGACGAAGTCGCGGGCATCAGCTAGTCTATATAAATAAAAATGAATGTTGGTAAGCGCATAACTCAAAAATGGATGGACCAATTCGGTTAATTTATTTTTTTGTATGTTCCTAAGTTCCACGGAAGGTTTTAATACAAAAAAAAAACAAAAAACTAAATTCACGCGGACGAAGTCGCGGGCATCAGCTAGTCTTGAATAAAAACAGTATGTCACTTTTTTAGGGATTCTAAAATACCGTGCATAAGTTAAAAAAATAAGTGCTGAATTGAGAGCCACTTCCTTTTCGGAAGTCGGTTAAAAAGGTTTTGGTAACAAAGTAATCAATGAAGCTTTTGCCAAAAAACAATTGTTTTTAAACATTATAGAGCTTCATAATTTTTTATACTTTTTCAAAATAAAGATGTTATTTTTTGGTTGTTTGAAGCAGATACATATTATTTTATTTTCAGTGAAGGAAATGAATATTAGTTAATATAAGCTGTTATGGCAATTTTATGTTGTTTTTTTTAAATTTTCCCAAAATAAACTAATTCGGAGAAACAAATTATGCTTAAGGGCCCTTAATTAAACTATTGAAATAGCTCATTAATTATCTGGAAGCTAAGTCGCTACAATTAGTGGTTGTATAAATAAATTAATGTTGAGGTACACATTTATGTTTATTATTTAGCATCGTAGAAGTCATGTAGTAATATTATATTATTTGTGAAGTCGCTTCGCTCGCGCACGCTAAACTATACCCAATGATTCAAGCATTAAGGTACATTATCGCGAAAACGCAGTTTAGATTTCAAAAACTCTGTTTCAATATCGATGTTCTTCGTGATATTTTTTTTGGATATTTAGGATAAGTGTGTAAATGTGACTACCGACTATGTTAAAAAAAAGAAATTGGATAGAGAAATTTTTCATTCCGTGTTATAAACAATTTTCAGTTGAAGTAAGATAAATAGATTTTGGTATGGATTTTTTTTTGGATTTTCTTACACGTTATGCTAAATTACATTTTAAGGACATTTGAAAAGGAAACCTCTTTAAAAATGACAGTTCCGTTTGAAAAAAGTTTTGGATTTTTATCAAGTACCTCTTATTAAGGCTAATAATTAGTTTGGTAAAAAAAAATTGGACGGAGAAATTATTCTGTTCAAAATATTAAGCGATTTGTACTTTTAGGTATAAATACCCAACTTCCGCATGGATTTTTTTTTGGATATTTTTGTGTAAATTTTGGGTCATCCCATACTACAACCCTGCCAAGTTTCATCGACTGAGGATTTGATGCGGGGGTCTCCATACAACAAACCGCCCCATTGCCTAAACTAGCGGCACGCTATGATGGCCGGTTTGACACATTACAATAGTGATGTGGAATGTCAATTTATTCTCGAACAAAAAACAATTAAGTTTTGTTTTTGTACCTGATTAAATAGGTTTAATAAAACAAAAATGTATATGTTTATTTAATTTATTTGAACGAACTGAATATTTGAATGAAAATGAATATACATACTTTATATGCACACAAGAAACATATGAATACAAAAGATACCAAAAAAGGTGCCACAAAAGGCCATAATTAATCAGATTCGTCCATACTACTATTTTCACTGTCGTCACTGCTATCATCACCTACATTAATAATTATATGTTCGTTTTCTATAATATTATCTATTTTCACATCTCTTTCATAATCTTCCCTTATTAATTTAACAGTTCTATTCACAACCTTTTCCCAGTCTCCTTTAGTCACATGTTCACAAGCTTCTTCTAATAATTTTAGCATTTTTTTTGTGGTAAATGGGGGTTCTGTATTGTGTCTTGCAGCATATCCCTTAATTTGAGCCCACACCAACTCAATCGCATTATACTCACAATGGTAAGGCGGTAACCGTATAACTCTGTGCCCATGTTCTAATGCTATTTCGTCAATGACGTATCGGATCTTGGTTGGTTTGTTTTCTTTTAAAAGACGTACTAATTCCGCTTTTAACATATTCATGTTTGCATCTACGCCATTTTTACGAAGCCATGCGACGATATCAGCTTTCTTTTGGGATTGGGCAGGTGGCTTGTCAATTTGCATCGAGTGGTATGGGGCGTTGTCCATAATTATAATAGATGGTTCAGGGAGGCTACACAACATTGAGGTAAACCATTCAGTAAACTTTTCTCCATTCATGTCTTCATGATAGTCTCCAGTGGTTTTTGACGCAAAAGCCATGAGAGAACCTTCGACAAACCCGTTGATGGTTCCGGCGTGACAAATTATAAGTCGCGATCCTTTTCCTACAGGAACTTTGGAAGTAGATGCTGCTGTGTCATCGTTCCAAGAACGGCCTACAGTATGGTTAGCATTAAGCCATGTTTCATCCAAGAACACAACATTTTGCCAATTTTTGATTTCTTTCACTTGCCGTAAAAAAGTATACCTTGCCATCGCTATATCAAATCTTTCCATCAATATTTTGCGTTTGTTACATTTTTTGTATCGAAATCCAATGGTCTTCAAAATCTTCGTTAAAGAACTTTCCCCACCGAAGAATAATCCAGCTTCCTTCAGTGAATGCACCAACTTTTTTCTTGTTGGATACTCCTTCTGTAAATAGTAGCCGTAAACATGTCTTCGGATAGCATCGGCATCAAAGCTATCGATGCCTACGACTGGTTTTGCTCGTTTTCTCTTTTTTGGTGTGTGAAGTTTATTTTCTTCTGTGCCAGTCTCGCCATATTTTTTTTTAGTTATCCGTCTAACAGTTCGTTGTCCAATATTAAGCGCATCAGCTACGCGTTCAACCACTGACGTTATAGGTAAAATTGGCCCTCCATTTTGAGCTTCACGATCGAAATAGTTACGAAGGCGTATTACGAACTCACGTGTCTGACTATTTAGAACAGTTCTCTGCGTACGTTCGGTCATATCGACGAAATCCACAACAAAGGGCTTGAACAGAGTCCAAATTAACGAGCAAGGGTCAACAGTAATGCAGTATCAATATTTGAAATCCAAAGCCAGGTCAAAACTATATCACAATCGCATTGCACTGACAGTTTATACTTTTCGAAGCAACGTCAATTCGAAACTGCTTTGTTTTGCATTGAGCATTGACGCGAGTTTGCCGGAGGTAGTAGTTGTGCTAGCCAGCGATCCTATGTGACGATCGTATTAGATTCCATTTTTAAAAATTTTCAATTTAGAAAACCAAATGCCGAGTTGTGGTATATATCATATAAAAATAAAAATTTTACCTTTTGTATGAAACAGCTGATATTTTTTTGCGATTTCAGAGGTTTGTCCACATAGTGAAAATTGTTCATATTCACAAGTACATTCACCCCTTAAATGGTGCAAACTGATTTTTCTACACTTGTATACATTTTAGAAATCAATTTAATAAATAAATTTTGAGTCCTAAACCTAAAACTACATTCGATAAAATTTATGAATCTCTGCACATCACTATCGTCAATAAAGTAATACAATTATTTCCTTCAAAGTCGTTATCAATTAATACGGAACTTCATGAGCGGACAAACGTCAAACCGGCCATCATAGCGTGCCGCTAGTATAGTCTATTGGTTAACAGACAAAAATTCTAAAAGTGACTGTATACAACTCCACTCTTAAGAGTTTCTCAGTCCCTTTCCCGTCCATACTGAAGAAATGTAAGCTTGAAAATTTACAAAAGCTCGAATTAATTCTAATGTGTAAATACTCAATCTACAGGTTTTGCTTTGTTACTTTTATCCACCTAGAAAAAAGGATGCAAATGCAATTTTCTTGTTTTGACTGCTTTTCAAATGATCCCTGTAATGTTTTAGGTGAGCAAACCAAAGGGGCATGTTTAGTGCCGAAACGAGCGTTGCGTGTGATGGAAGGCGAAGTGAACCGAGTGCTGCAACTCACCAGCTCTTCAGTGGTGCCCATCATGTATCAAGTGCCCAGGAAGGTAAAAGACACTATCTTCTCCTTCGTGACACTCTTGGCAGAGCGGTCGTGGTCATCGCGAAGTGACGTCTTTAGCGGCAGATGTGATTCGCCTCACGAGCATTCGCCACTTCTCCCTGCTGACCGACAGCCTGGTACACTCGTGCAATGGACCGCCCACAGCAAACTTAATTTGGTCGGTCCATCGCATGGGCGACCTTCCTCGCCCTCTGGTGCCCTCCACTTTGCCCTGCACGACAAGGCGCTCGATGGACTCACTCCTACGCCGGGAGACGTGTCCGAAGAACTTAAGTATGCGACTCTGTACTAAGGCCGAAAGGTGTTGTTTTACGCCGAGTTCTTGGAGAATGGAGACGTTGGTGCGTAACTCGGTCCACGAGACTCCCAGCATTCGTCTCCAGCACCACATCTCCAGAGCATCAATTTTCTTTTTCTCGACTTGTCGCAAAGTCCACGTCTCAGCAGCATACAAAAATATGGGAAAAACAAGCGTTTGGACCAGCCGGATCTTCGTAGCTTTTGTTACGTTTCTGTTCTTCCAGAAAAAAGACACTATACACTGCCTCTAAGGGTGAGATCTATAGATGACACTCTCTCAGCTCAGACTCAAGACGGATTTATGTTAGGACATATTTTAGTCTCATTTTAACTCTTAAACGGCTGATATCTATAGATTGTACTCTGGCTCTGGCTACTCAATCTTGAGTCTGAGCTGAGTAGGAGTGCCATCTATAGATCTCACCCTTACGCCCTAAAGCTGTATCATCATCATCATTAGCAACCCATCAACGGCTCACTACTGAGCGCAGGTCTCCTCTCAGAGAAGGGTTATAGGCCATAGTCCACCACGCTGGCCCAATGCGAATTGGTGGACTTCACACGACTTCGAAAACATTATGAAGAACTCTCAGATGTGCAGGTTTCCTCACGATGTTTTCCTTCACCGTTGAATAGTGATAGTTAATTGCTTAAATGCACTTGACTCCGAAAAGTCAGAGGTGCGTACCCGGGATCGAACCTGCGACCCCCCGAATAGGAGACCACAGTCCTAACCATTAGGCTATCACTGCTTCATAGGATCAAAAGCTGTATAGGAACAAATAATGCATTTTAGTGCGAGCACTAAGCAGCGATAGCTTAGTGGTTAGGACTGTGATCTACAATTCGGAGGGGTCGCAGGTTCGCACCTCTGACTTTTCAGAGTTATGTGCGTTTAAATAATTAAAATAAAAATATATCACGTTATTCAACATTGAAGGAAAACATCGTGAGAAAACCTGAAATCTTCATAATTTTCTTCTCGAAGGTGTGTAAAGTCCACCATTTCGCATAGGGCCAGAGTGGTGGCCTATAACCCTTCTCTGAGAGGAGACCTGCGCTCAGTAATGAGTCGTTGATGGGTTGCTGATGATGATGATGATAATGAATAATGGGCAAACGGAGGAGAGTTCAAGTTCAGCTTGGCTAATATTCTTAAAAAAAATATTCTTTATAAAAATATGCTTGCCATTGAATAAAAAACAAACCTTGTTGCAGAGCTACCGTGAATACCATGCAGATCTATATCCCGAAACGAGTGGAGCTATCACCTACCTCAGTGCTCCCATGTGGCTCCAAAACCAGGACTATCCCGTTCCGAATATCTCTCTACATCCTAATGCTAATAACTGTACTCAGGTAAGTGGCTTTTCTGATGCAATCAACTTTAAAAAGGTTTATTAAATTACTAGCTTATACCCGCGACTTCATCGGCGTGGATTTAGTTTTAAAATCCCCTCGGGAACTCTTTAGTTATCTAGGATAATAAGTAGCCTATGTCACTCTCCAGGTCCTCAAGTATACCCATGCAAAAAATTACGTCGATCCGTAGCTCTGTTGTACACTTTCGCATTTATAATATTAGCATGAAATATGATTAAGTATACTTCCAAGGTTTAACGGTGCTAACAAAAGGAGTTTTTTCTAAATCTGAGGTTATAACAAATCAATCTAACTTTCTAGCTTCAGATTCATAGTATGTTTGCGAGGATTTACAAACAAGCGAGGTCTGCTTGCAGAAATCTATTTCGACTGTGTTTTTGCTTACATATTTCAAACATTATTTTTAGAGTATATCTTAAGTTTGGGTGGGGAAAATATATATTTTTTCTTTCTAAAGAAATGAGAGAATATTTTTTGTGTTTCTTGGATACGGCGCTGCTAGTGTATAATATAAAATGTATGATTAATGGTCAAATGGTTTTATAGAGTTTTGGCAATTTTATTTACATAAGTCAAGGGCATGTGTTTTCTATAATTTGGTTTAGCTAGTTCGTTAGTGAAATAACATGGTCGTATACCTATTTTAAGTTTTTTTTATTGATTGTGCTTTTTATATTTTATGGGATTCAGTGTTTTTTTGTGTTGTGTATGTGTTAGTAGTTTTTGTGTAGTTAGTTTTGATTTTTATTGGGTTTTATTTTTTAACACAAAGGGTGAGTAAATTTGGTTTTTGTTGCTTTTCAATTTAGTTAATACTTATTTTTGAATTGTTTTTTTTCTTTGCTTTTCTTCAAAGAAGAATAATAAGGTTTTAGTGTCCTACAGTGTTCAAAATATTGTTCAAGGTACATCGCGGTAATCTGGAAGAATTAGTCAAAGCAATTTTGTCTATATCACCACCAAAGAAAACCGAACCGAAACCTATAGTGACTCAACAGATTGAAGAACCATCAAAACTGGTGCAGACTCCTGCAGCTATAGAACCCAAAGACGAAGATCGAATCGACTTTGTCAACGTCAAAGACTTGATAAAAGGAATGGAAAGACAGAAACCGGAACAAAAAGACTATTCTAAAGAGAACGGGTTCCATAAGAAGATTATTGATAATGGACACGATTTCGACAAGAGGATCGATGATGACGTCGAAGCTTCCGAAAAGACCGAAGAGAATTCCGAAAAAACCGAAAAGTCGCTCGAAAAGACCGAAAGTTCTGACTCATCGGAGTCGTTATCGAGAAGTAACAGTTTAATAAATGGGGTGCCGGTGCAAGTCCCGAAACCATTGCCGCGCTCGTCAATTTCTGAGGCTGGGTCAGCGGATGATCACTCCGAAGCGCCTAAACCCAAACCTAGGACTACGGCTATACCTATTTCTGGTTATAAGGTAACCGTCATGGGCGTCGCGGGGGAGGGGGGATTATTTGTAAAATTAAGAAGTTTAAAAAAGTTTTAATCTATAATTTAAAGTGCTGAAATTGCGTAGGAATGACCGTATCCGAAATTTTGGCAAAATAAGTTTTGTAAAATACAATAAAATAAAATAAATAAATTTTTAAATCCAAGTAAAACAAAACATCACTTTTCCATATGCAATAAGTTATTAAATATTAGGTTCGATTCTATAGCAGCTTAAAAATATTATAACATATCACAACCTTTAGAATTATAGAGATGAGAGATCTATTTCGAAATTTTAAGATTTCGCCTTACGGTCATATTAAAACGTCCTTGGAAAGCCAAACTTTATAGATTCTTATTAGATTAGAGTCTAATATCGTACAGGTATTATAATTTAGAATAAAAAGATAATAAGAGTCGATAAAGATGGCTATCCAAGGTAGTTCTATGAGTCAAAGTCGAAATCTCAAAATTTCCATAAGTCTCTATAATTCTAAAGGTGCGTTATAGTAAATATTGTTTTTTTGTCGATTGCCCAAAGCTACGATTTCAGATTCGGTCATTGTTTTATTAAGAGTTTTGATCTCCACCCATTGCACTATTTTTTATACCCCTCCTAACATAAGCTTTCCCCTTATTTGGAGGGGAGAGGAGAATATAAGCCAAGTTCAGCTTGGCCGTGAGCTATTTCATAGGTAAGGTAGGCTTCATTGGTTTCGCTATATTTATTTCCTTAGATACATTAAACGCCTATTTCATCAGCCCCAAGTAAACTTTAAGGTGCAATAAAGCCTCAATGGCCCAACGGTTAAAGGTGCGGACTAAAAACTGAAAGGTGGCAGGTTCGAATCCCACCCGTTGCACTATTGTCGTACCCACTCCTAGCACAAGCTTTCCGCTTAGTTGGAGGGGATGGGAGGATATTAGTAAACGTCAATTTGACTAATATTCTTAAAAAAAAAATTTTGGACGGTGCCTCATTCATCGTTGTGAAAATTTTTGCGAAAATGAACCGTCTTAATTCGCCCTAAGGGCGAATTTAGCTTTCGAGATTTTTGCTTTCATTTTCGAGGCTTCATCGAGTCACCGAAAATGAACCGTCAAAATTTGCTCTTAGGGCAAAGGGCCTTAGGGTGCATTTTCGCAAAAAGTGTTCGCAAAAATGAACGATGAACGGGGCACCGTCTAATTTCGGCCTAACCGACGAATTTGTTGGACGTTTTGACAGAATGCCAATACAGAAACTGTCAAAATGTCAATCGTTTATTCGTCGGTTAAAGTTTACTTAACGTTGATGAATTAATAGACACTAAAAGTACACAATGTTGTCCACAGCCTCGGTTAGGCCCAAAACCGTTTTCAGCGTCAGCCGGCAGCGAAGAGTTTTCCTTCGACAAAGTTTTCTCCGTGCCTGCGGTGCCTGGTATTCCTAAATCCGACTCGGGTAAGTTTGTAGTAAGTAGGGAGGTAGGAGGGAGAGAATAGAGTAGGGAAGACTCTTATCTCTCGCTCTAGGCCTCACACCTTTATATACCTATCATAGCGGCCATCTCCACGGGCGAGGGAATCGCAACGAGTCCGTCCTACTATCGTCGGATAGTACCAATCGTATCTACTATGTACTGTGGAGATAGGCCCATAGAGTTTGTATCGAATTTGTTGGCACGGAGAGACTATCGCCGCGATACTCTCGTCCGTGGAGATGGCGCCTTGCACATATAATGTGTATTTATTTGTCTACTTTGTCAACCGAAAGACGTCCACTACTGGACAAAGGTCTCCTGCATGGACTTCCACAGGCCTCGTTCTTGCGCCGCCTGAATCCAGTGGCTCCCTGTGACTCGTTTGACGTCGTCGGTCCACCTAGTGGGGGGGTCTGCCAACACTGGGTCATGCGTCGTGCTCGTGAACGGGTACCACCGGCGGGAATGGGGCTACTTTCTGTCTGCCCGTCTTAACATGTGTTGAATTATAATTATGCTTTTGTGGAACTTCCTCTCATTGTGGCAACACTGCATACATAGCATAGTATCTATTATATTCTAAACTTTTTTGAAAAGAGCAACTGCCGAGTTTCTTGCTGGTTCTTTTCGGCAGGAAGGGCATTCCGAACCAGTGGTAGACTCATCGACGATTCAAAAGCACTTGTAAAAAAGTTTATTTGAATAAAAACATTTGTTTTCTATTCTATACTGCGCTTCCCGGTGCGGGGTCGCCACTCCAGCACCTTGGGACCCCAACGACCATCAGCTCCTACGAACTATGTGCCCAGCCCATTTACACTACAGTTCCGCGACTTGCCGAGATATTATGGTGACTTTGGTTCTCCAACGGATTTCCTCATTTCGGATTTGATCAAATTACCATAATTACCTCACTATAATTACCTAGTTACGTACTTGCAATATTGAATGTGATAAGGTATAACGTCTCCCACAGGACTATCTCCAGTCTCAGCTCCTGCTGCCACCACACCTGTCACATCTACTCCCATCGCAAGAGAAGATGAGAAAGAGAAGTCTCTTTCTCCCACCAGCGATGTTGATGTTGTACCAACAAAAGGTACTGTAGCCTAAGCACGAATATTTTCACTATCGAATAGTTAACGTAAAGTTAACGCCGACAAGATATTTTGTATGAAAACAGGTGTTGCACTGTGCGGGCGGTGCAGTCGATAGTGAAAATATTCGTGCTTAGGCTAACGGTACTCGCCAGTATTTATGGTCGCTCTGAACACTAAGCTCTTGAATTTGTGTCAAGTTATTGACTTCGTTTTGTGACCAAAAGTGTCAATTTTGAATAGCTTCTTATAACTTTTATAGATGGTACAATTTTAAATTACGTTTTACTTGCCACTGGTTGTGACTTAATCCTCGTGGATTAAGCTTATTCAAACATTCCATGGGATCTTTTTGAGAAAACAGAATGTAATGCCTTTGTCCAAAAGAAGTTCAATGGTTATGGCCCTGAAAATATAAAAAAAAAACTTGAGAGGTGTCAAGGGACACCCGGATGGAACGTAGTTCCTTTCGATTAATTAATTTGGCATTGTGTTCGGTATTTTCGCGGTACAATAATGGTTCTCCGTAGCCTTGTGGCTTCTGCAGTCGCCTAACAGCCAAAGGTCGATGGTTCGAATCCCAGCTCGACAGACCGAATTTTCCATTTTCAATTTTATTTTAAACAATTTCTACAGGTGGAACCTTTCCCTAACTTTTTATAACTTATAAGTTATAAAAAATTAGGGAAAAATTCCACATGTAGAAATTATTTCAAATAAAATTGAAAATAGAAAATTCAGTCTGTCGAGCTGGGATTCGAACCATCGACTTTTAACTGTTAGGCGACTTCAGAAGCCACAAGGCTACGGAGACCCAATATTGTATCGCGAAAATACCGAACACAGTGCCTTCAAAAAAGTGTCGGTTTCAAAAAAGTGTCGATCCGTGTAGCCCCCATCCGAGTTCCGCACCGCGCGATAGGAACTACGTTCCAAAAACACAGACACTTACAGAATTTTGCAATACTTTTGTTTTTGATTGACAAAAAAATTGTGCGTGCTATTCGGTAAGAGATCTATACACGCCTCTCACTAAACAGTGGCACCTGTATTTATGTTTTTCTCTGACTTCCCCCAACCTGCTTTACATTCATGCACTACATTTGTAGCGTCTTTACAGAAGAGTACACGAATGGCAAATCGGACACGAGTCTAGAAGAGGATGTCAACTCTTCTGACTCAGGATACCGGCCCAAGACTCCGAGCACCGCTGAAAGACGGAAGATGTTTGAGGCCACTGAGTGAGTAGATTTCTCATCATCATCAGCAACATATCAACGCCTCACTACTGAGCACGGGTCTCTTCTCAGAGAAGGGTTATAGTCCACCACGCTGGCCAATGTGAATTGGTAGACTTCACAACTTTGAGAACATTATGAAGTGTGTAGGAACTCTCAAGTGTGTAGGTTTCCTCACGATGTTTTCCTTCACCGTTGAAGATTGTGATATTTAATTTCTTAAACGCACTTAACTTAGAAAAGCCAGAGGTGCATACCTGGGATCGAACCTGTGAGTCCTGTGACCCTTCCTAATGGGAGACTGCAGTACTAACCACTAGACTATCACTGCTTCTTAGTATAGAGGTATTACTAAATACATGTTGTACTTATAAGCTAGATAATTATTATAAGGCTATGTACAAGTCAAGTGTGAATTGGCAGACTTCACATATCTTTGAGAACATGGAGAAATCCCAGGTTTCTTCACAATGTTTTTCTTTATCGTTAAAGCAAGTGATATTTAAGGACCCCCCGACAATGTCGTTATGTGTTCAAATCAATATTTGAATATTATTATTCAATTCGATGCCTTAACATGGGTTGTTTAAGTATGTCACTTATGATGCGGGTTGTTACGTTCCCTCAAATATGGTTGAGCGAAGCAATGGCTGGGTCATGCGTCATGCTCGTGAACGGGTGCCACCGGTGGGAAGGGGGCTACTTTCTGTCTGCCCGTCTCAACATGTATAGAATTGTAAGTAGTATGCATTTTTGGAACTTCCCCTCATTGTGGAAACACTGCGTACATAGCGTAGTATCTATTGTATTGTAAACTTTTAGTAACTAACTGTAAGTTTTAAAAAAGAGCAACTACCGAGTTTCTTGATGGATCTTCTCGGCAGGAAGGGCATTCCTAACCAGTGGTAGACTCATCGACGATTCAAAAGCACCTGTAAAAAAGTTTATTTGAATAAAAATATTCCTATTCTATTCTAAAACAAGGAGGCCGAGGTCTTAACCACTAGGCTATATAGTTAGAAATGTTAGGTGGATTGATTTGTTCCAGCGGCAACCAGTCTATCGCGGACCGTCGGCGCGCGTATGAGGTGCGCTCTATGAGCGTGGCCGCGGAGACGCAAGCGCCTCCATCGCCCGCACCTTTAAGGTAACCTGTTCAATTATAAAGGCATAAGCCTCAGTAGACAGTGTGTACAGTTTTTACAGTGTTACAGAAATTGTAGACGAGTATGGACATACAGTCCAGCTAGGTAGGCCCAATTTCGAGAAAGATATCAACCGCCGAATCCAACTCGGCCGGGCAGCGTCTGTCCTGTCTTTGTCTTCTCGTCCAAAATCCCTCAGTGCCTGAAGACTAAAGTCGTCTAACAGTGCGTGTTGCCAGTGATGACTTATGGATCCGAGACATGGTCACTATAGTTCGGCCGTTCAGAGAATGCGTTCCTGACACCTGTCAGTTAGTCACGACAACTGTCACAAAATTATAACATTAATTGATTATTGATATAATAATGTTGTTTTAATGCTCATCAATTGTTAAAACGGTAAACAACCAGCAATAATATTTTTATCGTAACTGCAACGCCATTACAAAGTTACGTCGTCAGTTCAATCGCGACGTGTCAGGAACGCATTCTCTGAACGGCCGTAGTTTAGCTATGGGCCTCATAAGAAGGCTCAGGGTCACTCAGCGATGGAGAGAGCTATGCTGGGAATATCCCTGCGAGATCAAATCAGAAATGAGATCCGTAGGAGAACCAAACTCACCGACATAGCTCAGCGAGTCGCGAAACTGAAGTGGAAATGGGCGAGGCACATAGTTCAGAGCTGATGGTCGTTGCGGTCCCAAGGTGCTGGAGTGGCGACCCCGCACCGGGAAACGCAGTGTTGGCAGGCCCCCCACTAGGTGGACCGACAACATCAATCGAGTCGCAGGGAGCCGCTGGATCCAGGCGGCGCAAGACCGAAGCCTGTGGAGGTCCAGCAGTGGACGTCTATAGGTTGATAAGGTTCTATAGGATGCAGGTTCGAACCCCATTCGTTGCACTATTCACGTACCCACTCCTAGCATGCTTTCCGCTTATTTGGAGGGGATAGGAGAATATTAGTCAACTTTAGCTTGGCTGATATTCATTATTTTTTTTTATATGTATAGAAAAAAAAACACCTAATTTTCTCCCGACCGAATCTCCAAAGAGATTAGCCATATGCGCGAGAGATATCAGTGCACAAGTGGTGCGCCAACACGGATACACTTTTTATTCCCTCACTCTGATATTTTGAGCGACACGACCGGAGGAATATCAGGTGCTGGACCGACGCAAGTTTAAGTGCTCTCCGAGTCACGGGATTGGCACACCACCAACGTCCTCTCCGGGCTAGTACTGAGAATTTCTTGATAGAAAAACCCAATACAATTTTAGGCCGACCCAGGAATCGAACCTCAGTAGCTAGTCATCTGTAGACATGCTAACCTGCGTCTCTTCTGCACCCGGAGGATCGACGTTGTAGAGCGTGAGCGGTGCGTTTTGCCATAAAGATTTTTCTTATCTAAGAAATTAGATAAGATAAAGATTTCAATGCACTTTAGTTTATTTTTTTTATATTACAGACGAAGAGATTCGCTGAAATCCCGCAAGAGTCCTGAGCGTGAAGAAAAACGCTCTTCAGTGCCGAATGTCACCACTAAGAGAACCTCCACAGTTTTTGGTAATCATTTTAAAGTCGATCTTTATTTTAAAGTTTACTTATTAAGTCAAACGCCCACCAGTGGTATAACTGAGGCTCTGTATCTTTTATGATAATCCAGTTGACGTGTCGCCAAAACTTGCCACTGCCGAAGCCTGCCACCGGACCAGTATGCTTAGTCCAAGTTTTAATTCGTTTTATCGTAAGAATACATTCATGAAATTGAGATCTAAAGTAATTTTTTATGGTTCATTTTACCTTGATGGCATCGTAATCTTATACGATCCAACGAATTAAAACTTGGACTAAGCATACAGATCAGAGGTGCGATTTTCTAAAAATTGCCGATCAAAATCTTATTCATCTCATGGCATTAGCGTGTATTAATTTAAAGTCACAAATTCAGTACAACCGATTCTAACATGGAGCGGTATGGATCGTATCGTACATACTTAAACGTATGAGAATGCATACAGGAAATTAAGCTCGAATTTAATGCAGTTATTGTTTATTTTACTTTGACGCTAATTCCATGAAATGAATAAGATTTTGGTCGGCAACTTTAAGACTGAGATCTATCTATAGATCGTACTCTGGCTCCGCTCAAGACTCAAGATAGAGTTAAAATGAGACACATATATGTCCTGACATAAATCTGTCTCGTTTTAACTCCGACTTGAGTTTGAGCTGAGTGACAGTGCCATCTATAGATCTCACCCTTAGACAATCGGGGGGCTGATACAATTCAGAAATTATAAATTTCGAAATTGTCCCCGCTTTGAACATTATACCTCCCATTTTTTTTTTATTGTGTATCATGTGTTTGTACAGGCAAGGTGTCAAAGTTCCGTCACCTGAAGGGCACGCCGGGGCACAAGTCGACTCACGTGGAGAACATCAAGAACATCAGCCGGCAGATATCCGGAGAGTGCAACGGTTTCTATGGTCGGTAACATGGCGGCGAGCTAATTGTCAGTTGTCTATGGTCGGCAACATGGCGGCGAGCTAACTGCCAGTTGTTTATGGTCGGTAACATGGCGGCGAGCTGTCAGTTGTCTATGGTTATCATCGTCATTAGCAACCCATGAACGTCTCACTACTGAGCGCAGGTCTCCTCTCGGAGAAGGTTTATAAG
This sequence comes from Oeneis ivallda, assembly GCA_029955525.1. Taxonomy (NCBI): domain Eukaryota; kingdom Metazoa; phylum Arthropoda; class Insecta; order Lepidoptera; family Nymphalidae; genus Oeneis; species Oeneis ivallda. The sequence continues at coordinate 22,686,039 of JARPMR010000023.1, forward strand.
CCATAGTCCACCACACTGGCCCTATGCAAATTGGCAGACTTCACACACCCCCGAGGACACAACTCAGGTGTGCTGGTGTCTCCTCATAATATTTTTCTTCACCATTGAAGCTTGTGATATTTAATTTCTTAGCTAGAGGTATAAGCGTGCCCGGGATCGAACCTGCGACTCCCCCAAATCGCAGTACTAACCATTAGGCTATCACTTGATCTTAATAATAGCTGCTGTTAAATCTTGGTGTTAATCATACGATGGTACAGAACCCTTCGTATGCGGGTCCGACTCGCACTTGGCGGGTTTTTGAACTTTATCTTGTTTTTCCAGCGAATGGAATCCGTTGCGCGGTCCCGATCGGCGGCGGGGGTGGCGGTCGCATAGGGGTGGTGGAACTTCCCCTCGGATCCACTTCGATCGCCAAAGCGCCTCCCCCCCACCCCTCGGCGCTGCACCCCCACTCGCTGCTGCACCCCGCGCCGCTGCAGGACTGGACCTTCGACCCCTTCAGCGACCAGCGCCTGATGGTGGCCTGTGATGACGGCCTGCTGAGGGAGTGGATCATACCTGAGGGTGGTACGTAGAAAAAATACTTCTATTTTGTATAGAATAGAATAGAATAGAAATATTTTTTATTCAAATAAACTTTTACAAGTGCTTTTGAATAGTTGATGAGTCTACCACTGGTTCGGAATGCCTTTCCTGCCGAGAAGAACCAGCAAGAAACTCGGTATCACAGTCGACTGTCGAGCACAGAAACATAATAGGGATGTCCCCTACTAAACCAGCAACTCTTTATTAAACTTCTTAACAGCGCTTATACTAGCGGCACGCTATGATGGCCGGTTTGACGTTTGTCCGCTCATGAAGTTCCGTATTAATTGATAACGACTTTGAAGGAAATAATTGTATTACTTTATTGACGATAGTGATGTGCAGAGATTCATAAATTTTATCGAATGTAGTTTTAGGTTTAGGACTCAAAATTTATTTATTAAATTGATTTCTAAAATGTATACAAGTGTAGAAAAATCAGTTTGCACCATTTAAGGGGTGAATGTACTTGTGAATATGAACAATTTTCACTATGTGGACAAACCTCTGAAATCGCAAAAAAATATCAGCTGTTTCATACAAAAGGTAAAATTTTTATTTTTATATGATATATACCACAACTCGGCATTTGGTTTTCTAAATTGAAAATTTTTAAAAATGGAATCTAATACGATCGTCACATAGGATCGCTGGCTAGCACAACTACTACCTCCGGCAAACTCGCGTCAATGCTCAATGCAAAACAAAGCAGTTTCGAATTGACGTTGCTTCGAAAAGTATAAACTGTCAGTGCAATGCGATTGTGATATAGTTTTGACCTGGCTTTGGATTTCAAATATTGATACTGCATTACTGTTGACCCTTGCTCGTTAATTTGGACTCTGTTCAAGCCCTTTGTTGTGGATTTCGTCGATATGACCGAACGTACGCAGAGAACTGTTCTAAATAGTCAGACACGTGAGTTCGTAATACGCCTTCGTAACTATTTCGATCGTGAAGCTCAAAATGGAGGGCCAATTTTACCTATAACGTCAGTGGTTGAACGCGTAGCTGATGCGCTTAATATTGGACAACGAACTGTTAGACGGATAACTAAAAAAAAATATGGCGAGACTGGCACAGAAGAAAATAAACTTCACACACCAAAAAAGAGAAAACGAGCAAAACCAGTCGTAGGCATCGATAGCTTTGATGCCGATGCTATCCGAAGACATGTTTACGGCTACTATTTACAGAAGGAGTATCCAACAAGAAAAAAGTTGGTGCATTCACTGAAGGAAGCTGGATTATTCTTCGGTGGGGAAAGTTCTTTAACGAAGATTTTGAAGACCATTGGATTTCGATACAAAAAATGTAACAAACGCAAAATATTGATGGAAAGATTTGATATAGCGATGGCAAGGTATACTTTTTTACGGCAAGTGAAAGAAATCAAAAATTGGCAAAATGTTGTGTTCTTGGATGAAACATGGCTTAATGCTAACCATACTGTAGGCCGTTCTTGGAACGATGACACAGCAGCATCTACTTCCAAAGTTCCTGTAGGAAAAGGATCGCGACTTATAATTTGTCACGCCGGAACCATCAACGGGTTTGTCGAAGGTTCTCTCATGGCTTTTGCGTCAAAAACCACTGGAGACTATCATGAAGACATGAATGGAGAAAAGTTTACTGAATGGTTTACCTCAATGTTGTGTAGCCTCCCTGAACCATCTATTATAATTATGGACAACGCCCCATACCACTCGATGTAAATTGACAAGCCACCTGCCCAATCCCAAAAGAAAGCTGATATCGTCGCATGGCTTCGTAAAAATGGCGTAGATGCAAACATGAATATGTTAAAAGCGGAATTAGTACGTCTTTTAAAAGAAAACAAACCAACCAAGATCCGATACGTCATTGACGAAATAGCATTAGAACATGGGCACAGAGTTATACGGTTACCGCCTTACCATTGTGAGTATAATGCGATTGAGTTGGTGTGGGCTCAAATTAAGGGATATGCTGCAAGACACAATACAGAACCCCCATTTACCACAAAAAAAATGCTAAAATTATTAGAAGAAGCTTGTGAACATGTGACTAAAGGAGACTGGGAAAAGGTTGTGAATAGAACTGTTAAATTAATAAGGGAAGATTATGAAAGAGATGTGAAAATAGATAATATTATAGAAAACGAACATATAATTATTAATGTAGGTGATGATAGCAGTGACGACAGTGAAAATAGTAGTATGGACGAATCTGATTAATTATGGCCTTTTGTGGCACCTTTTTTGGTATCTTTTGTATTCATATGTTTCTTGTGTGCATATAAAGTATGTATATTCATTTTCATTCAAATATTCAGTTCTTTCAAATAAATTAAATAAACATATACATTTTTGTTTTATTAAACCTATTTAATCAGGTACAAAAACAAAACTTAATTGTTTTTTGTTCGAGAATAAATTGACATTCCACATCACTATTGTAATGTGTCAAATCGGCCATCATAGCGTGCCGCTAGTTTAGTATGAAATAATGAACTGTGACGTCTAAAACATATGACGCACTTTTTTTAGTTTAATCGACAATTTAATCAATAATTTAGATGATGTACATTAATACATAAAACTAAGAGCAGGAGTGTATTTTCATTATTTTTGAAGACGGTTAGAAACAATTTATTTTTATTGAAGGCAACATCTCAGTCACCCAGATAAGCAAAACTTATCATTTTTTTTAATTGGAGCAGTGATAGGCCTGCCACTTTATATGTCAAGTGAGCACAGTTTTGAACCCCGAACCTGATGATGAAGAGGATACTGAAGTTATTCTGTCTTCATGGGATACCACATTGCTATCCACGAATAAAAAAGAACTGGAAGCTCTCCAATGCGTGGACGCCACATACATAGTGCCCGCATACAGTCCAGAGCACTACCCTAATGAACCGAAAGGTGGCCGGTTCTATCCTTTCCACCAACAAAAGCATTCCCAAGGAGGGTTGACGTCAGGCAGGCGGCCGGTCGTAAAATGTAAAGCCGAAACACTTACAACATTTCTTACAAGCCATGTTGTCGCGACCCCACTTAGCATGGGACAAGGAGAGGGAGATGATGATGATGATGATGATGATGATGAGTGATAGGCCCGCCCTATAGGGTTTAGGACTGTGGTCTCCTATTCGGAGAGTCGCGGTTTCGATTTCGGGCATATAAGCAATTAAATATCACGAAAAATATTGAGGAAACCTAGCTACACGCCTGAGAGTTGTCCATAGTGTTCTCAAAGATGTTTGAAGTCTGTTTTTTTGTATTGGGCCAGCGTAGTGACCTATAAACCTTCTCTGAGAGGAGACCTGCGCTCAGTAGTGAGCCGTTGATAGGTTGCTGATGATTATGACATGACATTAAAAGAACAAAAATAATACAGCCATGATTAAGACCTATAGCCACTCTCCACTACAAAATTGTGTCTACAAAAGCAGCAAATAATTAATAATGATGATGACGATGAAATAAAATTTTCCAGGTCTTCAAGAATCGACGAACGAGCCAAAGCGGACGTTCTCAGCGCACCCTGACAAAATCTACATCGTCCGCTTCCACCCCACCGCGTCGGACCTCCTCACGACAGCCGCCCACGACCTCACTATCAAGATCTGGGACCTCAGCCAAGAGGAACCTACGCCGGAGATCACGCTGACTGGTCACACGGAACAAATATTTGCCATGGACTGGTCGCCGTGCGGAGAGTACTTGGCTACTGTGTGTAAAGATGGATTTGTTAGGGTAAGTGTTTCTGACCTAATCTAGAAACTATCAAGATCTGGGACCTCAGCCAAGAGGAACCTACGCCGGAGATCACGCTGACTGGTCACACGGAACAGATATTTGCCATGGACTGGTCGCCGTGCGGAGAGTACTTGGCTACTGTGTGTAAAGATGGATTTGTTAGGGTAAGTGTTTCTGACCTAATCTAGAAACTATCAAGATCTGGGACCTCAGCCAAGAGGAACCTACGCCGGAGATCACGCTGACTGGTCACACGGAACAGATATTTGCCATGGACTGGTCGCCGTGCGGAGAGTACTTGGCTACTGTGTGTAAAGATGGATTTGTTAGGGTAAGTGTTTCTGACCTAATCTAGAAACTATCAAGATTTGGGACCTCAGCCAAGAGGAACCTACGCCGGAGATCACGCTGACTGGTCACACGGAACAGATATTTGCCATGGACTGGTCGCCGTGCGTAGAGTACTTGGCTACTGTGTGTAAAGATGGATTTGTTAGGGTAAGTGTTTCTGACCTAATCTAGAAACTATCAAGATCTGGGACCTCAGCCAAGAGGAACCTACGCCGGAGATCACGCTGACTGGTCACACGGAACAGATATTTGCCATGGACTGGTCGCCGTGCGGAGAGTACTTGGCTACTGTGTGTAAAGATGGATTTGTTAGGGTAAGTGTTTCTGACCTAATCTAGAAACTATCAAGATCTGGGACCTCAGCCAAGAGGAACCTACGCCGGAGATCACGCTGACTGGTCACACGGAACAGATATTTGCCATGGACTGGTCGCCGTGCGGAGAGTACTTGGCTACTGTGTGTAAAGATGGATTTGTTAGGGTAAGTGTTTCTGACCTAACAAAACCTATTAAAATCTGGGACCTCAGCCAAGAGGAATCTACGGCGGAGCTCACGTTGTCTGAACAGATATTTGCCATGGACATGGTCGCCGTGCGGAGAGTACTTGGCTACTGTGTGTAAAGATGGATTTGTTAGGGTAAGTGTTTCTGACCTAATCTAGAAACTATTAAGGTGGATTATATTATAGGGTTTCAATATGAAGTTCAAGGTCGGTTTTAAGGATGAATAAAAAGGCTTTTTTATTTTATTTATTTTATATTATAGGGTCTGCCCGCGAAATTCAAATTTAATTTGGTTTTTCGCAATTTGTAAAATAATACGACAAAGTAGGCTTATAGCATTCTAATTGCGCAAATGGCAGTATCATCTTCAGGTTTATATAAAAATCTTTACTTGAAAGTGTCCAGTTTAAGAAATTAGTCCGAGTATCGACTAATTTGTGAGTAACTCACGTCAAACTCGATAATTTATTACACACGTTCCATCATAACTTTGATGGCGTAGCGAAGGAGTAAAACTATCGGTTCGGGGGTTCGAATCCTGACTTCAGATCATGTCTGTTCGTTTTGACGTGATAACGTCTTATAAATCGATGAACACCGGCTGCACGCACGAAAAAGTGTCACCAGTGTTCCGCCTGAGCCTGCGCGTGCAAGCGAGAGCGCGGAACAAGCGATAGAGAGGCACGATCGACCCAAGCGTTGGCTTGTGACTAGAGAAAATTGTAATTTTCAATTAACTCCTTCTTTGTATTATACAAAATAATGATAATTCAGTGATAATAATTCAATTCAATTCATAAAAGTATACAATTTTTCATTCATGTTTATATTTATGACGTTATCACGTAAAACTATCGTCTATAAACCGACTTTACAGACAACCAATTTTTTTTAAAATTTTGGAACTAAGTTTTATAGAAGAGAAATTCCGAACAAAATATTTGCGGCAAAATTTACTAACGCCATCTATTGTGGGCTGCGTGAACTTGCTTGAACTTGCTTTAATGTCTGCTTATTTTTTACGAGATGGTTCTAACATGTGACGAGAGATGGCGTTGATTCTGAACTTCGTTCCAGCCGAGTGTTTCACGCACGAGACTCAATTTTTTTTTAAAGTTCAGAACCTCAATTTCAACTTCGTCAACCTATATACAAGTAATGTTGTTGTCTGGTTGTTGCAGATATACAAGCCGCGTGCGTCTACTGAACCGATAAGAAAAGGCCCAGGGCCCGTGGGAAGTCGCGGAGCGAGGGTTGTATGGGCGTTGCACAACACACACCTTGTCGTTACTGGTTTCGATAAGTAAGTATCATCATCATCATCATCATCATCATCAACAACCCACCAACGGCTCACTACTGAGCGGAGGTCACCTCAGAGAAGGGTTATAGGTCATAGTCTGCCACGCTGACCCAATGCGAACATAATTTTTTTTGCATTTCTTTCATTAATTGTTTTCAAATTGCCTAGTCATTCTAAAATTTTGTTGTTTCTATTGTCACTCTATAGTATAAAGGCCGGTCACTGAAGCCTAGCACAGGCAGAGTCTTACCATACCACGTATCATTAGACCTAGTCAAAATACCCAATAAAAAAAATTTATTATGATAGCAATTATTATTATTATTAAATTGGCAGACTTTACACACCTTTAGAGAGGTGCATGCAGGTTCCTTCACGATTGAAGCATGTGATATTTAATTGCTTAAATCAGGGTTGGCGAACCTTTACGTATCAACGTGCCATTTTTCTAAAGAAATGTTTAATGAGGTTTAGACGTGCCATCAAGTAATTTTGATTTTGTGATTATTGGAAAAACAATAATAATAAATACTCAAAACTCTTTATTTACTACAAATAAAAATCGGCCAAGTGCGAGTCGGGCCTCGCTCTTTTAGGGTTCCGTTAAAAAAATTAAATTAAAATATTTTCATGTACCCATGGAAATATTTTAATTTAATTTTTTAATTTAATTTAATTTTTATTATTTGTTGTTATAGCGGCAATAGAAATACATAATATGTGAAAATTTCATCTGTCTATCTATTACGGTTTAAGAGATACAGCCCGCTGACAGACGGACGGACGGACGGACGGACAGCGTAGGCTTAGTAATAGGGTCCCGTTAGTACCCTTTAGGTACGGAGCCCTAAAAAGTAGGAACCTTTTTCAATGTTTCGATTATACGCGTAATTTAAATTAAAGTAAAATTAGTGTGACTTCTGTTGTTGCAGATTAGATAACATCATATAATACCTACTTGACACTTTTTTCGTAGTGCATCATAATGAATTTTGTGATCAGTGACGTGCCCAAAATATTGTGTCGCGTGCCATTGGTTCGCCATCCCTGGCTTATATGCACATAACTCTGAAAAGTCAGAGGTGCGTGCCCGGATTCGAGTCCGCGACGCCTCAAAGAGGCCGCAGTCCTGATAACTAGATTATCACTCTTGCTTAGATTTATACATAATTATTAGTTATACCTTCTATACCACAACAAAATTTTAAGTTTCTCGAATGATCCGCGGATTTCCGCGGAGAAATCGCGTTTTTCGACGACCTGGTGTGGAGACCTGCCCAAAGTAATATTTTACTGGCGAAAATTTGGTAAAAACCAAAGTAACTAAAGGTAAATATAGGTAAAATACCGATCACCCTGCAGCTGAAGGAGTTGGTACTTGGAGTCCAATGTAAAAGTTCAATACACTACAGTACCATTCAAGTTAACCCAAATGTGTCGGCGCAGGGTATCGGAGCGCCAGATCCTGCTGTACAAGGCGAGCGAGCTGGCCGCGCCCGTGTGCACCGTGGGGCTGGACGTGTCGCCGGCCATCCTGCACATACATATTGACCACGACTCCAGCACGCTCTTCCTCACCGGACGGGTGAGTCAATAATGTGTCGGCGCAGGGTGTCGGAGCGCCAGATCCTGCTGTACAAGGCGAGCGAGCTGGCTGCGCCCGTGTGCACCGTGGGGCTGGACGTGTCGCCGGCCATCCTGCACATACATATTGACCACGACTCCAGCACGCTCTTCCTCACCGGACGGGTGAGTCAATAATGTGTCGGCGCAGGGTATCGGAGCGCCAGATCCTGCTGTACAAGGCGAGCGAGCTGGCTGCGCCCGTGTGCACCGTGGGGCTGGACGTGTCGCCGGCCATCCTGCACATACATATTGACCACGACTCCAGCACGCTCTTCCTCACCGGACGGGTGAGTCAATAATGTGTCGGCGCAGGGTATCGGAGCGCCAGATCCTGCTGTACAAGGCGAGCGAGCTGGCCGCGCCCGTGTGCACCGTGGGGCTGGACGTGTCGCCGGCCATCCTGCACATACATATTGACCACGACTCCAGCACGCTCTTCCTCACCGGACGGGTGAGTCAATAATGTGTCGGCGCAGGGTATCGGAGCGCCAGATCCTGCTGTACAAGGCGAGCGAGCTGGCCGCGCCCGTGTGCACCGTGGGGCTGGACGTGTCGCCGGCCATCCTGCACATACATATTGACCACGACTCCAGCACGCTCTTCCTCACCGGACGGGTGAGTCAATAATGTGTCGGCGCAGGGTGTCGGAGCGCCAGATCCTGCTGTACAAGGCGAGCGAGCTGGCTGCGCCCGTGTGCACCGTGGGGCTGGACGTGTCGCCGGCCATCCTGCACATACATATTGACCACGACTCCAGCACGCTCTTCCTCACCGGACGGGTGAGTCAATAATGTGTCGGCGCAGGGTATCGGAGCGCCAGATCCTGCTGTACAAGGCGAGCGAGCTGGCTGCGCCCGTGTGCACCGTGGGGCTGGACGTGTCGCCGGCCATCCTGCACATACATATTGACCACGACTCCAGCACGCTCTTCCTCACCGGACGGGTGAGTCAATAATGTGTCGGCGCAGGGTATCGGAGCGCCAGATCCTGCTGTACAAGGCGAGCGAGCTGGCCGCGCCCGTGTGCACCGTGGGGCTGGACGTGTCGCCGGCCATCCTGCACATACATATTGACCACGACTCCAGCACGCTCTTCCTCACCGGACGGGTGAGTCCGTTTTAAGCAGACTTAAAAAAAGGAGTAGTAGAAGATCCGAACCTAAGTCGACCTTCACCGGGGTGATTATTGAATGAGACCTATTTTATAATAAATTTAGTCTATTAAAAAATGTATTAAAAATGGGTTTGCTGGAAGAATCCTGGACAGGATATTTTTAATTAATTATTAAAAAATCCTTATGCTCTGTCCTTTTTTATTACACGGTATACTTACCTCGGATCTCTCTGTCACTCATTTCCCCACGCGTTGAAATTTAAATTTTATATCAGCATAAGCGCTGTTTTATTGTGAACACGTTGATATAGGGTTTTCTGCGAAAAATTTGGTCCTAATAGAGGTTTGCGAATTTTAAAAATTTAAATTTCAACGCGTGGGGAAATGAGTGACAGAGAGATCCGAGGTAAGTATACCGTGTAATAAAAAAGGACAGAGCATAAGGATTTTTTAATAATTAATTAAAAATATCCTGTCCAGGATTCTTCCAGCAAACCCATTTTTAATACATTTTTTAATAGACTAAATTTATTATAAAATAGGTCTCATTCAATAATCACCCCGGTGAAGGTCGACTTAGGTTCGGATCTTAGACCAGAGGAGGCTCTTTTTTTGTTCAAAAAAAAATAAAATTCAAAATCAAAAGCTGACAGGTCACATTAAGGTTGAAGACATGGGTCTGCCCGCGAAATTCAAATTTAATTTGGTTTTTCGCAATTTGTAAACTAATACGACAAAGTAGGCTTATGGCCTTCTAATTGCGCCAGTGGAATTATCATTTTCACAGGTTTACATAAAAATCTTTACTTGAAAGTGACCAGTTTAAGAAATTATACAAAATACTGAGTTAGGGAGATAAAGCTGCTAAACTGTAATGGGACTGGGCCGGACTTGTTATTTGTATGTCCGACAAACTATGGGCAAAGACTGCTTGCTACACATTGGGTGCCACAAAAGACAAAAAGACGTTGAGGCAGACCGAGGCGTCGCTTGCGTGACGAACTCGATGCCTATATATCGGCCTGGCCCCAAATATCCCTAGACAGAGACAGATGGAAGGAAGAAAGGGAGGCGTTTGCCCAGCATTGGGACAGTTTGGGCTGATAATAATAATAAAAAATCATTTATTTCATGTATAACTTGTAGCTCTTATGACAAGTCAGAAATCTACCACCGGTACGTAAAGCTGATTTAGCTGAGAAGAGCCGACAAGAAACTCGGCAGTTGCTCTTTTCAAAACATCCTATCTTTCAAGTTGGACCAAATGACAGATAGTTACGAAGTTTGATCAAAATCGGTTAAGTAGTTTAGGAGTCCATCGCGGACAAACAACGTGACACGTAATTTATATTAAGATCTACCACTGTGCACTGGTTCGGAATGGTACTTACAATTCAATACGTATGCACCGATTATTCGAAGACGCCTGAACCGATTTAGATTTTTTTTTGTTTCAAATGATATACTTCCCAGGTGGTCCCATTAAAATTTAATTGAAATCGGTCGAGCGGTTTTTAAAAAATCAACAATAAATTATATACTTTGGGGCGGGCGTTTGAAGTCGGTTTTTTTTTAAATAATTTTTTATTACAGATTATTTATTATGTTTGAGAAGGTACTTATATACCATTTCGTGTAAGTAAATAGGCATGATGACAAGCAGTAACCAAGAAGCAATCAATGAAATTATGAATTTTTCTAATGAAATTCACGAATTTTAAAAAACGTATTTATTTTTCTATTTGGAGAAGAGATTGATATTTATTTTGATAAAATAAAACTATAAAATACAGCAATCCGCCATATTGGATTGAACACCAATCAGAGCGATACGTCACATCTATCTTCAAACTTTAACAAACTACTGGTGTGAATGATGGACAAGCTCAGGACTCACCTGAAATTCTTGAATTCTTCGATAGCATCCAAAACAACTGGTCCAAAAAAAACTTCACACCCATATGTACTTGCGGTAAAAGTCTATGATTAAATTCGCGTGAGAAACCCGGCGTTTTTTGCGTAGGCGTGACGTATGTACATTGTACATGCGATGTGTTTGCAGCGAAAGCGACGGGTAAACTGAACAGTTTTTGTAAACTGAAATGTTGATCTGCTATCTTCTTTTGTCCTGAGTTTTAGGAAAGGATGAGAGATGATGCGATAACTAATATAGTGTGCTTGTCTAAATGAATGTGTGAATTGGCGAGAACAACTACTATGAAAAAACATTGATATTACCACCGTCGAGCATTTTTGCGTTAATTTTAAAACTTAAAATTCAAATAGCAATTTTATCTACCAGAATTTTTTTTTTGCTGAAATGAGATATTTTTTCGAAATAGTAGATACTTCCAAAGATCCGTGTTTGTAACAAGGTATATACATAGGTATATATAGAAGGTATATAACAAGGTATATACAAGGTATATATTGTTTGCAGGGCGACTCGACGATATACTGCTACGAGGTGACGTGTGAACCGCCGTACCTCTGCGCGCTGTCACACCACAGGTCCAGCACCTTACATCAAGGCATCGCGTTCTTACCTAAAAATCTGCTAGCTGTCGAAAAGGTAAGAAAACTCTTTATCGAATAGCCGGTTCCTGTATTCAATCTTATCTGTAATCTCTCGTTTAGTTACCTAACAACGTTGTTAGTCAAAGATTGTATGGTCTACAGAAGATAACTTATCTTCAGATTACGTTACGTTCCCTCAAATATGGTTG